>CATNWA010019276.1:0-97208 GCA_951230385.1 Staurois parvus
AAATGATCACACGACACTTTCAGGTTGCTGTTGGAATTCACATAGAGGAAGTTTTCATTCTCCCCTTTGGTTTTATTACAAATACACACACACCCCCCCATATGAATAAGGTCAAACCCCTCCCACAGAACAATGCAATGGGGAGTGCCTATACACAGGATGTACATTCCGTTGGAGCATAGCCTTTCCTGTTATCACTGGTCCTCCCCCATGAGCCTTCTGAGGTCAGCAGACTTCCTCCCCTTCCCCCCATGAGCCCTCTATGGAGAGCATATTTCCCAGCTCCTAGCAGTATGTTCATTCTCTGTACAAGCATCCCCTAGGAACATCAGTCTGTACCTGGATGGGCCCGATACGATCTTTATTAAAACACATCCATCCGGATACAGTTCAGGTCGGTAATGGGTTGTAAGATATGCATAAGCCTACACACGGAGTTCGCACTGCTTGGCGCCTTGCGTTATGAAGTCCATGTGGTACTATGCTGCTGATATGTGGATACAGGCCCGCGGTCTACTGCCAGCGGCATTCGCATCGAATGCCGTGGTGGTATACATGCCGGTCTATAAGCGCAGATCCGCCATCTCATCCATTACTGAGCTGAGTACTGTAATACATACATTGTACATGCGCATGGCCCAATTGCAGCCTTCAGAGCTTTAATTAAGCCACACGAGAGACATATGAATAACACTCATATATGACACATTTAAAGTTCAACCAACAATACAAAATTTCCATGACACAACATACTCTTCTCTTCTAAGACAACATTTTGTTAGGATTATTGGATCTCATAAATAAACGTCCTCCATTTTAATGCGCCCTTAAAGTGGTTGTAAAGCCTTACATATACCCAGTGATAGCCTCAGGTGATACACAGAGATTAAATAAATCCCCATACACAAATTGTAACTGTTTATCTGCAGCCATGTCTCTCTCCTCTACAACCTTCTAAAACACACAGATCAAAGGCTTCTTCTCAGCTCCAGCAGGCAGGGGGTAGAAAATCTGATGTCACACACTGCGCAGCATAGTGATGAGAGCTTAGTGTAACCTGAGACCTGAGTGGAAGGAACTGAAACACCTCCCTCTACAGTCTCAGATTTTGTGGTGTCAGCATGGCCTGTCAGAAATGAGTCATGCAGATAGCACAGGAATGACAGAGGAAACAGAAATCGCACTAACTGCTTTCGATTGAGGCAAGTACCCACTATAGAGGGATATGCTCGGTTCATTTTTTAATTTCAGAAGTTTAAAACCACTTTATACAAGGGGTCACATACTTTTGGAATAAGAAGAGATATAAAAAGTATGAAGACCAAATGTCTTGGACACCATGAGCAGAGTAATGATGCAACAAATGATGGCTGTAACCAAAGTGCAGAAGCAGTGAGAAGGTTATGGCTGAACAAAACCTGAGCATACTATGCTCTGGGTCAAGAGTGTGAAATGCAGAGGTGAGAAGTAACACACACAGTGCAAGGGTCAGCAGTAACATACAGAAGAATGCAGGGGTCATGAGTAAGGAATGCACACAGTGGAGAGGTCAAGATCAGATTATGCATAAGGTGTAGAGCTCCAGAGAGCATAATGCAGAGAATGAAGAGATCAAGAGCAAGTAACACAAGAATGCAGGAGTCAGACGTAAGTAACACAACTGATCCAGGAATCAGGAGTAATTAATGCACATAGTGAAGGGGTCAGAAATAAGTAATGCACAGAGTGCAAAAGTCAGTACTAAGTAATGCACAGAGTGCAGGGGTCATGACTAAGTAATGCACAGAGTGCAGGGGTCAGAACTAAGTAATGCACAGAGTGAAGGGGTCAGGACTAAGTAATGCACAGAGTGAAGGGGTCAGGACTAAGTAATGCACAGAGTGCAGGGGTCATGACTAAGTAATGCACAGAGTGCAGGGGTCAGAACTAAGTAATGCACAGAGTGCAGGGGTCAGAACTAAGTAATGCACAGAGTGCAGGGGTCATGACTAAGTAATGCACAGAGTGCAGGGGTCAGAACTAAGTAATGCACAGAGTGAAGGGGTCAGGACTAAGTAATGCACAGAGTGCAGGGGTCAGAACTAAGTAATGCACAGAGTGCAGGGGTCAGAACTAAGTAATGCACAGAGTGTAGGGGTCATGACTAAGTAATGCACAGAGTGCAGGGGTCATGACTAAGTAATGCACAGAGTGCAGGGGTCAGAACTAAGTAATGCACAGAGTGCAGGGGTCAGAACTAAGTAATGCACAGAGTGCAGGGGTCATGACTAAGTAATGCACAGAGTGCAGGGGTCAGAACTAAGTAATGCACAGAGTGAAGGGGTCAGGACTAAGTAATGCACAGAGTGCAGGGGTCAGAACTAAGTAATGCACAGAGCGCAAAAGTCAGTACTAAGTAATGCACAGAGTGTAGGGGTCAGAACTAAGTAATGCACAGAGTGCAAGAGTCAGGACTAAGTAATGCACAAAGTGAAGAGGTCAGAACTAAGTAATGCACAGAGTGCAAGAGTCAGGACTAAGTAATGCACAGAGCGCAAAAGTCAGTACTAAGTAATGCACAGAGTGCAGGGGTCAGGACTAAGTAATGCACAGAGTGCAGGGGTCAGAACTAAGTAATGCACAGAGTGCAGGGGTCAGGACTAAGTAATGCACAGAGTGCAGGGGTCAGGACTAAGTAATGCACAGAGTGCAGGGGTCAGGACTAAGTCATGCACAGAGTGCAAGAGTCAGGACTAAGTAATGCACAGAGTGCAAAGGTCAGGACTAAGTAATGCACAGAGTGCAGGGGTCAGGACTAAGTAATGCACAGAGTGCAGGGGTCAGGACTCAGTAATGCACAGAGTGCAGGGGGGCAGGACGAAGTAATGCACAGAGTGCAGGGGTTAAGGCTAAGTAATACACGGAGTGCAGGAATCAAGACTAAGTAAGGCGCAGAGTGTAGGGGTCACATATCATGCATAGTCATGCACAGAGTGCAAGAGTCAGGACTAAGTAATGCAACGTGTAGGGGTCAGAACTAAGTAATGCACAGAGTGCAAAGGTCAGGACTAAGTAATGCACAGAGTGCAGGGGTCAGAACTAAGTAATGCACAGAGTGCAGGGGTTAAGACTAAGTAATACACGGAGTGCAGGAATCAAGACTAAGTAGTGTAGGAGTCACATATAAGTAACACTGGAGAGTAGTATATTTGGTATTTATATGTTTGTACATAGTGTGCACTTGCAGCTTGCCTCCCATGGAATACATACTGGTGCAAATATATACATACATACATACACACTCATATACATACATATGTACATATATACATACACTCACATACATACAGTATATGCTCTTCAATAACATGCATTCCCAATACCTGGCTAACCCAACCATCTTGGCTGACCTACATTCTTAGGAAAACACTGCTGGTTGGAAGGCAGGCTTCGCCTGGTAGCAGTTGGGAGGCAAGCAGTCAGGACTTGTATTTTATGAATGACATCTTTACTTTGAAGCTATAACTCCTTCTTGTCCCTACAGGTGCCAATCTTGAATGCCCATTTGTCAGCATAAAAATATATGAGCTTACAGTCAGGACTTGCTTTGAGCTTTCAGGGTCGGGGGTTGTCATACTGGTCCTGCCTGCACTATGCTTCAGTTTGTGATTAAATGGGAAGCTCTGTACAGAGCTATTCCTGTCCATTCATTCTGTGCTGCTGAGGCTGCAGATATGGATATCTCCTTTCTCTGTCTCAAAGGTGAAACATCAGATGTCTGTATCTGAGCATCTCACCAAAGCCCCCCAATGGGGCTCCTAGAAAACATTTAAAAAAACTAAAAAAAAATAATATTATTGTAAAAAAAAAATAAATAAATAAAATAAAGTAATAAAAAATAAAACTACAAAAATAAAAAACTACTGACACTAAAATGGCGGAACTACCAGGGTTGCAGAGGTCGCACTTGCAAAAGGTCCCTGGCATTCTGCCACTGGAGGAAACGGCCCCGGCCAGGGGTTAAGGGGGTCCTTCATGCGTTCTTGCACCGGGGCCCCGAAGGCTCTAGTTACGCCTCTGGTGGAAAGCACTTGTCATGTTTCTGGACATTTTAGTGGTGAGTAAATATACAAAATATTTAACAAGCATCTGTATAATAGCACAATAAATTAAAAAATATTTTTAACACGTTCCCATTCACTCCCAGCAGCCTTTTAACTGGGCTGTAATGGTCGGGGTGAGAAAGACTTCCCAAAACATGTGATGAGTGTGATTGGTTGTTACAGTGGTCACATGGACAGGAACCTGTCCTGCTGGCTCCCAATCAAACAGAAACTCGGAGCTGCCTGTGACAGCTCAGTCACTGAGTTGGAAGAACGCTGTGACAACGCTCTCCACACAGGAACTTCAGCTGCCATGGATGCCTATGTGCAGTGTGTGAGCCCACCTTCCCTGCTGCCAAACATATGTGTTATGTGATTGGAAAGAGTTTCAGCTTAAAATAATAATACAATCAATAATTAATAGTATAATCATGAAAACAATAAATTCTTTATAACTGTTTGCTAACATTGTGCTTGTTGGCCTTTGCCTTTTTGTATAAACCTTCATCACTCATTCTGTAGAGTCCCAAACAAGTGTTTTCCTTACAGTATTTTCATAGGGTTTAATTTAGCACTATTGTATGTACAGAAAATATGTGCAGCTATCACTAACAACCAATCAAAGGTAAGCATTCCTCAGTTTACTGTGATAAAGTGAATAAAGTTCTACTTTTTGATTGGTTGCTGTAAAACTATTCACTGCACATTGCTCTGCATACTGCTGAATGAAGGCGTGCAGCACTGATTCGGTGCAATTATCACTGTGAGGCCTCATGCACACTGTGGGGTTGATTTACTAATGACAAAAATACTGTGCACTTTGCAAAGTTCAGTTGCACTCTGCAAGTGCAGTTGCTCCAGAGCTTAGTAAATGAGGTACAGCTTCACTTTGCAAAGAATACCCAATCACGTTCAGGGAAAATAAAAAAAACAGCATTTTTGCTTGCATGTGATTGATGTGTGGAAATCAGCAGAGCTTCTTATTTACTAAGCTCTGGAGCCACTGTGCACTTTGTAAAGTACAGTTGCACTCGCCAAGAGCAGTCTATTTGCCTTTAGTAAATCAATCCCTATGTGTTTAGCCCTGGTGCAATAGGCTCCTGTGTTTTTCTGCAGAATGATGGCACAAGCACACTGTCCAGCCCCATTGCCGGCAACCTGTCAAACTCTCTGAGAGTCTGACAGCTGCTGCAGCGGGATGGGCCTGGGCTGGGTGGTGCATTCAGTGGCACTTCTCTCTAGGGTAGTATGCACCCAAGTACAAATGTCAAGAACATAGACTGGTTGTGTTCTGGGCATTCCTCCCTGGGTGCATATTGCCCCATATGTACATACTACTAGGTGCACCATCCTGCCCCATTCACCTCATACTCTCATACAGTATTACAGGATGCTGGCAGCAAGCCTGGACAGTGTACCTGTGTCCCAGAGCAGTAACTAAATGCCAGAGCCTCATGCACTGGGGCTTAGATAAGGGGGGGACAGGGGGGTCTGAACCCCCCAGAGGAGAGTTGCCAACCATCCCTGCAGCCTTCGAAATGTCCACTCGCCCGCAAGTGGAAATAAGGTGGGGGCGGCAAGCAGTGCTGGGACAAGGGGTGTGTGGGAGGAGTGGCAGTGGGGGCAGTGACGAGCAGCGAGCTCCTGTATGGCTTTCAATAAAGCAGCTGGAAGTCGCGGGAGGAAGGGGGGAGGAGAAGCGGCTTTCAACTGCTTTATTGAAAGCCATACAGGAGATCGCTGCTCGTCCACACCCCCACCACTGCACAGAACATACCTGATGGTGCAGTTTTCTTTCTGCCACCCCCCCTTCCTCTCTCTGCCGTTGTTTACTTCTCACTGCCCAGCCCCTCCCTTCATACTCTGCACCAATAGGAGAAGAGGGGAGAGAGGCTGGATCTGCTCTACCTCCCCCTGTTCCTCCTCTGAAGCTGCACGAACTGAAGTGTGGGTGGGAAACTGAACACAGCAGCTGACAGCCTGATGCATCTGAAGGAGTCATGGTGAGCCCAATTCCGTTCCTTCCTTCCACCCACCCCTCCCTTCCATCCTTCCACCCAACCCTTCCTTCTTTCCTTCCACCTCTCGCTTCCTTCCTTCCTTCCTTCCATCTACCCCCCTCCCTCTCTTCCTTCCACCCTCCCCTCCCTCCCTTCCTTCCTTCCACCCCCCCCCTCCCTTCCTTCCTTCCTTCCTTCCTTCCTTCCACCCCCCTCCCTCCCTTCCTTCCCACCCACGCCGTCCTTCCACCCATCCCTCCCTTCCTTCCTTCCACCCACCCCTTCCTTCCTTCCACCCACCCCTTCCTTCCATCCCTCCCCCTCCCTTCCTTCCACCAACCCCTCCCTTCATTCCTTCCATCCATCCACCTCTCTTCCATCCATCCCCACCCCTTCCTTCCACCTACCCTTCTTTCCTTCCTTCCACTCTGTCCTTCCACCCATTCCTCCCTTTCTTCCTTCCTGCCTCCCACCCCTCCTTCCTTCCACCCACCCCTTCTTTCCTTTGTTCCTTCTATCCACCCCTTCCTTCCTTCCACCCACCACTCCCTCCCTCCCTCCCTCCCCCTTCCTTCATTCCTTCCACCCACCCCTCCCTTCCTTCCCCCCCCCCTCCCTTCCTTCCACCCACTCCTCCCTTCTTTCCTTCCACCCTTCCATCCATCCTCCCTTTCACCTACCCCTCCCTCCCTTCCTTTCACCCAACCCCTCCATTCCTCTCTTCCACCCATTCCTCCCCCCCCCCCCTTCCTTCCACCCCCCTTTCCCCCTCCCTTCCCCCCCACCCCCCCCCCCCCCCTTCCTTCCACTCACCCTTCCTTCCTTTCCACCCACCCCTTCCTTCCACTCACCCCTCCCCCTTCCTTCCATCCACCCCTTCCTTCCACCCACCTCTTCCTTCCTTCCTTCCATCCACCCCCTTCCTTCTTCCATCCACCCCTTCCTTCCACCCACCTACCCCTTCCTTCCTTCCATCCACCCCTTCCTTCCTTCCACCCCACCCCTCCCTTCCTTCCTTCCACCCACCCCTTTCTCCCTTCCTTCCACCCACCCCTCCCTTCCTTCCATCCCCCCTTCCTTCCACCCCCCCTCTCTTTCTTCCTTCCATCCATCCCTTCCTTTCTTCCTTCCTTCCACCCACCTTTCCTTCACCCTACTCCTCCCTTCCTTCCATCCACCCCTTCCTTCCTTCCACCCACCCCTTCCTTCCTTCCATCCACCTTTCCCTTCCTTCCTTCCTTCCTTCTTTCCTTCCTTCCACCCACCCCTTCCTTCTTTTCTTCTACCCCTCCCTTCCTTCCATCCACCCCTTCCTTCCTTCCACCCACCCCTTCCTTCCTTCCATCCATCCATCTCTCCCTTCCTTCCACCCACCCCTTCCTTCTTTTCTTCTACCCCTCGCTTCCTTCCTTCAAGTGGGAGAAGTTGGGGGGAAGTAAAAATTCAGCTCAGCTCTGAGCTGAACCACTCCTGCCCCAAGATAAAACAATATCTACAGCCCTGGCTTAATGTACAGTGTGCATAGGGTCTAAGACTTGATAAACACTGCCATCTACTGGTAGAAGAATATATCTCTATACTGATGAATACTGATGTAGTTGTCACACAAAGTATATGAACAGTGTATTCCAACACCCCCACTCAACAGCTACTCCTTATATTAGTCCCATTTCAGACCTCAATTCTACTGTATAAATCTTTTTTTTGTAAGTGGTTTTGTCAAATCATCTGCAATCATGTTAATACTTTTATAATACGTAAGCACAAATGCATTTTGTTCAACAAGATCATGACTGTAACATCTGACATCAATATACTTTGTTGTTGCATTGATCTTCTCATTGGTGGCAAGTTTAATACATCCTTTGTTGTCCTTATATAATATTGTAGGCTAGTACATTGGCTCTCCAAGATTTTCAAGCAATTGACATAACCATACAGCTTCTTGACTGGCATAGGCTGCAGCAATGTATTCTGCCTCCTAATTTGAACAAGTAACCATTCCTGGATTTGCGAGTGCTTAGGTCACCTGCACAATCAGAGTCCATATATCCTGCGAGGTTCAAATCACCAACTGCAGACAGCTTCATACTTCAGTCCTTCATTTGTTTGAGACATCTCATGACTCTCTTGATTGATGTCCAGTCTCTTTGAAGTGATTAATTCATGCGTCTACATAGAAGCGATGTGGCAGCTGTGATGTCTGGATGTGTACTGGTTGCAGTATATATCAATGTCCCATTGCTTGTCTGTACTGATCATTAGTTGGAAGAAGATCCTCATCCCCTTCCATTTTCAGATATGCTGTGTCCACGGGAGTACTTGCTTCTTTGGCTTCAGTCATGACAAACTGCTGAATCATTGCCTCAATTTTAGATATCTGATTTAACAGAAAGATCTTCTTTACGCTGTACATTGATTCCTAGGTAATATGTCACATTCCCAAGATCTTTAGTCTCAAAATGCTGGTTAAGCACTGCAGTCAACTTTGCAACTTCCTCATCCTTTTTGTGAGCAACAATCAGATGATCCGCATAGAGTAAAATATACATATATTCAGAATCTACACATTTTGAGTACAGACGTTGGTCAGCTTTGCTTTATATGAATCCTTCATCAAGCTAGTTTTTGTTTATTTTTAAATTCCATGCTCGAGCTGATTGCTTAAGTCCATAAAGAGATTTCTGCAACTTGCACATAAGATGCTCTTCTCCATTTTTCATGTATCCTTTTGGCTGCGTACTATATAATTCCTCTTCGATATCACCATTAAGAAAGGCTGTTGTGATATTGTGATGCTTCACAACTATTTTCCAAGAAGCCACCACTGTCAATAGTGTTCTGAAAGTACTTTGTTTTGCAACTGGAGCAAAAGTAGCACTGTAATCCTCACCAAACTTTTGTGAGTTCCCTTTTTCCCCTAACCGTGCTTTGTACCTATAGAGTCGCCTTCAGAGTCGCATTTGGTTTTAAAACCCCAGTTGCAGCTGATTGCACTCTTACCGTGAAAGTGTCCATGTCTGCAGTTCACTAAGATGTCATCTCTTCATCAGCAGCTTTGATCCACTTTTGTTTCTCATGGGCTGGAAATCTTTTCATCTCATTCCATGAATCTGGCTTTGGTTTTATTGCTACACAAGCAACATAGGACAGACCTTTAGCTGGAAAGCCTTTATTGTTTCTGGTGGATTTTCTGATTGAAGCATCTTGTGCACTGGTTTCTGCTTTTACAATATTTGGATTGTCTGCATCAATTTCAATATCACTTTGTTTCTTATCTTCACGTGACACTGATGTGGAATGTCCCTCAGTTTGAAGCATTTGTGTAAGTTCATGAAATTGTGAACACACTGAGGTTTCGTCATTACATTTCTACTGATGGTTACCTTGTTTGTGTCTTGGAGTAGAATTCTGTATCCTTTTGAGATTCACTGTACCCCACAATTACACTTGCACACCTTCCTGCATCCCATTTTGTACATTTTTTTCTTTTGGGATGTGCACATAGGTTTTGCTTCCAAAATGTTTTACATGGTTCGAATTCGAGGCTTTTCCATTCTACAATTCATATGGAGTTTTCTCAGTTGATTTTCCTGGTAGTCGATTTTGGGGATAGCATGCGGTCTTAATTGCCTCCCCCCAGTATATGGTTGGCATATCTGCTTTAAACAGAATGGTTCTTCCACTCTCTCACAGAATATGGTTCATACTATACCATCTTTTCTGAGAATCACCTGTCTGTTATCACCTGTATATTCAGTTCCATTGTCTGTGCCCAATACACTTGACATTTTTCGAATTTGTTGCTTAATTGAGCCAAATCCTGTTAAAGTTTCTCTGGTACTTCACTTTTGTTGTGTAACAGATATAGTGTACTATACCTGAAGTAATCATCTCTAAAACTGAAAAAATGCCTCTTCTTTCCTGGAGTCAATTTTTCCATTGGACCGCAAAGATCTGAATTTATTAAGTCCAGATGTTTATTTAACTCTGCTGTTACTCTGCTTTTGAAAAGCTTTTCTTGTAATTTTTCCTTTTATTTATTTATTTATTTATTTTTTAACTTTTATTTCATACTTATACAAACAACAATAAGACATTCCATCTTCCAAAATATACTTTTTTTCTTTTCTCCCCTAAATGAATAAATACATTTTATAACCCCTCCATCTCCCACCCCCCACCCAATAATTTTTCCTTTTATACAGCAGGTACATTTCATTGTTTGATCACATGGACTAATTCTTATTCCACTTGCATAGTCATTCTTAGTTAATTTCTTTATTTTTTCAGGACTTCTGTGCCGACCTCCTCTGTGCCATGTGTGAATGCAGTTTGAATGTTTTTCCTCCTTGGTAGTATTTCCACCCCATTGCAGTTCAGCTGATACAATTCATCTGTAATTTTAGCCTTTGCAAGTAAGATATCCCCTTTTGTGATGGCACAACTGTCACCTTGAAAAGTCACATTGCATTGTTTTGTGGATTTCTTCACTGACAAAAGAGTAGTTTCAAGAGCAGGGACATATAGGACATTTTTCATAGGTATCTTCCTGGGGACACTCTGGGAAATAGGGCAGCAAAGAAAAACATCTCCTATTCCTTCTGATTCCATTATTTGCCCATTAGCTGTGGTGATTTTTAATGTTTTACTCTGGTCAAGGTGAATAAAAAATGTATGTCATTTGTCATTTTTGACTCGAAGCTCTGAATCAACACACCATGCATACAAAGATGAGGAGCAACGTTGGATTGAAAAACATATTCATTATCTAAAGAAAAATCAGTTTCTTCCTTCACACGTTTGGTTTTTTTGTAGTTTACTTTATTTTGCATTCTAGCTTTACAGATTCTGCAATCTGCTTTTAAATTACCTTGTTTTCTTGCACACAAAGCATTCATGTGTTTCTTGTTGCATTTTATGTTATTTTATTCCTAATTTTTGTCTTTAAAGCAGACTCTGCAACAGAAGCACCATCACTAATAATGCTTTCTGTTTTTTTTGCATATATTCATCCATATGCTTGCCAGTAACATATTCCAATGTTAATCCAGTTCATCATCTTGCTGTGCAGGAAGTGCTGTGACAAGCGTTTCATGATTTTCAGGTAAGCCTATAAGTAATAGCGCTGCAACGTGAAAAGATTTTATTTCTCCTCTATACCTCTCAGGCGTTCAGCCATTTACAGTTATGTAATCCTACATATCCTGGCCTTTTATCAGCTTGGTTTAGTATAGCTTTCTAGTCAGTTTATTCTTGAGATTAGCTCCTTCCTTTGTGCACCTTTTGTAATCTTTCCCACATTTCTTTAGCAGTTTCACACTTACATTCTTCTATGCTAAGAGAAGGGTGTTCTGGCCTGACTTAATTTATACACTTCCACATACCTTCCCTTATTAGCAGCATTTTCATCTTAAACTAGACTGGTAGTTCTGGTTTGTTAGGTTTGCAGATGAAAGCTTGGTTGAAGCTGTGGTACTGGCCATTTTCTTTTATTCCATTGCAGTCTTCTTTCTGTTGCTGTATCTTGCACTTATTTTCTGTAGCAGGCTATAACTGGGTCCACAACAAGTTAGAAATTCTGTATATAGCCCTACCGAACAGACAGTGCACAGTCCACATGTGCTTGTCTGCTTCACTGAAACAAGGAAACAGGAAAATGTATTTAAAGAAAAGACAGAGTTTACCATAGATGCAGCTCCAAATGTATAAACACTGCCATCTACTGGTTGAAGAATATATCTCTACTAAATACTGATGTAGTTGTTGCACAAAATACAACAACACTGTATTCCAACAACTTTAGTTCCACTGTGTTACCAAGGATAACCTATTTTTCAATGTGTTTAAATCTGTAGGGACTTAATTTCTCTGCACTTTGTCTGTTGTAGGGTGACAACATTGTTCCTATCTCTCAGTTGTGTTGCTGCATTGTCACCCTGCCATAGGCTTTTGATGTGTCCATTATAACATGCATGGTGCAGTGTGTAATGTGATGCATGGTGTATATTGGAGTGCACGGTCCTGTATGTATTAGGGTCCATGGTTCTGTGTGCATTGGAGAGCTTAAGTGCACACTACAGTTTAACATTTGAAGTTTAAAGTGGTTTTAAACCCTTACATATACCCAGTGAAGAGGGTAAACAAATCCTCCTATATATGTTGTACTTGTTTATCTGTATTTTATGGTAATTAGTTCAAATTCCAGAATTTACACAGTTTGCCTATGCTTCGGAAAGCAGGGAGTGGGAATCTGATGTCAGACACTGTACAGCTTTGAGAGGAGAGCTGAGTGTAATCTGAGAACTAAGTGGAGGGGATGGACACACCTCCCTGTACACATAACACTGGGAAACATGCAGAGCTGGGGCTGTTAGTCGCAGGGCTGTGTGCTGGAGGCCCCCCATTCCCCTCCATTTCTTGGAGTCAGGAAACACATGCAGCAGTGAGTCATGCAGATAGCAGATGAACAGGCAGCAGACAGAAATCTCACTCAGTATTTTAGATAGAGGCAATTACACCGTATAGAATGATATGCTTTGTTCATTTTTCATGTCAGCGGTTTACAACAACTTTAACTGTAAAGACCCATTTATATTTGTGGCCATGGGGTGGTAAAACACATGGTTGAGACACATTTTTATTGCCCCCCTTAAACTGCAAAGGCAGGGGTATAAACTTGTTGTGGCCATGAAAAAAGTATCCCTATTTCACATTTGACAGGCGGTATTGTGAACCCAAACCCATTCAATCAAATGGGGCAAAGCCACACTGCCTGCAATTGCATGCTATGCACATGGTTACAGTGCAGTGGTGTGGCATTTACAGGAGTTAGAACAGGCAGTGAGGAAGCTACATATTGCCTCAATGCCACCTATTGAACACTTATGAAAATGATTCAACTGTAGGTAGCTTTGCAGAGGCAGGGCAGTGACAGCCACATGTGTAAACCCAGCCCAAGCCATAGTTTACATCGAAACTCTCCAATCTTTTATAGCCAATGAAGGTGCCATCTTAACCTCTGTTGAACATATGAACAGCTATGACAGTAGCCGTTTGATTGCTTGACAGTTCAGTTGAGATCACAAGCAACTGTGGCAGTTATCATTCATGACATGCCTTGAATGTAATTATTTCAGGAAACCATTAAATTGATGTATTTAGTTCCACTTTATAGGGATGGTAAAACAGAAGCCATTTTTTTTTTCACTTCAGCTCCCTCCACCAAAGAATTCTCCACACCTGTCTGATTATTGTTACAGGCCTATGTTGATGGAGTTTTTTGCTTGCATTAGACAGGTGTTGCATTCGCTCACAGTTATATGGGAATGCAAAATTCACTGTGATTGGCTGTCAATTATATGATTGCTGTGATAGCCTGTGATTGGTTGTTGCAGTGATTGCTCAATAAAACCCACCCTTGTACTGTTTTTCTCCTCTGAATGGAGAAAAAGATACATTGTATCTTTTTCTCTAAGTTAGAGGAGGAGAGTGTTAACAAGGAAAGAGCACATGTAAAAAGAATAATATTAATAAAAAAAAACTAAGATAAAATAGCTAGATGAAGGCTTGATCCAGGTCAGTGTAAGGATCAAGGCCAGAGGTCATGGACAGCGTCAAACATGACAATCAGTGTGCATTAAAATATTTTTTTTTAATTTAGTGTCAGTATGGATTGAAAAAAAAAAAAAGCAAAATGCTCACTATTGTTTCTTGACCCTGCAATGGTGGTATGACCGCAAACGGGATTCCGGAGTAAGAGAATTTATTTCAGAGTATTTTTTGGAGGTAAGTCATGGTAATGGCGATACTTTTTTTTGTGTACTATTTTCGATTTTATAACTCAGAAGATATCCTTTACCAGGGGCAGACTGACAACTCATGGGGCCCCCGGGCAATAGGGGATCATGGGGCCCCGTGTCCTTGCCCAAACTCAAAAAAGCCTGTGAAAAAGGTACCAGGGGCATCTCATAGGGCCCCCTACTGACCCTGGGCCCTCGGGCAGTGCCCGATTTTCCAGATGGTCAGTCGACCCCTGTCCTTTACTATTTATCACCAGAGGAAGGCCCATTTCCGTCTGAAAAACAAACAAGGTACATTTCATCTGGATACACTTAACATGGCCATAGATGGATTGAAATTCGTCCGGTCCTGCAGGAAGCAGACAAAATTCAATCCATCTATGGGCAGGCTGGGTGTACTGAAGTCGTTCTGTTAACAGGTACAATCAGCCTAGTTTTTTCTTTCGACTATTGTATTCTGAGATTGGGGGAACCTTCCGCTGTCAGAATGGAATAGTGCATTCTGAGTGTGTTAATGGGGAACCAAGCGATTTTTCTTTCCTTTTACCTGTGATTGAAGGAAAGAAATTTGCATATGTACAGTTTTACTAACACATGTCAAAGTTGCAAAACTGTGTTCAGGCATTAGGATTTGTTTTACCTGCAGGCATGAAGGGGTTAAGACACTACATTGTAATTAGTTATCAGATTCTGGTTGGTTATCTAATGAAGTCATCTTTATATACTTATACACCCAATGATGATTTGTCACCCTATACTTTTAAACAAGTTCTTACTGGCCTGTTCTATTGGGCATTCAGCAAACCATAGAAACAGATATTTCATGTTAGAATTCACCTTCACCCCAAAATGGAGGTTTTGGAGGATCAATCATTTATTGCTAATTAAGTATTGCAACCTAATACCTCTTTGTTTATGTGTTGTAATAAGTGTTTAGATATGTGTATGTCCATATTACTGGATACAGCATGTGAGCGTTAAAGTGGTTGTAAACCTCTGTTATAAAATATGAACAAAGCAGATCCCTCTATGGTTTGTACTTGTCTCAATTAAGAGCACTTAGTGTCATTTCTGTCTGATGCTTCTTTCCTCTGCTGTCAGCATTAATCACTTCTGACAAGTTTTCCTGACACTAAGAAAAAAATGGTGACAAGGGAGGGACCCCCAGCTGATTGACAGCCTCAGCACTGTTCCTGTGTGCTGTGTGAAGTGGGGTGTATCCCTTCCATCCAATGAGCTCCCAAAGCTCTCCTTACTGAGCACTGCAAACTGCAACTTCAGCTCTTCACCCCCTTTGTCTGGCAGCTCAGGCAAGTTGTATAAACTCTGGACTTTGAACTAAAGAGAAGACTGTAGATAAACAGGTGCAGCTTATGTAGGAGGATTTGTTTCATCTCTGTGTATCACCTGAGGACAGTCTCTTCACTGGGTATATGTGAGGGTTTACAACCACTTTAAGCCCTGGTTCACACTGATGCGGTGTGGAATTTGCAGCATTTTATTTGTGAATTCCGCACCGCATCAGAATCGCACCCTGTTCATGCAAATCGCTGTGGGTGTGCATGTTAAGTTAACAACACCCCGAAAGCGGTCCGCAAAAAGCGGTGCGAGGTGCAGAATTGGATCGCATAGGTGGGAATACCCATGCAATCTGAAAAAAAGGGTCCTGCACGTTTTTGGTGTGGGTGTGGTGCGATTAGAGCCATAGAAAATGTATGGCTCCAATCACTCCGCACACAGATCGCATGTGATTTACACAGGAATGCGGTGCAGTTGCTGTGCGAATCACATGCGATATACCTCACCGCATACACGTGAATCCAGGCTAAAAGTGTGTGCTGCTTTCTACATCCCTGTTGGGGAGAATTCCCTTCACTTGCTGTCCTTGTGATACCATGACAAAAAATGAGAGCTATACATGTCACAAGGTACAAGGACTCACCAACAGCAATAAAAACCTGAGATAGGTTCCAAACCTTCCTTCCAATGTCTAAAGGAAAAGTTTTGACTGAGTTGAGTTTCAACACTAAATGGGATATATAGATAGACAGTGTTGAGCCAAGTCAGAACTACTGTAAAACATTTAGCACTTTTTAAATCTAGGCATTAATTTAGGATAATCCACCATTTCAGAACACACATACAGTTTACAGCAGCCTTTTTCAACCAGGGTGCCCAGGTGCCTGGAGGTTTCTGCAGGGGTACCTTGGCAAAATGTCTAAAAAAATCGCCCAAAATATATAATAATAAATAATAATTGTATATACAGTTGTGCTCAAAACTTTGCATACCCTTTCGATCGGGACCTTTCCCAATCATGTGACTGCAGTGACGACGCGTCACATGATCCGTAAACCCCGCCTCCTGGCTTCTGGAACTCTTAAAGGGCCGGGAGGCGCCGGCGGAAAGGGGTTTAACTAAAGGCTGAGTTAGCGTCAGTCCCAAACCACTGAACTGTGCTGTGCTGTCTGTACTAATATTCTGAATCTGATTTCGCCACATTCTACCTTCTGATTCTGCCAGGATTCCACCCTCTGCTGACTTTTAGTTGCCATGTATGGCGTGACATTTTTGGAGGAAATATTTTCACCAGGGGTGCACTCTGGATGTATATACTGAGATAAAGGGGGTTACTAAAAATATTTGAATTTTACCTTTCCAAAAGATAAGTAATGGATAGTTCATGTTATGACAGGTTTGCTTTTCCTATATAATGTTTATAGATGATATACGCTCATATCACCTACTCTCCTCTCCTTTAGGCGCACCCTGAAAACCCACCTCCTTCAGGGAAGCCTACCCCGCCCCCTGCTAATTGCCAATCTCCTCCACTCTTCCTACCACTCCATCCCCCACAGATTTTCCTCCTGTACCACTATCCCCCACTATCCTCCCCTCCCCAAGGAGCAGGGCCCTCGAACCCCTCGTGTATCGCATTGTATTGTTACTGTACTGTCTCATGTATTGTCTCCCATTGTAATGTACAGCGCTGAGCGAACTATTGCCGTTTTATAAATACTGTATAATAATAATAAAAATAATAATAATACCCTGGCAAAAATTGTGAAATTTTTGCATTTGACTGATCATGCAAGCCAAAAAATGCCCTTTTATTGAAGGATGATGGTCATATGAAGCCATTTATTATCAAATAGTTGTTTGGCTCCTTGTTAAATCATAATGATAACAGAAATCACCCAAATGGCCCGGATCAAAAGTTTACATACCCTGGAATGTTTGGCCTTGGTACAGACACATAAGGTGACACACACGGATTAAAATGCCAATTAGAGGTTAATGTCCCACATCTGTGGCTTTTTAAATTGCAATTAGTGTCAGTGTATAAATAGTCAATGAGTTTGTTAGCTTTTACGTGCAAGCACTGACTAGGCTAGATACTGAGCCATGGGGATCAAAAAAACCTGTCAAAAGTCCTATGTAAAAAAGGTAATAGAACTTTATAAAGATGGAAAAGGACATAAAAAGATGTCCAAAGCCTTCAATATGCCAATCAGTACTGTTAAATCCCCTATTAACCACTTCCTGTCCGGACACTTTCACCCCCTTCCTGTCCAGGCCAATTTTCAGCTTTCAGCATTATCACACTTTGAATGACAATTGCGCAGTCATGCAACACTGTACCTATATGAATTTTTTAGCATTTTGAGACAGATAAAGCTTTATTTTAGTGGTATTTATTCACCCCTGGGATTTTTTATTTTTTTTCTCTATTTAAATTAAAAAGTCCAAAAATTTCGAAAATAAATAATATTTCATCATACATCTTGGCCAAAATTTATTCCATTATCTTTTTCGTAAAAAAAAATAACACAAATTAGTTTATAACCAAAAATTATAATTTAAAAAAAAAAATTTACTTTTTTTTAAATTTTTTTATATTATTATTTATGTTTTTTTTTTTTACATACTGTCACCCTAGCAGTACAGTGTCACCATGGTGACACTGTACTACTTGTGGGGGGTGATGAAGATTTTTTTTTTTTTTTACACTGATTGCTTTTACACCCATAAAGGCTGTAAAAGCAATCATTTCTCCTTCTCTCTGGCTGCATTCTTACAGCCATTGAGAACTATTGAGTGAGCTGTGATTGGTCACAGCTTGTCACATGGTACAAGGCTGTTGTGAATAGCCTTGTACCATGTGACCTCTGTTATCATTCAGATTTCACACGTAGTAAGCAATGATGTCACAAGTGACATCTTGCTTACTACTCTGCATATGATCGGGACCTCACACAGAGGTCCTGTCCGACGCTTGGTGTTCCACTGTGTCCGGAGGACACAGCGGGCACCGGATCGCGGTGCTGCACGCTCCGAGGGAGAGCGCACAACTAGAAAATGCAGGTGCCGTTTATGAACGGCAACCCACCCCTAGAGTGACACCGTCCTGCCGTTTAAAAACAGAAGGCGGACAGCAAGTGGTTAAGAAGTGGAAAGTTCGGGGATCTCTTGCTACCAAGCCAAGGTCAGGTAGACCTAGAAAGATTGCAGCCACAACTGACAGAAGAATTGTCCGGGATTCAAAGAAAAACACACAGGCAACCTCAAAAGAAATATAGGCTGCTGTGGAAAAAGATGGTGTGGTTGTTTTTAAGGAGTACAATACGGTGATACTTGAACAAAAATGAACTGTTTGGTTGAGGTACCAAAAAGATTTACTGCACCAACGCCACAAAAAAGCCCAGTTACAATATGCCTGACAACACCTTGACATGCCTAACTGGGCCTTTTTGTGTCATTGATGCAGTAAAGGCTTCTTTCTGGCAGCTCCACCATGCAACTCATTTTTGTTCAAGTGTCATCATATTGTGCTCCTTTAAAACAAACACACTGCCTTTTTCCAGAGCAGCCTGTATTTTTCTTGTGGTTACCTATGGGTTTCCCTTTGTATCCCGAACAATTCTTCTGGCAGTTGTGGCTGCAATCTTTCTTGGTTTACCTGCACATGGCTTGGTATCAGAGGTCCCTGAATTTTCTACTTCTTAGTGGATGTGATGACTGGCATATTCAAGACTTTGGACATATTTTTACGTCCTTTTCTATCTTTATAAAGTTCCATTACCTTGTTACGCAGGACTTTTGACAGTTCTTTTCTGATTTCCATGGCTCAGTATCTAGCCTAGTCAGTGCTTGCACGTAAAAGCTAACAAACTCATTGACTATTTATACACTGACACTAATTGCAATTTAAAAAGCCACAGATGTGGGACATTAACCTCTAATTGGCATTGTAACCCGTGTGTGTCACCTTGTGTCTGTACCAAGGCCAAACATTCCAGGGTATGTAAACTTTTGATCTGGGCCATTTGGGTGATTTCTGCTAACATTACGATTTAAAAAAAGGAGCCAAACAACTATTTGATAATAAATGGCTTCATATGATCATCATCCTTCAATAAAAGAGCATTTTTTGGCATGATCAGTCATATTTTCAATATCAATGCCAAAATTTCACAATTTCTGCCAGGGTATGTAAACTTTTGAGCACAACTGTAAGCTAGCGGGTGGAACATGCCTGGCTTTTAGTTACACAAAGCCACGTGTTTTCATTGTGCACCATTATGACCTTCTAGCCACCAGCATCCTGACAACCAATGACATCATCAATTGATAAATAAGATGTCAACAGCCTGGACAGCATCCTAGATTGACCCTCCTCTGCCCCTCTCCATCAGTGCTGGGGTCATATTAACTCCATTAAGTGATGGAGAAAAACTGAGGGAGAAGAGAAACACTGGAATACTACTCAATACCAGTGTGCAAATGTGTATTTGCTTTGAAAGAGCCTCTAATGTTGGGTGTCCTACATGGGTGGATGTTGCTGCATTTATATAAAACTATTAGAATAGTTTTTCAGAATGGGGTGCCTCAAGACTGTCCATAATTTTAAAGCTTGCCTCAGGACTGTCCATAGTTTTAAAGGGTGCCTTGATTGATTGAAAAAAGGTTGAGAAACACTGGTCTACGGGATAGGCCTGGGGATCTGATGTTTTCTTATCATTCTATGAAAATTTTAAGGAAGATGACTCAGGATCTGTATTAATATTCATAGAGATACAAGGAAATGTAGTTGACCTAGAAGTTATTATTTTTTTACTATTTGCATCATCTGAAGTTCATACATTGGGCAAAAGGCAAGATCTGTGCTATTAACCTACTTTGTTATCTTAAAGATAAGAGAAAAAAGTCTTAACTATCATAAAACACCTTAGAGCAGATCTCCAGTTAAAAAAAATGTGTTCTCCTCAAATTATTCTCTATATTCACCTCCCAAACATTTTTCAAAAATAACTCTTAAACATACCTTAAAGTGGAACTTGAGACCAGAAGTAAAGATGGGCAAACAGGCAGGAATTGTAATTCAGAAGAGACATACTTTTTCTCTTCTGCAATAAAATTACTTATCTGCCTATCCGCCCTTGTACAGAGAGCAGCACACATGCACGTGTAGCTGACTGTGCAAATTCAGCAATGCTGAAACTGATGCCATCCCCATCCAGCCAATGAAAGCGTCCGGAAATCGAAATCCAGAAGCCAGCTGTCCAAAGATGTCAGAGGCCAGGCAGGGGGCGCAGGGACACCTCATTGTTGGAGCCGAGGTGAGTGTAGTTCCGCTTTAAATTGAACAGTTATCTGGCTGGTCACACAATGCCCCAGGGTTCTCCACCTTAATACTGCAGTATATTATTGTGAGCCCAGGCAAACATGGTGACGCATCCCTGGAGGGTGTGTCCTTGAGACCTGGGCACACAGGAAGTGGGTTTGAAAGAAGTTGGCCTAGTTGGATCAGAAGAGGAATGGTACTAGACCTCAGATTGTTGGGGACAGTGCTAGAGAAGGAGTCTGTATTGCAGCGAGAGTTCCTTTTTTTTAAGTAAATGGAAAGACAAGATACAAAACACACTTCCAGAGCATGGAATAGTACATAGGCACAATTTTCAGTCATTCTTTAAAAATTGCTCCCTAAATACAATTTTTTCCAGCTTTAGCTGAAGTCACATGACCACAACTCCTCCTGGACTGTCCCTTCCTCTGCTGGAGGTGGGCAGAGACTTTCAAAGGCAGGAAGGAACAAGAGTTGTGTCCGGAACAGTATATGAGCCATCAGAGAGCTTGTGCCAGGTAAAAGGCCAGCTCTAAGGCATGGGAGCCTAACTAAGCATGCAGTGGTGCGCACGTGCATAAGAACACATGCGCAATGGCGTGTACAAGGATGCATGGGCTCATGCATCAGAGATATTGGGGTCTAGCGGAGTATTCAAACTTGGGCTCTGAATATGACCATTGTTGGATGGTCCTTCGACTTGTATCTCTGTTATCTTTGACCTTGAATCCTGTTGGACTCTGTTATTGAGCCAGATTTCATCTGACCTTCCTGTGGATTATCCCTGCCTGTTTGTGCCTGCTGCCTACCTGTGTTCCAGACCTCGGCCTTGACTCTTGTGCAAGACTTTGCACATTGACTCTGTACCTCATTGCCTGCACGTTGTCAACTTCTGCTCACCTCTGACCTTGACCCTTCTTGTGATGTAGTGCCTTCCTGCTCAACTGTGACCGAACTCAGTTTGTGACCCAGTTCTGCTCTCTACTGGTCTGGGTGAGGTCTGGGTACCCCCATTGCTGCTCTTCTGCTTACCTGACACCAGACCTTCTAAGTTCAAGTCCACAGTTTCAGCTTCCTGACATCTGTGCCCTATCATTGCCCCAGCAGCCTAGCAGTTCCTGTCTCAACTTCCAGGGGTGCTTGGATGATAATTGTGCAAAAGGCCACCCCCATTATCTTGAGCTCCTCATACAGGTACGTGATAAGCTGTCTGTTTGCCCCCAAAAGGCAAAGTAAGAAAAGGAAGCAGTGTTAGACCCCCAGAGGATGAAATAGTCATCATATGGTTTTGCAGGGGGAAGTGTTGTGGATATACACCTTAAATAGGGGAGCACCAGTAGGCATGAATCACAAATGGGATCTTGAACATTTTCTTCCTCTTTTTTTTCTTTATTTATTGTACATCTTTATTTATTGCAATTAATTTTTTTTATATATATTCATATATTTCTCTTGTAATGTGTCTATGATACTCTGGTGTTATAATTACAATTATGTGACAGTTTCTTTGCTCCTCTTATGGCAATTGATTATTTTTTTGACAGCAATTCATTTTATTTGTACTGCACCTTTGATTTGTTTCCTGGATGGGAGGGGGACTAAGGTTTACTTAACTGTGATCTTTTTTTTTTCATATTGTGCTAGGATGAAGGCTATTATAGCCAAAACATGTTAGTATACTATTAATGTGTTTTTACATATAACCAATAAAGATTCTCTGTTTTATGGACCGTACCAAATGCCTGGTTAATAGCTGAGCTTAAGTGCAGGAGCACTTTTGGCAGAGCACCGGTCTTCAGCCATGGGAAGCTGAGTTGGTGGCTGAGCGTGGGTATGGTATATTCACTTGTCAGCGAAGTAGGGTTAGCTGTACTGGTATTTTCTGAGTTTTCTTCAGAAAGTATGTATGGGAAGCTTCCAGGTGCAAACAACCCTAATGCAATGATTTGAATGCTGGACACATAACATTGTCTGCTTGACACCATGGGGGAAGATTTAGTAAAATTGGAGCACTCAGAATCTGGTGCAGCTGTACATGGTGGCCAATCAGCTTCTAACTTCAGCTTGTTCAATTAAGCTTTGACAATAAAACCTGGAAGCTGATTGGCTACCATGCACAGCTGTATCAGATTTTGCACCCTGCAGTTTTAGTAAATCAACCCCCATAACCAACATGGAAGAAAAATATATTTGACATATATTTTAAAAATATTCTTTCCAAACATATGGACATATACTTGAAATACTACAATTTCAATATATATATATATATATATATATATATATATATGTGTGTGTGTGTGTGTGTGTGTGTGTTTTTATTACAAAATATATGAAAAATATTTGTAAAAATACATTTTAAAATATACTGTATGTCTTTAAAAATACAAATCTACATTTTTGGAATGCATTTACAAATATATGTAAAAAATATATGTTAACATGACTTTTTTATGTTCTAAAAAAACTGAAGAATACATTTAAAAAAAAATATATATTTTAAAAACTATTTTTCATATATTTTGTAATATATAAAAAACACATTGCAACATGCAGTATATATATATATATATATATATATTTATTGAAATATATTTTGAAATATATGGTATACAGCCAAAATTGTAGTATTTAAAATATATGTCAATATATTTGGGTAGGATATATTTGAAATATATTTCAAATACATTTTTCTTCCATATGGGAAGTCACATGCTGAACAGGGACCTAGTAGGATTAACATATATTTGCTGTGTAATCACAAAGTATTTTGAACTTGAAGATTACTTCAGTGTTGACGGGAACAATTACAATAGTCAAAGAGATTTTTATTTTTTCCTGGAGCTCCATTCTATTTATTTTTCACTTTTTATTTAAACTGGAGTGCTGTGAATGGACAAGGGGAGGGGGGGTGGATAAAAGACACATTGAAGCTGATTTACCAAAACTGGAGATTGCAAAATCTGGTGCAGCTCTGCATGGTAGCCAATCAGCTACTAACTTCAGCTTGCTCAATTTGACCCTGGAAGCTGATTGGTTTCTATGCGCAGCTGCACCAGATTTTGCACTCTCCAGTTTTAGTAAATCATCCCCAATGGTTTCCATCTATGACAGCCACAGCTATATTAACTGGCCGGATTGAAACTGCGTATTGACATGCATGGACATGGCATACGCCTCTTTAGAGGTAAATTTGTTTTATCTTACAGTAGTGACTAAAAGCTGTTTGCCTGGATTTCTACTTAGTAACAAACAACATCACAACCCAACAGTCAGTCATGTACTTTCCAGACATTGTTCTAAACATATTAGTTGAGTATTTTACTGCTTTAACATCATCTTTAGGCATCTTACAGCTTTATATCAAAACTTTTTACTAGTCACCTGTGCTTTTACACTATATCTGCTTAAGGCCCATATACAGCAATTAAAGGCTTAACAAGATTATCCAATCTTATTTTATTTTATTGCATCATCATAAAAATGACATCTTTACTAACAGAAACAGCCCTGATAAAGACATGTTTTGTTTGGTGTTAAGGCTTTTTAAAGAGCTATTCTGCTAATCACGAAGGGAAACACATAAGGAGATATCCATCTAGATGACTCAAATTGTGAGTGATATATTTATCATTGCCTTGGATATACAGAGTAGTAATTAAAGTCACTGCCAAACAAACAAATATATACCACAGGAAGATGTGTTGATGTAGCACATTGATTCTGTTTACTTTTCTACAATGGCTCATAAGATGGGGCAGCTAATTACGTTGATCTCTTTAAGCCTACTGTGCTTATTTACCATCAAATATGTTAGTTTTTTTTAAATGATCATCAGACTACAACTAATTATATAAAATATATAGATTTATATAATAAAAAGTGTTCTTTGAAAAAATAAAATTACAAAAAAATTTTCAGGAAAAAAAAAAACTTAAATCTGTTTACATATTCGCAGGGAGAAAGATTTATAAAAGAGTTTTCAATCTTTTCAAATGTTCAGTTTTCATTAAAATAATACCTGATTATCCTGCTATGATGGTCCTTTTTTCATGCACTTACTGTTATGGTGTGACAACTGACATCTGATTGCTCTCCTATTATGCTGTCCTACAAGGGGTGGACTGACCATTCCGGCAGTAGGGCACTGCCCAAGGGCCCAAGGTCAACAGGGGGCCCCATGAGATGCCCCTGGTACAATTCAAAGGCTTTTTTTTTGTGGTTTGAATGTGGGCGAGGACACAGGGGCCCCATGATCCCCTATTGCCCAGGGGCCCCATGAGTTGCCAGTCTGCCCCTGTGTCCTACTAACGGTTAGCCGACAGCTACCTAACAAAACTGACAAAAGCACCATTCTGTTACACTCCAAAACTGAATTTACATCTGTGAATAATTATGTTGTTGTGGTGAGCAAAATGGAAGGTACCCAGTAGTTTGCTTCATCCACAAACATCTCCTTTTCAACTACATCAAGGAAAAATACGATCTTCCATGGACATAGCAGGTCTTTCATTGTATGGAGTTCTAGTGAATATGTTGTCACCTAAACTGTCCACTCTGTGAACTGTAGCCCCAGAATGCCATAGTGACAGAGTGCAACACTGTAGTTTGCAAGCATTAACCTCCCTGGTGGTCTAACTAATCAATATTTTTAAATGTCAAAGGGGTACATTGTTTTGCATGGAACTTTGATGTTTTATATTGTAGGCCTGTAATTCTTAGGAATAACTCACTTAAATCTGTCCAAACAAGAGTCTAGTAAACATCCCGGGTATGATAAAGTTTGAAACACAAAATCATAAATTATAATATAATAAATAATTATAGAAAATAATAATATAATAATACATTTAATTCAATATTGTAATCAAACCAAAAACACTGAAATTTGAAATATAGCGCCACGTTCGCACATCACTGAGCTTAGTCGCAGAATCGTTTTCAGTGTCTGATGACAAATTTCCCCACGAATCATTATCGCTCAATTCTGCAAGTGATTCTAATTCACTATCGCTGTTCTCTAGCTGGGCTAAAACTGCTTTTGACCTAAAAGGACACTTTTTGGATGCCATGGACGTTTCTCAGTTTCCAAGCAGAGCGGTAAAAGTGCAGGAAGTGCACAGGACAAAACACTAGGGACAACATTTAGGTGAAATGGTTTGATACAGTAATGTAATTCTAACAGATTACAATGTATGTATGTCAAATGTTTAGGTATGTCTCGATGCTCGCAAGGAAAGGAACACGGAAGATGGATGCCGGCATCGGCCGGCGGACATGGCCGGGGGACACAGCGGGAGCACCTTGCGGGATCGCAGGACAAGGTAAGGCTCAAGGGATTGCTGCAGTGTAATCCCGAGTGTTGCTCGGGGTTACCAGTTTTGGTACTGCAATTAACCCCGAGTCACACTCGGGATTACCGCCAGGAAGCTTAAAGGCTTAAAGGTCTCTTTTACTCGCATATAGCTGGTGCATGGGCTGAATAGAGAAGGGCGCCCATTAGGCAGTATGTTTGTCTTAAATTAGT
Source organism: Staurois parvus (assembly GCA_951230385.1). Taxonomy (NCBI): domain Eukaryota; kingdom Metazoa; phylum Chordata; class Amphibia; order Anura; family Ranidae; genus Staurois; species Staurois parvus. Next base: position 26,037 of record CATNWA010019276.1, read on the forward strand.
TCACGTCTGCTGGAGTGTGAGCTCCACCTAAGCATACGTCTCCAACCGTGACCCAACCTAAATCTAAACATACCCTGAGAATATCTCTCCCTACCTAGAGGAGTATTTGGGCTTTAGGGTTAAGGGAAGGGATCTTGTCTGTGAAGGATTTTAGATGAGGGAAATGCTGTGTAATCTCAGGTGTTAGGTATGTCTGACCTGTCAGAATCAATGAAAGTGGGAAGTTTTATGTGTGTTTTCCCATCAATTGCCTGAAGAGTGAAATTAGATGCCCTTTACCCTGTTTCTCCACAGTACCTGTTTTAGTGTGTAAGAAAATGTTTCACCACTAATGTTAAACACAAAGAATTCTGAATTTTGCTGATGAGCAATTACTTTGATCACAAAACACTGCATATATTTTCACAGAACAGTCAGGTTTGTTAGAGGGGTATACAGTCACTAAACAAATCTTGGAACATGATCTGGGCCTGTCCCTTCTGCACAAACCTCTGTACACTTGGATACAACAGTTGATGGGGAAGGTTCATCTTCCTCCCCGCCTCTTTGTTGGTTACCAGAGTCCCTGTTGCCCAAGAGGCTGGACCTGGATGCAGTGCTGGTTTGGTCACTACTGTACTCTTTGCACCTTATATTGACCTTGCAGTCTCTAGCAATATGTTTGGTGGATGCCCAACATCTGAAGCAGATAGCATTTTACTTTGGGTAAGCTTTACGTTCATCAATGTGCTTACTTCTGAATCCAACACTTTAACAGTGGGTGTGGTTTTTTATGAGTTGTGCATGAATTGTCTGGGTCCATGGACTTCTTTGCAGAGTTGTTAAGATGTAAAGATGTAAAAGATGAAGGCTCTGGTTATTGAACATCGAGACTATGAAACGTGGGTCATTTCTAGTCTTTGCTTGGTTGATGATAAACCTGGTGAAGAAGCTGAATGGTGGGAAGGAGACATGATGTTCTTCCTCATACTTAGAGCATTGTGAAATACACTTATCTTGCAGACTGTATGAGAGTTTTTCAGCTATTGGTTTAATCCCCCATGCTGCGTCTAAGTATCCCCATCCTGGTAAGTGGCCTTCAGTCTTGGCTGTATTGACCTCCAACAACATGTCACCAAGTTCTCTTAACTTTAGGTCATCTTTGTTAGAGATTTTAGGAAAGGCTTCCAGTTTCTCCAATATAGTGTTTTCAATAGCTTCAGGGCTGCTATAACAGTCCTGTAATCTCTGCCATACCATTTTAACTCCAGCAGCTGGATCATGACTGTGTACAGACCTGAATCTCTTGGCCTGTTGAGATGACTCTGGTCTAGACCGTAAGACTGAGATCTCTAATGATGCCTTGGAAAAATGGCTTCCATGCCCAATAGTTCTTGGGGTGATCATCAAATGTTAGTAGCCCGGTGCTTCTTAATGCCCTTCCTTTGAGACAGGATCGCCCCTATTGCGTTCTCGGACGCATCTACCTCCAGGATGTAGGGTAAGGACAAGTCAGGATGGCTCAGAATAGGAGCTGCAGTGAATAACTTCTTTAAAGCTTCGAATGCTCCCTGCGCTTCAGGTGTCCACTGGAAGCAGACCCCCTGTCTGGTCAACTGGGTGATAGAGGACACCAGGCCTGAGAAGTTTTTGATACATTTTCTATAAACGTTTGCAAAGCCAATGAAGCGTTGGACCACCTTTTTATCAGTGGGCACTGGCCAATTTAAGATAGCCGAGACTTTCTGGGGATCCATGGCTATTTCTGTGGTGGAGATGGTCAGTCCCAAAAAAGAAATGCTATGCTGTTCAAAACAGCACTTGTCTGCCTTGGCATATAGGCCGTGTTGGTGGAGCCGTTCCAACACACACCTCATGTGACCTCTATGGACCTCCAACAATGGGGAAAAGATTAGGATATCGTCCAGGTAGATGACAACGAAGATGTCTAGATAGTCCCTGAACACGTCGTTTATGAAGTGCTGGAAGGTGGCAGGTGCATTGCATAGGCCGAAGGGCATGACCAAGTATTGAAAATGTCCCAATCTTGTACGGAATGCTGTCTTCCATTCATCCCCCTCTCTGATACGGACTAGATTATATGCACCCCTCAAATCCAGCTTAGTGAAGACCGAAGCTGACTTCAACCTTTGAAAAAGTTCGGGGACCAGAGGCAGTGGGTAACGATTCTTGACAGTTACTTTATTTAAATCTCGGTAATCTACGCAGGGTCGCAGGGATTTGTCTTTCTTCTCCACGAAGAAAATGCCAGCCCCAGCTGGTGATGTGGAGGGCCCAATAAACCCCTTGCGGAGGTTATTGTCTATGTACTCCTTTAGTACCCCTAACTCCCGTTCTGACAAGGGAAATATCCACCCAAATGGTATTTCTGAACCTGGGAGGAAGTCAATTGGGCAGTCATAGGTTCGGTGCGTGGGCAGAATATCTGCCCCCCGCTTGCTAAACATGTCCAAGTAGCTATGGTAGGCCGAGGGAATAACTTGAGCCAATCCTGCATCCACATCCAGACATAACAAGGCCTGCGGAGCCGGGGGAGTCCTAGGGAGGCAATGCTGCTGGCAATAGGGTGACTGGAAGTGAATTGATCCCGCCTTCCAATAAACCTGTGGATCGTGGGCTCGTAGCCAAGGGAGCCCCAAGATAATTGGGAATAGAGGGGATGCAATGGCATCCAGGCGGAGGAATTCCTGATGATGGGTCGCCACTGTAGTGCAGATAGGTGGGGTTTCACGGTCCACCCCCCCTGACCTGATACGGGACCCATCAGCAAGGAAAATATTTAACCCCACCTCCTTCGTCTGTAAGGGGATCTGCTGCTGAGCTGCAAAGTCCAAATCTATAAAGCAGCTGCATGCTCCAGAGTCCACAATTGCCGTGGTTACCACAGTTCTCCCAGGCAGCTGAAGTGAGATAGGTACTGCTAGATAACTGGTGTTGCGCCCATTTTTAGAAGTGACCGTAGAGAAAACAGCGGAACACTTACCCATCTTGGCTGGACAGGTATGCACTACATAGCCTGCTTCCCCACAATAGAGGCAAAGATGGTTTACCTGATGCCTCTGGCGTTCCTCAAGTGTAAGTGAAGGCCGGATCCTTCCCGATAACCCGAGTCCCAATGTATCCGTGAACTCCTGATTCCGGTTGACCCACAGAGACTTAGGCTGGACTGAAGCATTAGGGGGTATCCAGGTTGGTCTCTGACCTTGGTGGGACCTTTCCTGCCTGCGCTCCCGTAACCGGCGGTCAATTTGAATAGATAAGGTTATCAGGGCCTCAAGAGTATCAGGTATGTCTACTCGGGCCAGCTCGTCCTTCAATGATTCAGCTAAACCCATGCGGAACTGGTGATGCAGGGCCGCCTCATTACATTGGGTGTCACTACCCCAATGCCTAAATTCGGCTGCATAGTCCTCCACTGCTCGGTGGCCTTGCCTCAGTGTATGTAGGGCCATCTCGAGAGCGCCATCGCTTTAAAAAATGTTGTTACCATTTCTAACTGCGGGTCTCGGGTCTCTAATAGTCGGTTGGCCCAGTTTTGGGGTTCATCCTGTAACAAGGAAATGATGAACCCGACCTTCACGGATTCTGAAGAAAATGTTCGAGGCTGGAGGTTGAAGTATAGCTGAAAGGAATTACGAAAAGTCCTGAATCTACTTTGGTTTCCATTACAACGTTTCAGTGTGGGAACAAGGGGTTCCGGTGCGGGTATCGAGACCAGTGTCTCCCCAGGGGGTTCCCCAGACTGCCTGCTAGGTGTGGCTAAGGTGTGTATGCGGTCACCCAACTCTGTATAACCCTCCTGTAGGGCCCTAACCCCTTCTGTGAGGATCGCCAGATGTCGGCATGTGTCACCCAGAGGGGAAGTTCCCCTTTCAGGCTCAGTCATGGCCGCAAGGTACTGTCAGACACCGCCCAGCGGGATCTCTAGTGATCCACAGAACGGGATTCCCCAGGATGCAGAGTCTAAGTCTCAGTCTGCCTTTTCACCAGAGCCCCTGATGGTGGGGATGGACTTGGTGCAAGACTGAAACCAGGTAGCTGCCCCTGAGTGCACCCAACTGTGGTACAGGGGTCCCGTTGAGGGTATGTGCCAGGGGTGAGCCTGATGTGAAGAGGCTGACAGGTCCAGGTCCGAGCGGGATGGATGGATGACAGTCAGGAGTGAGCATGGTCAGACTAGCCGGGTTGGTAACGGTGGAGGCAGGTAGGTACCAAGCAGTAGACGGAGAGTAGCTGGGTCACGAGCCAAGGTTCAGCAACTGGAGGTCCAATAATAATAATAATGACAGGCAGAGGAATAGTCAGGGACGAGCCAGGGGTCAGAGCAGTAGGAGGTCAACACAAATCAGGACAGGCAGGATCGGCAACAGGGAACACACTTCGGAAACACAGGTACAGGAACTAGACCTTGCGGCAACCTGATCACTGCCTGGCCAGTTTAAATAGTGCGCCCTGCACCGTCATTGGTGCCAAGCGCGCCCACGTGCGCGAGTGCGCATGCGTGGCCGCAATTGCCGCTGCTGACTCCCAGGTCCTAGTGCCTGCATATTGGTGCGCCTAGGCAATCTGCACATGCACCTGTACAATTGACAGTGGGGAGGAGATTAAAGTGACATGAGAGTTTTGATTTGCACACTTGAGCCTATAAACAGCCGATTTACTAACAGACATATCAGACTGGATGTCACACCACTTCCTAAAACTCAATCTATCCAAAGCTGAGCTCATAATATTTCCTCCCCCACGTGCCTCTTCCCCTGATTTTTCGGTCAGGATCAATAGCACCACTATCAACCCATCCCCGCATGCCAGAGTGCTAGGGGTAACCCTGGATTCTGAACAATCTTTCATCCCCACATCCAATCCATGTCCAAATCATGCCGCCTCAACCTCCGCAACATCTCCAGAATACACCCCTTTTAACACATGATACCACAAAGCTCCTAATTCACTCCCTGGTTATCTCTCTCCTCGACTACTGCAACTCCCTCCTCATTGGCTTACCTTTACATAGGCTATCCCCACTCCAGTCCATCATGAATACTGCTGCCAGGCTCATCCACCTTACCAACCATTCAGTGCCTGCTACCCATCTCTGCCAATCCCTCCACTGGCTTCCACTCGCCCAACGAATAAAATTCAAAATACTAACAACTTACAAAGCAATCCACAACTCTGCCCCCAGCTACATCACCAACCCGGTCTCAAAATATCAACCAAACTGCTCTCTTCGATCCTCCCAAGACCTTCTACTCTCTAGTTCCCATGTCACCGCCTCCCATGCTCACCTCCAGGACTTTTCCCGAGCTTCTCCCATCCTATGGAACTCCCTACCTAAATCCGGCTGTCTCCTAATCTATCCACCTTTAGACGATCCCTGAAAACCTTTCTCTTTAAAGAAGCCTGTCCTGCTTCTACCTAGTAAACTGCCATTTATTTCCTCCATCAGCTCATCCCCCCACAGCTATTACCTTTTGTATCACTCAACCCTTCCTCCTAGATTGTAAGCTCTAACAAGCAGGGCCCTCTGTTTCTAAATTGTATTGGAACTGTAATGTCTACCTTAAGTTAGTAAAGCGCTGCGCAAACTGTTGGCGCCATATAAATCCTGTATAATAGTAATAAACAATGTTATTAGTGAATTGTTGAAGTCTCTTCAGTTAGGTGAATAAATAGTGATTTTGGGTCAAATGGCAAATCAAAAAGTCTTGACTGAAGTGAAGTTGTGAAAATAGAAAAACACCAGTAAATCTCACAAAAAAGTCCATGCAAAATGTAAGTGCTAATTAACCCTCTCCTAGCTGCTGTATGAGTATCAAAAAGATATTGAAAATAAATGATAATAATAACAGTGCTAATCACAAAAATAAATAATCAACTAATAAAAAATCATAATTTCATTTCATAAACCCACTGATCGGAATCTTGTATAACATGCTCTAGTGAACCATAAAATGTCTATCAATATCTTCAAAGTACAAAGTTCATCATTAATACAGTACAGGCACCAGCATAAGGGAAAGGTTGACACTCATGTTCTTCCAAATACTGTTTCTCTCCTATGGACACTGACAGGGTGGTACACTCACCTCCTGTTGTGAACCCTTAACTTAATAAGTTGGTTAAACAAAGCAAAAGTATTCCTCTGAATAAACACAGGTACTCCAGAGAAGATGAATATCCACTAATCTCCGTTTACATAAACGTACATCCAACACATGACAAAAGAGGGCAAGCCGAACTTCACTGAGCAAAAATCCTTTTTTAAAACATGTATTAAACAAATAAAATGCACTATCACCATTTAATGCTTACACCCGGCACAAAGGATCAAACAACCAGTCTTATGCGAGGGAGCCACACAACGTCCTGGTCTCATACATGCAGCCTCAGCATGCGCGATGACGTCACAGGGTTTCTCTCCTGAAGAAGTCATTTGGATGAGACATGCTGGGCAAAAGCAAAATCTTGAGATGTCATCATGCATGTTCCTGTCTATGTCACAGATCATCTCAATGCTTAGGCAGCCATGTTTAAGCCAGCTTATAGCCCTATTCAGGTAAAGGTAAAAATCCCCCCTTGCAGTGGGGTTGCACTCACACTGTAAGGATTAAATGCTTGTTAATGTCTTTGAGACAGAAAAGCAATTTTATTTACCTGGTCGTCCTCTCTCCCAGTAGGTAGCACTTCGGCATGCTCTGGTGATGAATTGTTTCTCGGCCTCCCCATTTCCAGTGTAAGGCTGTGGTCCTGCAATGATCTTGATTTTGCCAGAGGACATTAGACCACCAGAACATTGGGGAGAAGAGGCTGCAGGAACAAAACTAATAGCACTGAGAAGCCTGTTGCAGCAGAATACCAAGCACATAAAAGTGTTCTACCAAGTCCCCTAGACATAAATGAGCAGTTAAAGTGTTTGTAAAGGCTATATTTCTGGAAAAATAACAAACATGTTATACTTAATAATTGTGCACAGAGCTGCCCCAAACCTCCTCTAATGGGGTCCCCTGCTGATGCTCTCAACTCTTCCTTTTCTCTGTGCGCCCCAATAGCTGCTTCTTATGGTGTTGCACCTTCGTGCTCGCTCCTGAGCAAGGCTGTGTGCATCTATAGACACAACATGGTTCGACACAGCTGCCCCTCTTCCTCCTCACAGCATTTGATCGACAGCAGCCAATGGCTTCTATTGCTATCTCTGAGCCTGTGAGAGAGGGGAGAGAAAGAAAACCAGTGCTGCTGCAGATGGACACAATGCTAGATCAATACTGGTAAGTATTTAGAGAGGGGGGTGGGGGAAAAATAATTGCAATTTTTTTTTATCTTAATTCAAGTAATTAATTAAAGTAAAAAACCTTTTGGCTGTAGAACCACTCTAACCCTTGCAGTGGGGTGCAACTCCAAGGGAGAATTTTTAGGTTTCCTGGAGTTCAGTTTTAAGCAGCCAATTTGTTCATCATTTGTCTTCAAGGACTGCTGTCAGTACTGATTTCTACATTTTCAGGTGCCAGCTTAGATGTATTAATCAATGATTTGCCCCATGTGCTAATTGTTTTACCTGTAAAACCTTAGGCACTGGAGTTTATACACAGTAGTTACATAGTGAGTCTGGCTGAAAAAAGACAAAAGTCCGTCCAGTTCAACCATAGGAAAAAAAAAGTTATAATCCTATACCCACAGTTGATCCAGAGGAAGGTAAAAAAAACCCAGCAAAGCACGATCCAATTTGCTCCTGTTAGGAAAAAAATTCCTTCCTGATCCCAGAGAGGCAATCAGATATTCTCTGGATCAACTTTACCTATAAATGTTAGGATCCAGTTATATTCTGTGTATCTAAAAAATAATCCAGACCTTTTTTAAAGCAATCCACTGAGCTGGCCAGAACCAACTCTTGAGGGAGTCTATTCCACATTTTCACAGCTCTTACTGTGAAGAAACCTTTCCGTGTTTGGAGATTAAATCTCCTTTCCTCCAGACGTAAAGAGTACCCCCTTGTCCTCTGTAATGACCTCAGGATGAATAACTCTACACCGAGTTCACTATATGAAAAACTATTGTTCATCTGTGTGTGACAGCATTGATCTCAATATAAAAATTACAGGAGTTGGTGTGTCATTTTTCGCCTCCATTAGGTACGTTTTAGGTCCCTCTCCGCTCAGAAGCAATCAAATTCAGTCATGTTGATGAAAATGGCTGTTGGGCAATAAAAAAAATACAGTACAATTTACAGAGGAAATGTTTTTTGTCAGTACTTTGATTAAAGAAGTACCATTGTACTCTAAGGCAAGCCGTAGATTATGTACTTTCTTTTCCTGCAACCATCGGTTTCAAGAAAGAAAATTGCTTGATTCCTCCATCAACATGGTCAATGTTGATGGGGGAATGCCTTCTGTGGAGCTATTGTGTTCTCCTGGCAGGGGTTGCGGGAAGCTGTCCTTGCCAGGAGAGCACAATGAATATTGCTAGCAGCTATAGTCGCTGGCAATTATCGCATGCTAAAATCCAACAGGCTGGTTGTACCCAAGTCGATCAATGGTACAGTCAGTCTATCCATAGATGGATTGAAGCAGGGACAGGCCGAGATTCGATCCATGTATGGCCAGCTTTAATCCACACATACTGAAGTTGGTTTACTAAAAAAGTAGAGACTTTGCACTAAGCAAGAAGAATATTCACTTACTTCAGTTAATAAGGTGAAGATGTGTTCTGTATGAATGCCCAGTCACTTGCAGGGCAAATTTTTAAAAAATGGAATGTTGCTTATATAGGATTAAATGATTAAATTGAACACATATTCTACTTATCTACTAAGCCAGGCATGTCCAAAGTCCGGCCCGCGGGCCATTTACGGCCCGGGGGTCGGTTTAATAAGGCCCTCCAACAGCCCTCCCTGCTCTGTGTAATGTGGCCCTCCCTGCTCTGTGTAATGTGGCCCTCCCTTCTATGGCTTGAGAGCAGCAGTGCGCATGCGTGACTGCGCGGCGCTGGGAGTGACAGAGGGCGGAGACGTCAGGGCCGGGGCTTCCAGCGTGAAGTGTCTCTTCCCCTCCCGGCTGCCCGGCAGACTTCACATTAGTGCAGGTAAGTTGTTTTTACATTTATTTTCAATCCATGAGAACTCAGCTGATCTCAATGTTATGAAATGAAAAGTGCAATTAACTCGGCAGAAAATCATTGATTGGCATTTAATTGTAATGGTTCAAAGAATGTTCGGAAAAATGTTCAGCCCTCCCCCATGTTCACTTCATCCAATCTGGCCCTCTTTGAAAAAAGTTTGGACACCAATGCTCTAGGGCAGCAATGGGCAAACTACGGCCCGCGGAGCTAGGCTCCCGCTAGGCTCCTCCCACAGTCCGCCCTGAAGACCGGTGTCGAGGGGGACAGATCCTCATAGGAGACAGATTTTCATGCTACACCGGAACGGCGCGGGAACACGGCGAGAGGAACGCGCGGAGCAAAGGTAAGTGAATTGACACAGGGGGGACTTGGGGACTTAATATGGGGGATGAATTACTATATGGGGGATGAATTACTATATGGGGGATGTATTACTATATGGGGGGATGAATTACTATATGGGGGATGGATTACTATATGGGGGATGAATTACTATATAGGGGATGAATTAATATGGGGGATGAATTACTATATGGGGGATGAATTACTATGGGGGATGAATTACTATATGGGGGATTAATTACTATATGGGGGATGAATTACTATAGGGGGGATGAATTACTATATGGGGGATGAATTACTATATGGGGGATGAATTACTATATGGGGGATGGATTACTATATGGGGGATGAATTACTATATAGGGGATGAATTACTATATGGGGGATGGATTACTATATGGGGGATGAATTACTATATGGGGGATGAATTACTATATGGGGGATGGATTACTATAGGGGGGATGAATTACTATATAAGGGATGAATTACTATAGGGGGGGGATGAATTACTATGGGGGATAAATTACTATATGGGGGATGAATTACTATATGGGGGATGAATTACTATATAGGGGATGAATTACTATGGGGGATGAATTACTATATGGGGGATGAATTACTATGGGGGATGAATTACTATGGGGGATGAATTACTATATGGGGGATGAATTACTATGGGGGATGAATTACTATGGGGGGTGAATTACTATGGGGGGTGAATTACTATGGGGGGATGAATTACTATACGGGGGATGAATTACTATATGGGGGATGAATTACTATATGGGAGATGAATTACTATATGGGGGATGAATTACTATATGGGAGATGAATTACTATGGGGGATGAATTACTATATGGGGGATGAATTACTATATGGGGGATGAATTACTATATGGGAGATGAATTACTATGGGGGATGAATTACTATGGGGGATGAATTACTATATGGGGGATGAATTACTATATGGGGGATGAATTACTATGGGGGATGAATTACTATATGGGGGATGAATTACTATGGGGGATGAATTACTATATGGGGGATGAATTACTATATGGGGGATGAATTACTATGCTTACTATGGGGGAATATTACTATACTTACTATGGATGACACATACACATCATTCATCTACTCTTGGTCCGGCCCCCGGGTCCTTTATATGAACCCATTGCGGCCCTCAAGTCAAAAAGTTTGCCCACCCCTGTACTAAGCTAAGCGCACATTCACTTTGCAATGTGAAAATACAGTTTGCAAAGTTTAAGTATTATTAAAACCCACAAACAAAAATATATATATTGCAGCTTACCAATTCTGTTTTTCAGCTTTCTTTAACAGACCAAGCTGTCCAAGAAAAGTGGCAATTAGAAGGTTGAGACAAACCATTTTAAGTGCTACTAAACCCACAACAGTAAAATCAGTCTGTATATGCAGCAAAGCGTGCTTGTTATACTCACTGTGGAACCTAAGGGGTTAATCCTCTGCACTGTGTAAAAAACACTGTTTGATCCTGTCTTCTATGATCCTCACCTTCTTCCAATATCCCCCTCTTATCGCCTGATAAGACATAGTATCTGTGGAGTCACTCTGCACGTGCTCAGTTTGGTGTATCTTGCTAGTGAGGTTTTTATTTTTCTTGGTGGAGTGCATGTGATCAGCACAGGGTCAATCAGCACTGTCCAGACAGAGGGTCAGGGGTTCTGTATCCTCCTAGAGCAAAATGAAAACTCCTCTTACAAGCTTTTAACCAGTGCTCTGCTGGACACTGATATAAATCACAAGACAGTTATAACTGCTGATGAGAAAAGGTATTTAGCAGTTTATATTTACTAAAATAATTGCAGTTCCATGATCTGTGTACTGTAGGAGACCAGATATAGTGAATGTGGGGTCCTAGGTTTAGTAACACTTCAACACTGACAAAAGTGCTTGTACCTTCTATTTTTTTTTTTTCCATTTCTTATTAATGTATGTTGCTGTAACTGCTAAAATGTGTCAGTTGGAGTTCAGCCTTAATCTATCTAAATCTGCTAGTGCATCTAACTATCCACTCCACAGACTGGCAATGCTGCTGTCCAAAGGTGTCTCCATTGCTCCTCCAGTGGAGGGGAGACGCATCAAGACAGGAAGTGTGTTACTGGCCAAATCGCCAGGAGAAAAAAAAGGTAAAAAAAGCCTAACAAATGAAAACTAATTCAGCCACCAGATTTGAGGACTGGTAAGTACTGAATATATTGATTTTTTTTTTTCTGTTTTATATCACTTTAAATGTTTCTAGAACTTTAGTAACATAAATGTGCAATATTCTTTTTTTTAGAACTCTAAGCCCTGGTTCACACCAGGTGAACTGAGCAATTTCAAAGCTGCTGATCAGTGCGATTTCATAGAGGCTTGTGACTTCATTTAACAGAAGTCAATGCAAGTCACAATGGAATCACGGAAAAGAAGTGCAGAAACCTTTTTTCAGAGTTATTGCTACTTGAGTTGCGGTGATTTGAACAGTTCCATTGCCGCAAATAGGGTGCGACTTGTCATGTGATTATGAACTGTCAAATCGCGTAAAAAATTGCATTGGTGTGAACCAGGGCTAAATATTGAACACTGACAACATTTAACATTAATATAACTTCTATGGCTTCGCCAGGTGTACTATAGGAATGTTCCCTTTGCTTTTTGGAAGTGTTGGAAGTGAAAACATATACAATGCTTCTGTTCAAGAAGGCATGTTGTAATAAACAATAATTTACTAATAGAACAGAAGTTGTTTCTAGTGTTGTAATTCATACATTATGTATGGAATATAATCATAGATACAAAGGAAATATTCAATACCTTGCTCTACAAGTTTGCTCTTATCGTCCTTGACATCTGATATCAAAAGATAATTACTACACACCCACGTTTACCTTCCAACACAGGAGTCATAGAGTTCCTTTATTCATCAGAGGAATTACAGGAGGTCTCATTTGATTGCTATGTTTTCTTAGTTTTTTTCAAGGATTACTTTGCATTGTGACTCATAAGATGGGTTTGTTGAAAGAAACCATACGATTTTTTATTTTAAAATTAAGTTCTCCATCAACAATGTCCAGATAGCCAAATAACAAGTCGTTTAATGACCGAATAAAATAATTTGACTCATTCAGCAGTGTTTACAGAAATGTGACATAACACTGCTGCACATACGCAGTTTTGTATGGATTTATAGTGTATATAGTGATGGGGTATACATTATCCCTTTCACTGCCAAGGACATTGTGTGTTTTCTGCATATTCAAAAAATTATTTTAGGCCTGAAGATTCCATAAACCCCCAAACATTATATATTTTTCTGAAAGCAGACACCCTAGAGAATAAAACAAAGGTAGTTCCAATTTTTTTATGTCACGTGATATTAGCACAAAGGTTTAGAAAATGCAAATTTTCAGTGAAATATACACTAAAATTATTTTTAGGACACACAAAAATTATAATAAATGACCCATTATTTTGGTAAAATATAAAAGATGAGGTTGAGCCAAGTAAATAAATACCCAATGTGTCAAATCTTAAAATTGCGCACGCCCATGAAATGGTGACAAACTTCAGTAACCTATATTTTCCACAGGCAACACATTAAAAGCCCCATGCAAGTCATCATTTCAGACGTAACCATGAATATTTGGCCTCGAAAAAATTTTCTCACTCCAGTGATATGTAACGTGTATTATAACTGACATTTTAACACCCCCAACGTGTGCATTTATACTTGCACATTCATGTATGTGGGGGGTGTAGGAGGGTTAAAATATTTTTTGGGGGGTGGGGTTTTTAAGTGTTTGGGTATAGGTCATTACATAGAGGACAAAGAGTCCTCTACTTAATGCATTTTTTAGTGACAGGTTCCCTTTAATGAGACTTCAGGTGTCTAAAAGACCCGTGATGTCTCACCAGCTCCAAAGCTAATGGAAAGCAGATTGACACCAGAACCTGGAAGTGACATTTTACACATCGCTTCCAGGTCAGTAACAGAAAGGGGAGAGCAGTGATCAGGAGTTTCCTTCCCTCCCTCTGTACCCACCATGCAGGTCCAGCATCCACCTATGGGTTCGCAAAACCTTCCAAACACTGTGGAGCCATGCCCAAGGGGGTGGGAGAGGGGGGACCAGCCATTACCAGAGTGTGTGGAAGTGATCAAGGATCACTTTCATTTTACAGCCATTGTCAGATTTACATACACATTTGATAGCTGCTGAGAGTGTGTGTAAAACCCCCAAAGCCACGTTGGCATACGTTTGTGGCAGTAAAAAGATTAAAACATAAACTGGATTCAAGATGTTTACCGTAAAGTGATCTACTACATTGATATTCACCAGTACTCTGACAGCTCTCTAGATCAATGCCTTTATTGTATGTATCAAGCAGGTCTATCATCTTCTACTGTGACCTAACAGGCTGCCGATTGCCACTGATAATATTTTAAACCAAACTCCTATAAACTTGTACTCAAATGCTTAGCTCAAATGTGAATATTATATTGTTTTATATACACAAGCATGAGGAACAGGGGGGGTGTGGTGTTAGACAAGTAGGGGGCATTGGGTTCTTCTTGGCTACCCTAGGCACTGTGGTCGGGGTCACTCACCCTGCACATGGAGTACATTTGCCGTGTAGTGCTCATCAGTGCCCTGGGACAAGGCAGGGACCACTTTCAGGGAAATTCAACCTTGAGGTAGTCCTCCACCATGTGCACTGAGTGAATAAACTGGGCACCAGTTAACTCTCTAGTCCTATGTCATTGCACACCTTGATTGTAACTGTTTGCATTTTGGAGAGACATGCTGAACCTATTGCCACTCCACCCATCTGGTGTATTTCTGTCACTTCACTCCCAGTGACAGAATGGGGTCCTGCTGTGCACCAAGCAAGGGCCTCATGCATGTAGTTTGTCTTCTTACTCTCCTGAACCTGGTGGCTAGACAATGGCCTCCATGATGCTGATCTGCTCCTGTTACTAGCGAGGATAGACCACTAGGGGAGGGAGAAGCAACCCCTTCACTACTGGAGGATATCTCGCCTTGCACAGGTACCATGCTTCACAACAGGGTGCTTGTACTGGTTACTAGACTTTTGCTACCCTTGGCAACTACTTGTTCTAACTCTATACCATGAAGAGCTGTCTTCATACCCCAATGTGCTTTAACTAACCCAAGCTGCAGATGGCTATGTGTAATGTGCCGGTTACTTTCATACACCCTTTGAATAACTTCAGACCAGGCATGACAATGATTCAAAGGCTATACTACAAAACTTCAGCATAACAGAGTAACAATTCAACAGGCAAAGAGCCCAAACCTTAACTCAGTCATGGCTGCCCCATTGAGAGTTGAGAGTCCATTAATGGCAGCGCCCATATTGGTGGTACCCATAACAATGGTGTCTTCCAAGCAGTCTCTCTACATTGTGGTGGTTCCAGAGGTCAGCAGCAGACCCTCCTGACAGGACTAATGGCTACAAGACCTCTATTCCAAGTAAGTTTCCACACACACCCTTGCTCCTCTGCGGGGCCTGGACCCCTGTCCCTTTTATATCATCACAGGACCAGGGGGTCAAACCCAAACAAACCTGTGAACTTAGACCAGGAACAGTGGCAAAAGACAATAACCCCTTCCCCCTAGTTAGGGCAGCCATACTAACTTGCAGTAGGCAACCTGCCTGCAAACAGGTTTCCCTTGTGGTTGCAAGGATGGAATCACAAGGGTAGTAAAAAGATGTACTTGGTAGGCAGATCTGACCTTTGCCAAAATCCTTCTAAATAATGGAGCAGAAGTCCTCACATGTGAAGGCAGGAGACAATGTGGCATGGCTGCCCAAACAACTTGAGGACCCACAGCTATTTGTTACACTTTTTTGTGGCACCCCTACCAGGAGAGTGATTTGTCAGCTGGTGGAGCACTGTCTCAAAAAAAAATGGGCATTAAATGCCCCTTTATATCCAGCACTTGTGTGAATGTAAATACAGGTTACACATTTAAAATGACTGGCAGGTTTGCTTAATGGTTGAATAATCTGCTTATAAATACATTTATTGTTTATAATTTCCTGTTTATTGCTTTTGTACAGGCTGCAACATTGGGCCTCAGCCATCAAAATTTCTTTCATAAGAATCATCTCTTTGGTCTCATAGGAACCAGTCAGATTACAATTTACAAAAACATTTGACAACTGGAAAAAAATAATCTATTGGCTAATAGGAAGCACTAGACAAATTTTGTTAATTAAGGTCCATTGGAGATACGATAGGATTAGAGGCTGTTAAAGCCATATTAAACCTAAAAGCAAACATTTATTATATTGCAGTTTACCAAACCTTAGATGTAAAGGCTGTATTAGTTACCTTTAGGCTTTCTTTTTTTTTATGTCCAGTCTACAGTAGTTAATGAAAGAGTGCCACATCCCCTAAGCTTTAAGATCAAACAATTTTGCCACTAATTGGAATTTTTAAGGCACAAACATTAAATACATTAAACACTGTGCATATTATGTGAACATCATTGTGCTGGTTGATTTATGGTGATATAATTTAACCACCATGGCAAAATAATAATGCCCCAACACTACACATAGACCCAATGAGTTTTAATTCTCCATATTCATCATGGGAATATATCACAGTGGTTATGTCTGAAAAATAAATATACATGCATCATACATATAGTAATATATATACAGTGGGGCAAAAAAGTATTTAGTCAGCCACCAATTGTGCAAGTTCTCCCACTTAAAAAGATGAGAGAGGCCTGTAATTGGCATCATAGGTAGACCTCAACTATGAGAGACAAAATGAGAAACAAAATCCAGACAATCACATTGGTTGATTTGGAAAGAAAGTATTTGCAAATTATGGTGGAAAATAAGTATTTGGTCACCTACAAACAAGCAAGATTTCTGGCTCTCACAGACCTGTACCTTCTTCTTTAAGAGGCTCCTCTGTCCTGCACTCATTACCTGTATCAATGGCACCTGTTTGAACTTCTTATCAGTATAAAGGACACCTGTCCACAACCTCAAACAGTCACACTCCAAACTCCACTATGGTGAAGACCAAAGAGCTGTCGAAGGACACCAGAAACAAAATTGTGGACCTGCACCAGGCTGAGAAGACTGAATCTGCAATAGGCAAGCAGCTTGGTGTGAACAAATCAACTGTGGGAGCAATAATTAGAAGATGGAAGACATACAAGACCACTGATAATCTCCCTCGATCTGGGGCTCCACGCAAGATCTCACCCCATGGGGTCAAAATGATCACAAGAACGGTGAGCAAAAATCCCAGGACCACACGGGGGGACCTAGTGAATGACCTGCAGAGAGCTGGGACCAACGTAACAAAGGCTACCATCAGTAACACACTATGCCGCCAGGGACTCAGATCCTGCAGTGCCATACGTGTCCCCCTGCTTAAGCCAGTACATGTCCGGGCCCGTCTGAAGTTTGCTAGAGAGCATTTGGATGATCCAGAAGAGGATTGGGAGAATGTCATATGGTCAGATGAAACCAAAATAGAACTGTCTGGTAGAAACACAACTCGTCGTGTTTGGAGGAGAGAGAATGCTGAGTTGCATCCAAAGAACACCATACCTACTGTGAAGCATGGGGGTGGCAACATCATGCTTTGGGGCTGTTTCTCCGCAAAGGGACCAGGATGACTGATCCATGTACAGGACAGAATGAATAGGGCCATGTATCGTGGGATTTTGAGTGCAAACCTCCTTCCATCAGCAAGGGCATTAAAGATGAAACGTGGCTGGGTCTTCCAAAATGACAATGATCCCAAACATACCGCCCGGGCAACGAAGGAGTGGCTTCGTACGAAGCATTTCAAGGTCCTGGAGTGGCCTAGCCAGTCTCCAGATCTCAACCCCATAGAAAACATTTGGAGGCAGTTGAAAGTCCGTGTTGCCCAGCGACAGCCCCAAAACATCCCTGCTCTAGAGGAGATCTGAATGGAGGATGGGCCAAAATAGCAGCAACAGTGTGTGCCAACCTTGTGAAGACTTACAGGAAATGTTTGACCTCTGTCATTGCCAACAAAGGATATATAACAAAGTGTTGAGATGAACTTTTGATATTGACCAAATACTTATTTTCCACCATAATTTGCAAATAAATTCTTTCCAAATCAGCCAATGTGATTGTCTGGATTTTTTTTCTCATTTTGTCTCTCATAGTTGAGGTCTACCTATGATCCCAATTACAGGCCTCTCTCATCTTTTTAAATGGGAGAACTTGCACAATTGGTGGCTGACTAAATACTTTTTTGCCCCATTGTATATATGATTACAAAGATGTTTATTGATGATTGTAGCTTACAAGACCATCAACCGCTAAAGTATTCATGTCTCCAAAGATTGGAAACGCCACAGTCTACACTGTTAGAGCACAAAGGATGCTATAGAGTTTCCCAATTTGGTAGAAAGAGTATAAAAAAAAGAAAGCCCAAAAGGATTAATGCCAAATAAACCCATAGAGGTGCAACATGACCATGCCAAAATGGGCACCAAAGTGCCCAGTCTATAATTATACAAAAAGGTAAGTATAAAAAGGTGGAGTTAATGACCACTTACATTTACTCAGCCCCGAGAGAGAGAGGGGAAGGCACTAAACAATTCCATAGAAAGATATTTCTTCAAGCGTTATCCACAGGTAAATGTATAACAAGACTAATCTGCAGCAGATCAAACAGGGATTTATATTAAGCCACAGAAGTACATTTCTAAAACCTGTAAGGGTTATTATTATTTCCTTAAAGCCTAGACTTACCAACTATGTTGTCCCTCAGTGGGCCTAATCTCCATATGGTTGTTGTCCACTATATATATATATATATTAGGTAATGATGTTTTTTAACCCTTTGCTAAAGGAAAAAATGTTTGCTGCAACTGATTATAAAGTGTCAGCCAGAGTTTGGCTTCAATGGGGTTTTATTTGTATTAAAATCTGAAAGGAAAAAAAAAGAGGAAAAACCTCCCCTCGGTGTGTAAGGGACTTTAAAGCATCATGCTAACAGACAACAGATATAATAAAACCATAATATTTTTTAGTTTACATAAAAATGGTGGACAGTAACATAACCACCAATATAAAATTCCTACAAATAATACAAAGACTTTCATAGAACTATCAAGTCATGAATGATGTCATGTCCCATTGTGATCTGACACGTTTCACAGTTCACAGCTTCTTCATCAAAGACATCACGGGACTGTTTGAAAGATTAAAGTATTCCATCATGCTAACAATTTCCATAAATATAAACATTTTTTAGCATATAACAATATGAATTTAGAATAACAGCTTACCACCACATAGATTGATAGCTAATTACTGCTGGTTCCCAAAGGGGCACTGTATGTATAGCTGCAAAAAAGCCCCTCACTCTGAACATACTAGGGGATGACGTTCTGGACACTGGGCCAGAGAGGGGGGGAGGCAGAACCGAAGAGAGCTGCCGTGGGCTACGTATCTCAACTGTAACCAAAAACAATATGTATATAAATAATTAAAAAAAAAACCACACATAAAACCGAGCCACAAACTAATCCTTGTGTAATATATCCAGATATAGGCCTCAGGTACAAGAACTACTATCAAACCATGATGTTTTGAAGAAAAGGCATAAAACATTAAAAAAAAAAACTATACTAATATCAAATTGTTCCCTTATCCCTTCATCATGATATAGAAAATATACCAAATGCTGGATGTATCCATGTCTACTGGGGTGTACTCCTGTGGGCAAATAACATGCGTGTGTGTAAGAAAAAAAAAAGCCACGAGGTAAAGAAAATGGCCATCAAATAAAGTGAATCCATCACTATATCTTAGACCAAATATCAGAAAAAGTAAACTCAACATAACCTCCAGCATCCTCCATTGTGAGTAACTGCAGCATAGATAACCCATATTAGATAACAATAATTATCTCATGTACTTACAAAACAAAAATAGGCAGAGCACCAGTTGCAGCACTGATCCCCAACGGTATGCCCCCCATATTCAAATCTGCTAATACATTTAATACTCCCATCCCCTTAGACTGACAATGCTGCTGTCTGCTGTGTCCTGGCTCATTCCTCCAACGTGGTGGCTCACTAATACAGCAGGTTTGTTACAGGCCACATCACCAGGTGAAAACAGAGGGGAAGCCAAAGAAAAGAAAATGGATGCAGCCACCACATCTAATGATTGGTAAGTTGCAATATAATACTTTTTTGGTTTTGGCTGTAATACCACATTAACCACTTCCCGTCCGGCCCATATATATAAACGGCCAGACGGGAGCATTGCAGGAGCGGGTGGCCGTTTATAAACATCCTCCCCACTCCCCACCTGTGCGCGCTCCCTTGGAGCACCGATCGCTGTACGGGACCTCTGTGTGAGGTCCCAATCATGTGATCACTGATTGGCCAATCAGTGTTCACATGAATAGTAGTAAGCAAGATGTCACTTGTGACATCATTGCTTACTACGTGTGAAATCTGTGAATGACCACAGAGGTCACATGGTACACGGCTAGTCACAACAGCCTTGTACCATGTGACAAGCTGTGGCCAATCACAGCTCACACAGTATTTCTTAATGGCTGCAAGAATGCAGCCAGAGAGAAGGAGAAATTATTGCTTTTACAGTCTTTATGGGTGTAAAAGCAATCAGTGTAAAAAAAAAAAAAATCTTCATCACCCCTACAAGTAGTGCAGTGTCACTATGGTGACAATGTACCGCTAGGGTAACAGTATGTTAAAAAAAACCATAAGTAATAATATAAAAAAATAAAATAACAATGTCAAAATTTTTTTAAAAAAAATTATAATTTTTGTTTATAAACTTATTTGGGTTATTTTTTTTGTACTAAAAAGATAGATAAATACATTTGGCCAAGGTTTATGAAGAAAGATTATTTATTTACAAAATTTTATAAGAGACTTTTTTTTTCAAAATGTTTGGACTTTTTCATTTATATAGCAAAAAAAAAAATTAAAATCTAAGTGGTGAATAAATCCCACCAAAATAAAGTTTTATCTGTCTCAAAAAAAATGCTAAAAAATTCATATGGGTACAGTGTTGCATGACCGCGCAATTGTCATTCAAAACGTGATAGCACTGAAAGCTGAAAATTGGCCTGGACAGGAAGGGGGTGAAAGTGTCCAGAGTTGTGGTTAATGTAACAAATGAAATATTTACTTAGAAATGTATACATTCATTTTGCAAATTGAATAATAGTATATAAGGTAAAACTGTGTTCATTTTGAATACCCAATGTGTAAGGAAAAAATAAGTTTTTCTTACCCATGATTGGCTGATCAAAGTGTACAGATCCTCATCTTTTTTACTAAGCTCAGAGACATGAGCATTCAATTTGTATAATGAACATCTACTTCATTATTCACATAAATCAACCTCATAGTGTTTGTCTATTATTAGATGTTTGCTGTCTATATGTCAAGTAGACATTATTAAATCAAAATGCTATGAAAGAGCTATTTTTATAGCTACTATTCTGCCTTTTATGTTCCACAAGGTGCCATGCTGTCTGTTTCAAGCTGTGAATTGTTAAGCATAGTCTTGAGATTAATTTAGGTCATTTGTAGATTTTTAACACACTGCATCTCCCCACCTAGTTTACTTTCAGTCCATATTTTAATTTGCCTCCAAAAAGCGAGATAATAATTGTTTGAACATAATTAAAGCAATCCCAAAATCCAATGTCACTGATCATTATCCAGGCTTTGGCTTACCTGTTTATCCTGCCCTGCTTCTTTATTTATGTACTCTGTAATTAAAAACATTGAAACTTGTACTAGTACTAGAAATGTTTTCTATGCAATGATTATATATGTTTATTACACCGTATTTAAAAAATAAACCAAAGCTAAGGGACACAGGAATTCATTTTATTTTGAAAGTGTGGTTCTTAGCTCAATCTGGTGCATTGGGTGTATATTCAAGTAAATGTACTGCCTTAACACAATACAAATTAATGCACATGGGTTACTGCAACGCATCAGATTGGAAAGGGAAGAAGGGGGCCTTAAGGATAAAGACCTGTTCAATAGGGGACACCACAATTTCTGCTGATTAATACCCATGCAAGTGATAATAACTTTCACTACTGATACATCTGGAGCTCATATAAAAAAGAAACACAAAGAACATATATATAATAATATAGTAAAACAGTATAAAAGAGCAGCACAGTGGCTAAATGGTTAGCACTTTCACCTGGTAGTACTATGGTCGCTGGTTCGAATCCCAGCCACGGCACCTCCTGCCTGGAGTTTGCATGTTCTCCCTGTTCCTGCATGGGTTTCCTCCGGGTACTCTGGTTTCCTCCCACACTCCAAAGACATGCTGGTAGGCTAATTGGATCCTGTCTAACTTGGCCCAATATGTATGAATATGAGTTAGGGACTGTAGACCATGGGCGGACTGACAACTCATGGGGCCCCCGGGCAATAGGGGATCATGGGGCCCCTGTTTCCTTGCCCAAACTCAGAAAAGCCTATGAAAAAGGTACCAGGGGCATCTCATGGGGCCCCCTACTGACCCTGGGCCCTCGGGCAGCGCCTGAGTTTCCAAATGGTCAGTCTGCCCCTGCTGTAGACTGTACACCCCTTGAGGGTTAGGGACTGATGTGAATGTACAATATATACAGTATGTAAAGCATTGCATACAATTGACAGCACTATATAAGTACCTGAAATAAATAAGATTTTTTTTACTTTAGAAAACAAGGAATTTCCATAGCAATTATTTGAACCTGCAATTCTATAACCATGTAGAAATATATAAATTGACTATTGTTCTATACATAATATTGTTCATTTGTCTTTTACACTTTCTGCTTTGGAAAGGCAGTCTGAGTGCAAGGTTGCTGCTCTTGCAGATATTGCCATCGAGAACAATGATCTGCTGAACACTGACAACATATAGATGTCCATAATACATATGATTAGGTTAACAAGCTGTTCACAATTATAAAGTACTGTATCTATTTATAATTTATATTATAGTATAGCATAAATTATAGTACCTATTTATAAATATATTTATAAAAGGCACCCATGAGTACCATACCTGGATTAGCTCCCAGTACCCCTGATTTGCCAAATGCTCAGCTATTTTTAGTGACCATTTTAATATAGTAAAATGCAATAAATACAGTCTGTTTTTTTTACTGCTAGATATTGTAGGCTCTTGGTAATTTGCAAAAAATAGAGGTTAGAGTGAACATTTAAAGAGTATAGAATATCACACTTCAAACCATGGTTTGCCAAGTCACAGATGTCACTATAATAAATAAGAATCAATATGTTTGGAGAACAAAATATATACAGTAGGGCTTTCTTTACTTTGTTTTCACCTGCTGATCTGGCACTAAGTGTTTTGTTTTTCAACAGAACAGATTTAGCAGTTACAAGGTTGAGACAAACTATTTACTACTGACAGGGGTGCTTACAATGATCAGCTTTTGTTTATTTATATAAAACCTTTTCCCAATTGGAAAAAAAACTGTTTGCTGTAACTGCTTATAAAGCGTTAGCTTGAGTTTGATCTCAATGTGTTAGTGTATTTAAATCAGCTAGTACATCTAACACTCCCCTCCCCCTCAAGGTCATGCTGCTGTCCAAAGGTGTCTCCTGTGCTCCTTAGTCCAGAGTAGGGGCATTATAGTACAAGAGCTATGTTACTGGTCAGATCACCAGGTGAAAACAGAGGCAAAAAAGTCTAAAAAAGAAAACTGATGCAGCCACCACATCTAAGGATTGGAAAGCTGCAATAGTGTAAGCTGTGGTGGGTATTTCATTCATTGTGGGTTGCTAAATGTACGAGTAATGTTAATGGAACAGGTTAGGTCAGTTTGATAAAAAACAACTTAGAACCACTGGCATCCCGATATAAGAGCCCTATTTTTCCCACTGTTTAATTACATTTTTACATTTCCAAGTTCCCAAAAAATTCTGACAGTCACCTGTATCACACAATCGGACAGTGTCACGTTCTTAGAAAGATTTGCTTCCTCAGGATATATCAGGAAAATATCTATCATATCACAACATAATTAAAATGAATAAACATACCAGTATAAATATACTGACTATCCCCAATATTGCAACTTAAAAGGACACTAAACAGTATTTACAAAAACCTTATGCTGCTAGCATTAGTAAATAGACAGGAAAGTATTTTATAGTTACTTTTTTAAACTTTCTTTTTACATTTCTTTAGTTACTTTCTGGTTTCCATGCCTAGGTAAATTATGTCACATATCTAAGGAGTCTTCAGTAGGGGAGGAGGGGCTTTCTCAGCTAAGCACACCCTCCTGCCTGCATGCTTGAGCTAAGGGCAGATAGATTCCAGGAAGTAAATGCTACATGAATCATCTGCCCTTATTAAGATGGCCATAGCCAGAAATGCTAGGGGGTGTTTTTCAAAGTGATTTCTCAACAAAATAGAGCATGAAGACATGGATAGATGGGGGAGTTTGCTTTGAATATTAAAAATGAATTAAATAATGTTTTTTTGTTTGTGGTGCTCAGATGAAGTGTAGTTCCACTTTAATTACCCTGTAATCTATTTTCATGAATTTGCTTTTTACTGTGTTTTTCTTCCTCCTTAGCGTCCTCTGTAAGCCTCCGAATCTCTCCTTTCCCCCTCAGTTCCATTTGTTTGGAATGAGTAGTGCACATTATTTGCGTGCACTGCTCTTAGCACATTACAATTCTCATAATACAACGTTGTGATCAAAGCAGCAAAAACAAAGAAATTTGGAGGAGGCTGAGAGCAATAGATGGTACTTTTGGGAGTTAAAATACATACTTGGATAGAATGCTTTCCTTTTAAACCAGAATTTAGCTTCACTTTAATTGCACAGGCAAAATGTGTAGGAATGAGAGTGAAGAGCACAATATTGGGGATTTATTGGGGATATTCATTTTTTCTCAGCCCTGTATACTTAAGAATAAGAACATAGAAATATAAATAATGTGTAGAAGAATCTATATAATCCTCACTGGTAATAGTAAAAATAGCAAATTCTGATATTATACACCCGCTGCGCTGTCACTTTGAGTGTAGATAGAAAATAGAGAGAGAGAGAGAGAAAGATGTACATATAGATATATAGATACAGGATAGATATATAGATCGATGGATGGATGGATAGATGGATAGATAGATAGATAGATAGATAGATAGATAAATAGATAGATAGATAAAAATAGATACATGTGTCCTTTTTATGGCTATATGTCTATATGCGTCTTTATGAGTATGTGTGCATTTATCTTGTCTAAAAATTAAAAATAAGGATCAGTTTACGTCACATGCAATATCATTGAATATATGTTATATTAATTTATGTATGCTTTGACAGGTCTATGTTTTGGTTTACATACTTGTATTTATGGTCATTACTTTTTTTTTTTATTAAGCATGACTTCCAGTAGTTGGTTGGTTACATTATTAGAATTTCATGTCACTCACATGTCTGTTATTACAGAAATCCTCCCACAAAATTGACATAATCATAGCCATTCTACGACAAGTGAAGTGACAATTATTAATCTGCACTTAACTTCAACTGTTCAGTGTTTGCTGAGCAATTATTCTTTATGAGTTCTGTACATCACTGTAATATTTATGTCAGTATAATTTCACAGAACACGCCTTTGCTGGGTTGGATTCCATAGTGTTTAGGTGCTTTGTACACCACCTACTTTAGCAGTATAAATAGATGGCTACAGACACCTGAATTTCAAACTCGATTGGTACCTGCACAGGGTAAGTGGCCTTTCCTATGAACTCATCAACTTTTCAGATGATGCTCAACCAAATGCATTTTATCAATGCTTATGCTGAACAGGGCTTTCTAGCATATTGGAGCAATAGCTATTTTACATATTTGATTCTGCATGCAACTATATACACATAGAACTAACATTAAAAATATATATTCTATATGAATAATATGATTTATATATGTTTATATTTATATACCTTTTTTTATATATATATATATATATATATATATATATATATATATATATATACACACACACACACACTTTATAATACATATTTGTATGTATGTATGTATATATGTATGTAGGATATATACTGGATATATATATTTATTATGTAAGTTGTTACAGTTTTATATATATTTATTGGAGGTTTCTGTTTTATTTTATTGCTTGAGGTGTAATTCACAAAATAACAAATTGAATTACATGTGTATTAAAAAAAAACAACAACTCCATCCTAGCCCATACCTGTGTTGACAGTAATGATTTCATGAGGGTGTAAACTATTTAACAAGCAAAGCCTTACTAATCCCAGCACTTCAAAAACCGCAACATCAGCCAATAAACTAGGAAGCACTAGCTTACAAATGCTAGTAAAAACGTAGGGATTTTTCAGCCAGCTTGCAGTTTATGGCTTTCTCTTTGTTAAGTCGAAAACATAATTAGACAGCAATTATTAAAATCACATATAAATTCATAAAAATGCATGAGAACACAGATTCCCCAGACTGTAGAAGAAGAGCAAGCCACCCAATTACATGAGAATGTTCCATTCCAAGTCTGTATAAACCAGTGGCAAGCTAGACCAGTGTTTTCAACCTTTTTTCAGACAAGGCACCCTTTAAAGATCTGCACAATTTGCAGGCACCCTTTAAATTTCTCCAGAATCTTGAGGGTGAGGTGATTTTTCAACATGTGATCTGGCAGAAAAGTGTTTTTGTAGCAGATTTTATTTTGTAAGATGTTTCAGGCTGCTTGGCATACAAATTTCAAGACTGGTAAGTAATATTTTGCTGGAAAAGTGAAGACATTGGTGGCCCTGTCATATGGATGCTATCAATCATATGGTGATCCCATCATATGGATGATATCCATCATGCGGTGGTCCTGTTATATGGATATCAAACATATGGTTGTCGTGGCATATGGAAGATACCAGTTATATGGTGGTCCTGTCATATGGATGATATCAATCATATGGTAGTCCTGTCATATGGATTATTCCAATCATTTAGTGGTCCTGTCATATGGATAATACCAATCATATGGTGGTCCTGTCATATGGATAATACCAATAATTTAGTGTTCCTGACATATGGATAATACCAATCATATGGTGGTCCTGTCATATGGATAATACCAATAATTTAGTGGTCCTGTCATATGGATAATACCAATAATATGGTGGTCCTGTCATATGGATAATACCAATCATATGGTAGTCCTGTCATATGGATAATACCAATCATATGGTGGTCCTGTCATATGGATAATACCAATAATATGGTGGTCCTGCCATATGGATAATACCAATCATATGGTGGTCCTGTCATATGGATAATACCAATAATTTAGTGGTCCTGTCATATGGATAATACCAATAATATGGTGGTCCTGTCATATGGAAGATACCAATCATTTGGTGGTCCTGTCATATGTATGATATCAATCATATGGGGGGGGCCCTATCATATGAATGATATCAATCGTATGGTGGTGCTGTCATGTATCTACATGTTAGTTATGACCAAATGAGGAGAAAAAAAAATTCACATGCATCAAGAACTGAGAATATTGGGTCAATTCATTAAATGCTAATATTGGTTGATTCGCCATATTTAGACTTTTCATGTTTTTTGCTGTGCTTTCAAGCCTTTCATACAATTTTACAAAAATCTTGTCCTGACTATACAGCCTAATCAAAGTCCAAATTGGAAGTAATTAGATGCATTAGCAGATTTAGGTGAGCTTGAAAAACAAATTAAAGGCAAACTCCATCTTACTTTTGTTAAGCAGTTGCAGCAATAGTTTTTTATATTCCTTATTGGATAAAGGTTTTACATACATACAGAAATAAATGCTGACCATTGGAAGCACTGCTCTCAGTGTTCATTTCTGGTGGCAGATGAAAATTAACAAACATACTGGTAGGAACCAGGTGAAAACAAATGCAAAAAGCCTAAAAAATAAAACAAAGCTGCCACTTCTAAAAACTGGGAAACTGCAATATAATACATTGTTGTTTGGGGTGAATAATACTTCTTTAATCTAACTATACAATAAATCAACATTTGTTTGTAATAAATAGTCTCCAGTCACAATGAGTACTTACTCCACTTATTGCTGTCAATAACTGATTTAAATGGAATATATGAGGCACATTCTCACATCCTGTGCTCTCTTTTTATCAAATCTTTGAAATAAGAACTGTCTGTGTGTATATAACCAAACAGATTCGAACTTCTATTCTTTGACTTACTTCTACTGTTCAGATTTCAGTATAATTATTGTAAATTACCACTGGTATCTGTTTTTCACACCCTAAAAATAAATTAGGTCAAGAATTATTTCTAATTCCAGGGAGGTACCCATAAATTAAAGGGCACTGTTCTGCAGTGTGCTAAAGTTTGAGATTTTATTATGTTTTATGTGTTAATAGTTAAGAGGTTCCAACTGTTGCGCCATGCTTTCCAAAATCCAAAGGAGCTTCTTTTCTCTTCTTTTCTCTTTCAAATTTTTGCTCTATAATGGGCAAGAAAATGACTCATAGCATTTCTACATAAAACTCAACAATTTTATAAGCAGACAAATCCTGATCCTCCAGTAACTTTGGGCTGAATGGAAACAAAAGAATCAGAGAAAAAGTCTGGTATCACGGGGACAGGGTGTCTATTTGTCTGTTTGGAAGTGTTCTTTGTGCTCCATTGCTGTGCATATTCTACTTTGCTTTTCAAAGAAAATACAAGTTTAACAAAGGAAGTGTGGGCTAAAGAATTCATGTGTCTACAGCCTAAAGAGTTTCATCATGTGCGCACTGCTGTATTTTAACTTTAGTGACATTTTCCTGATTTATCTACAGGTTTTACTTTCTCGATCCTTAGAAGGAATCCATAAACCTTATCCACCACAATGGAAGGAGGTAGGAACACTGAATTGACAAAAATTGGCCCTGTGCATGATTTTGCTCACAGGAAATGTGTTCTTGTGGCCCTTAGCAACCAGTCAGTTTATATTTGTCTTTTTTTAAATACATTTAAATACATCACAACATGTTTCATATATTAAGACTAGTATTTTCATTTCAAACATTAATTTCTTGTTGTTTTTACTTCTAGCACCAAACTCATCCAAGAAGGTAAGAACATTGTAGTCATTTAATTGGGATTTTTAATATGTTTGAATATTTTTAGGGTATATGACAGTCAGTGTAATAGCCTTAGTTCAGAATTCATGTAGAGACAATGGAGATATGAAAGCACTGGAAAAGGTTAAAGCTCCGTAAGCAGTTATGTAATATATTGCAGCTTACCAGTCCTTAGATTGGTGGCTGCATTTATTTTCTTTTTTCAGGCTAAGTAGACTTTCTGAAAGTTAAAATCATTACTTGTTGATCCTGTCAGCAAATCTATTGCCCTTTTGACTTCCTCTCAGTAAACAAAAATGTCAAACCATGGTTTCAGTCATTTCAGCTATTTTTTGTTCACTGCAGAACACCTCCATTCTATGCTATGGAGATAATGAGAGGGGGAGGTGTTTGTAGTCTGATTCAGAAGAGCAGCCTAAGTTGACAATGATGCTCCTCCTTATCTACAGTGCAGATGTAAGCACTTTTAACCTAGGACAGGGAGTTTGTCACTGGCAGGATCATCAAGTGGAACTAAAGCAAAAATAATGCAGCCACCACATCTAGGGACTGCTAAGCTGTAATATATATTTGTTTTTCGGTTTATGTGTGCTTTAAGGATCCATTTGTGTTGTATATCTTTGACAATACAACAGTACATGGCCTTAATACAGCAGCTGAATGATAAAATGGCTGAACTATTGTGGCTGGCTTTCTTTTTTACCTCTATTTCTAACATCATTTCTAATAATAATGGCACGTTTAGCAAAACAGTAAGTTGTACTCTGTAACAATCAAATCTATCCCTCTTTTCTAATTTTAAATGTGATGTAATGTTTGTGAAATTTTTACTCTTGGGCAATAGACAAGGAAGAAGGATCAAAGAGACCATTAGAAAACCTTAGCTCATTTGTTTTAACTTCCCTGAACAATTGTACTGCAAGCATTAGTTTTTTTTTAGCATTTTTATATAACTGATATTGGTTAAGAACTCAAAGATAAAAGACACAGGATGTACTACCACCTAAAATGTAATTGCAAAGTAGAGAAGGTGCAGTGGCGCTGCTAGGGTTGGAGTCACCTGGTGTGGTAAAATATGGTGTCAACCCCCCCCAATAATGTTTTTCCCATATAACACCCACAGTGCTCTGTCCTGTCGCTGCAGAGTGACAGCAGGATAGAGCAGTAGACAGTGGGCAGGCAAGCACATCGGGATCCCTCCTGTTTAGCCTTCCTCAGTGCCCCGCAGGGTGCTGAGCAGGCTAGTTTCGCACTAGAGAGCACTAGGTACAGATCCACCCATCACCTCTCCTCAGCTATAATCTCTACACTACCCCCCCAACACAACACAACCCCCTCTCCTCTGTCCTCATCCCCCCCCCTTCCCCAAAGCTCCACCATCCTCCACATGATTACCTTCCTAAAGGCACCTTTCCGTAGCTGGCTCTACTACCTAGCACAGCCACAGCTCCCTTTTCATGTGCATACTCATTTAGAGTTCCCAAACTCCACAACCAGGTAGAAGATAGGGATCACAGTGCAGCTCACCCCGTAACCCCCCCCCCCACCCCCCTTTCTGCCTTTGAACAAGCTGCACTTGTCCCGCCACCTTCCTTGGCCAGCAATGTGTAAATGCCAGTTGTTTCCCTATGCACTGGTTGTTGCAGAGCTACTGAAATGCTTAACAATCCCACCTATCCCCGACATCACAGGTTGGATTTGACAGCTGTACTCTATCTCATTGTGGCTGCACACCCCTCCAAATTGCCCACCAATCCCTTGCTGTGCTGGATGTTCACTGGGTCCAAGGGCAGCACAGTGGCTAAATGGTTAGCACTTCCACCTGGCTGTACTAGGGTTGCTGGTTTGAATCCCAACCACGGCACCACCTGCCTGGAGTTTACATGTTCTCTCTCTGACTGCGTGGGTTTCCTCTGGGTACTCCAGTTTCCTTCTACACTCCAAAGACATGCTGGTAGGTTAATTGGCTCCTGTCTAAATTGGCCCTAGTATGTGTATGTATGAATGTGAGTTAAGGACGTTAGTTTGTACACCCCTTGAGGGTTAGGGACTGATGTGAATGTACAATATATATGTAAAGTGCTGCGTCAATTGATGGCACTATAGAAGTACCTGAAATAAATAAAATGCATGAAAGTCCCACCTAATCTGGGACTGTTGGGAGGTTTGTACATGATGGTGTCACCTCTCTGGCAGGTGTCACCCAGGTGTGATCCGAACCCCCATTATGACACTACTGAGACAATGTTATATGGCAGCTGGCTTCGAGCTGCTGCTTCATGAGAAAATATTTACTAATATTCATATTGTTAACCAGGAAAGAGAAGTTTTTCTGGTGTTCAGTGTTTCTTTATTGCAGTTATCATGACATAAAGAATGCATAAGGCATTGCATATGACTTGTATTATAAGATTGACTAAATTGTCAAAGCAGTTTATGTATTCTAACATTAATCTTCTTTTTACAAATTTTGTCAACAGCTCTCTAGCAACAAGCAGACTGGAGTAAGTTCTGTTAATTAAATTATGATTTATTACATACTGCATATGAGCAAGATATTGATTTCAATGGAAAGTTGTGTTTTTAAACCATATTGTGGTAATTACTTACAGTATATGTTTTGTTAAAATGTGTGACCTCATAGAGAACGCAATAGATAGAAGGGAAATCTTCAATGCTTCCTTTTCTTTTTTCATGTTTTTCCAGAATAATGCATGTTGTCCACTAAAGCAATTAGGTCATGCAGATAAATTGACACTATCTGCAGTTGCAGTTATAAATAAATAGAAAAAACTTTAGATGTTCTGTACATAAAAACATTTATTCTGTTTACTTGCTGATATTGTTTTTTATGTGCTTTATAGGCAGGATGGAGTGATGCAGGCCAAGACCAGAGCAGCAATCAACAAAGCCAGGCCAGTGCTCAGCAGAGTGGTGCCAGCGGTCAAACTCAAACCGGCAGCCAGCAGAGCAACAAGACCTGTGGTCAAACCCAAACTGGCAGCCAGCAGAGCAGTGGCCAGACCAGCGGTCAAACTCAAACCAGCAGCCAGCAGAGCAGTGGCCAGACCAGTGGTCAAACTCAAACCAGCAGCCAGCAGACCAGTGGCCAGACCAGCGGTCAAACCCGAACCAGCAGCCAGCAGAGCAGTGGCCAGACCAGTGGTCAAACTCAAACCAGCAGCCAGCAGACCAGTGGCCAGACCAGTGGTCAAACCAGAACCAGCAGCCAGCAGAGCAGTGGCCAGACCAGCGGTCAAACTCAAACCAGC
This sequence comes from Staurois parvus, assembly GCA_951230385.1. Classification (NCBI taxonomy): domain Eukaryota; kingdom Metazoa; phylum Chordata; class Amphibia; order Anura; family Ranidae; genus Staurois; species Staurois parvus. The sequence goes on from CATNWA010019276.1 coordinate 57,978, forward strand.
AGCCAGCAGAGCAGTGGCCAAACCAGCGGTCAAACTCAAACCAGCAGCGCAGCAGAGCAGTGGCAAGGCCAGTGGTCAAACCCAAACCAGTGGTCAGCAGAACAGTAGCCAGACCAGTGGTCAAACCCAAACCAGTGGTAAGCAGAGCAGTGGCCAGACCAGTGGTCAAACCCAAGCCAGTGGTCAGCAGAGCAGTAGCCTGACCAGTGGTAAGCAGAGCATTAGCCAAACAAGTGGTCAGCAAAGCCAGACCAGCGGGCAAACCCAAACCAGTGGTCAGAATCAGACTAGTGGGCAAACCCAAACCAGTGGTCAGCAGAATCAGACCAGTGGGCAAACCCAAACCAGTGGTAAGCAGAGTCAGGCCAGTGGGCAAACCCAAACCAGTGGTCAGCAGAATCAGACCAGTGGACAAACCCAAACCAGTGGTCAGCAGAATCAGGCCAGTGGGCAAACCCAAACCAGTGGTAAGCAAAGCCAGACCAGTGGCCAGCAAACTGGTGGATCTCAACAAGTAGGTGGAAGCTCCTGCAGTAGCAGCAGCAGCAGCAGCAGCGGCAGCCGACAGAACCAGGCTGGAGGTCAGCAGACTCAGGGCAGCAGCGGAAGTCAACAGGGAAGTCAGGACCAGTCATCTTCTTATTACTTTAGGCAAGGAAGAGATAAGCAGCAGTAAACCTGATCGATAATGAAATCTCTGTATTAATCTACTGTTCGTTATTCTTCTTCCTGTATAACCTCTAGAATTAGTAGAATTAGAAGCAAATCACAAAAATAAAATCATGTTATCTCAGCAGCTACATTGTTTTCAATGTGTATTTCTTTCTATAATAATCTAATAGAATTGTTTATCACAATACATTATATGCAATTGAAGAATTTTTCAAAAAACCTAACAATTATATGACCATGACTACATCTAGAGTGATTAATGAAGATTACAGTAGATCTAAAATATTTAAGAATCTGACAAAAGATAGATATAAGTATACAGTTGCCAGGCAAATAATTTTATACCAGTTCTGGGGAACCAGGTGATAACCAAGGATTCCCTCATTTTGGAGGAGTTTCCTTTCACTTCCTATTTTTGCTGTGGGTAAGGAAGTGAAGGGAAGACTCCCCATTGGGATACAGATGACAAAAATAAAACTGACAGGGGTTATAACCCCTCTTACTCTATCCAAAATAGAAAAACAGGTTTTGCCTTTAGTTCCACTGTAATCTTCAACTCCTCAAACAGCCAGTCTGGGTTATGGGAAAAATGTACCGGTATTTATTTATTTCAGGTACTTGTTTCCATATACCAATATACCAATAAGCTATAAACGTTTAGCAAAACAGGCCAACTCTGATATTTATATATAACAGCAGATAATGTGTACAGCGCTGGATTATATTATGGAAAAGTGCAATGCTAGTCATTTAATTTCTTACAAAAATTAACGGTCTATGTGCAACTATATCAGGATAAAAGATTTGCATGGATGGCATCCTTAAAGTTTTACTAAACCCAGGCCTTGCATTCACTATATCTGGTCTCCCACAGTACACAGAACATGGAAGTGCAATTATTTTAGTAAATATAAACTGCTAAATATCTTTTCTCATCAGAAGGTAGAGCAATCTTGTGTCTTCTATCAGTGTTCAACCAAGCACTAGCTAAAGTTTGTAGGAGGAGTTTTTCTTTCTCCTCTAGGAGGATACAAAACCCCTGACCTTTGTCTGACCAGTGCTGATTGGCCCGGTGCTAATCACATGCACTCTCCCAAGAAAAAAACCTCCATGGCAATACACACCAAACTGAGCATGTGCAAATACCTACGGTTCAGTCTGTCTTATCAGGAGTTAAGAGATGGTTGCTTGAAAAATGGGAGGATCAGAGAAGACAGGATCAAACAGCCTTTTTACACAATGCAGAGGATTAACCCCTTAGGTTCTACAGTGAGTTTAACAAGCATGCTTTACTGCATATACAAGCTGATTTTACTGTTGTGGGTTTAGTAACTCTTTACTTGGGGATCAAAATGTAGCACATTAGGAAAAAGGCAGAACCACCTTATGTCCCAGAGTCAGGTGATGGAATGCTTGTTTCAGCACTCAATGGTGATATCTGACTGATGCACATAGAAGAGAATGGGAACAACCTATCCCCACTTCCTGTTTTGGCCATGTGATAATAAAATCACATGACGTCATGCCACAAGAGAAGTGTGTGATAGACCTTCATTGCTCTGAGGTGCTTAAGTAGGGGTAGCAGTGATGTCAGAATTAGTAGGCAGTGATGTGAAGTAGAAATACACATGCTGTTGTGACTGCTGCATGTACAGTACATGAGCAATGTGAAAACAGCTTCCTTGACATAAGAGGTCTTCCACTGCAGGAAAGTTGTCACTAAATTAGCATAAAGCATGATGACCGTAACATATTATTGAGGGCCCAATTTATCACATAGTTGGTAAAGTTAACAAAAGACATATGTCCATCCAGTTCAACCTACCTGGGGAGTGCCATATTTTCAGCACTCTAATATTACAAAAATTCTTCCGCAATCTACGGTCAAACCTCATTTCTTCTGACCTTTAAAGTTTGGTTAAATGTTTTCTTTGGGAACCTTAAAGTGGTTGTAAAGCTCAGACATAGTTACAAAGTTAGTCTGACTGAAAAAAGACAAAAGTCCATCCCGTTCAACCATAAAAAGAGAACTATAATCCTATACCCACAGTTGATACAGAGGAAGGCTAAAAACCCAGCATAGCACGATGGAACTTCCTTCCTGATCCCCCAAGAGGCAATCCGATATTCCCTGGATCAACTTTACCTATAAATAGTAACCAGTTATATTCTGTGTATCCAAAAAAGAATCCAGGCATTTTTAAAGCAATCCACTGAGCTGGTCAGAACCAACTCTTGAGGGAGTCTATTTGACATTTTCACAGCTCTTACTGTGAAGAAACATTTCTGTGTTTGGAGATTACATTTCTTTTCCTCCAGACATAAACAGTTCCCTTCTTCTCCTCTGTGATGACCTCAGGGTGAATAGCTCTACACCAAGTTCACTATATGAACCACTGATGTATTTATACATGTTGATCATATCCCCCCTTAATCTCCTCTTCTCAAGAGAGAATAAATTCAGTTCCTCTAATCTTTCCTCATAGCTGATCTCCTCCATGCCTCTTATCAGTTTGGTTGCCCTTCTCTGTACTTTCTCCAGTTCCCCAATGTTCTTTTTGTGAATTGGTGCCCAAAATTGAACTACATATTCCAGATGAGGTCTTACTAATGATTTGTACTGAGGTAATATGATATCTCTCTTTGGAGTCTATACCTCTTTTAATACAAGAGAGGATTTTGCTCACTTTAGAAACCGCAGCTTGGCATTGCATGCCATTATTAAGCTTGTGATCTACCAGAACTCCCAGATCCTTCTCCACCATTGATTCCCCCAGTTGTACCCCCCCTAGTATGTATGATGCATGCATATTCTTAGCCCCCAAGTGCATAACCTTACATTTATCAACATTAAACCTCAGTTGCCACATAGTTGCCCAATTAAACAGAGCATTGATGTCAGCTTGTAAGTTGAAGACATCCTGTAAGGACGTTATTCCACTGCACAGCTTGGTGTCATCTGCAAAGACTGAAATGGTATTTTCAATCCCAGACCCTATATTGTTTATAAACATATTCAAAAGTAAGGGTCCCAACACTGAACCTTGGGATACACCCCTGACAACCCTAGACCATTCAGAGTATGAATCATTAACCACTACTCTCTCAATACCATCTTTTAGCCAGTTTTCTATCCATTTACATACAGATTTTTCCAAGCTGGTAGACTTAACCTTATACATTAGCCGTGTGTGGGGAACTGTGTCAAACGTGTGTCAAACGTTTGCAAAATCCAAGTATACCACGTCCACCACCATCCCTCTGTGTAAGTATACCACGTCCACCACCACCCCTCTGTCCAAGTATACCACGTCCACCACCATCCCTCTGTCCAAGTATACCACATCCACTACCATCCCTCTGTCCAAGTATACCACGTCCACCGCCACCCCTCTGTCCAAGTATACCACGTCCACCGCCATCCCTCTGTCCAAGTATACCACGTCCACCACCACCCCTCTGTCCAAGTATACCACGTCCACCACCATCCCTCTGTCCAAGTATACCAAGTCCACTGCCATCCCTCTGTCCAAGTATACCACGTCCACCGCCACCCCTCTGTCCAAGTATACCACGTCCACCACCACCCCTCTGTCCCAGTATACCACGTCCACCACCACCCCTCTGTCCAAGTATACCACGTCCACCGTCACCCCTCTGTCCAAGTATACCACGTCCACCGCCATCCCTCTGTCCAAGTATACCACGTCCACCACCACCCCTCTGTCCAAGTATACCACGTCCACCACCACCCCTCTGTCCAAGTATACCACGTCCACCGTCACCCCTCTGTCCAAGTATACCACGTCCACCGCCACCCCTCTGTCCAAGTATACCACGTCCACCACCACCCCTCTGTCCAAGTATATCACGTCCACAACACCCCTCTGTCCAAGGTTTTGCTCACCTTATAAAAAGAAATCAGATTTGTTTGACAACTTCTCTCTTTCATGAATCCATGCTGTCTGTTGCTTAAAATATTTTTTTTTACAGCAAGAACTCATCTATGTGGTCTTTTATTAAACTCTCCAGTATCTTCCCAACTATAGAAGTTAAACTAACAGGTCTATAATTATTTCGTAAAACATTTTGACCCCTTTTTATATATTGACACCACATTGGCCTTATGCCAATCCAGTGGTACTATGCCAGTCATTAAAAAGTCCCTAAAAATTAGAAACAATGGCTTAGAAATGACAGAGCTCAATTCTTGAAAGACCCGAGGGTGTATGCCATCCAGTCCAGGTGCTTTATTCACCTTTATTGTGTCTAAATATTTTTGGATCATATCAATTGTGAGCCAATGTGGATCATCTGGGGCTTTGTCAATACCATGCCCATTATGGACAAGAGCTCCCCCATGCTCCTTTGTATACAGAGCTGAAGAAGGTATTTAATAAATTTGCCTTCTCTTTGTCCCCAGTCTCCCACTCTAGAATATTTTGTATAGGGCCTACATGCTCGGACCGGACCTTTTTACTATTAATATATTTGAAGAATCTTTTGGGGTTGGTTCTGCTATCTTTTGCAATCTATCATTCGTTTTCAATTATTGCGGCCTTTATTTCCTATTTGCATATTCTGTTATATTCTTTGTAATGTTTAAATGATTATAGTGTTCCTTCATTTTTATATTTAATAAAAGCTCTTTTCTTATTAACTATAGCTTTTTTAACTTTGGCTGTAAGCCACATAGGTTTGATTTTTAGCCTTTGTTGCACATGGGAATATGTTTTGCAGTGTGTTCACATAGTCTTTTTGAAGAACTCCCATTTCTGTGTTGTGTTCATTGATGCCAATATTCCCTCCCAGTCTAAGTCTTGGAGAGCAGCTCTCAGCCTTGGAAATTAGCTCTCTTAAAATTGAGTGTTTTTATTTTTCCCATATGGGCTTGCTGTTTACAGCTAACAATAAATGAAATCATGTTATGGTCACTGCTACCCAGATGTTCTTTTATATGGACATTCGTAATAAGACCTGCATGGTTTGAGATTACCAAGTCCAGCAAAGCATCATTCCTAGTAGGGGCCTCTATAAGCTGTACCATAAAATTGTCCTGTAGTAGGTTTAAAAATGTTTGCCCTTTAACTGTTCCTGCAGTACCATTACGTCAGTCAATTTCTGAGTAGTTAAAATCCCCCATTATTATCACTGTCCCAGCCCTTGCAGCCCTTTTGATCTGTGCAAGGAGCTGAGTCTCTACCTCCTTATTAACACTGGAAGACCTATAACAAACTCCAGTGATTTCCTTTGTAGTACGTACCCCTATGTGCAGTTCTACCCATAATGCTTCAGCCTCATCACACTCTCCATCAACTAGGTCCTCTTTCACACTCGCTCTGAGATCACTTCTCACATAGAGACAGACACCACCACCTTTCCTATTTACCCTGTTTCTCCGAAAGAGAACATAGCCAGGAATATTAATGGCCCAGTCATGTGAAGAATGAAGCCAAGATTCAGCAATACCAATTAAATCATATTCTGTTCATGCAACAAAGCTTCCAACTCACCTATTTTGCTTGGCAGACTTCTGGCATTGGTGAACAAACAATTTAATCCATTGACACCTTGCGCACACGTATTTTGCATATTTTTTATTTTCATACAAATGGTACCAATTCCACTGGTTGTTTGTAACATGGGAACCTTCTTATCATCTGCCATAGACCTCCCCCCATCTTTCCCCATTCCACCCACTATTAAGTACTGAAGTTCTTGAAATATGAACAAAGCATATCCCTCTATAGTGTGTACTAGTCTCAATCCAGAGCACTAAGTGTCATTTCTGTCTGTTGCCTCATTCCTCTGCTACATGCATGAGTCACTTCTGATGAGTGTTTCTGACACCAAGAGACAAACTGGTGATGGGGCAGGCACAGCCTGTGATTGATAGCCTCAGCCCTGTTCCTGTGTGCTGTGTGAAGGGGGGGGGGTGTCCCTTCTCTCCAATCAGCTCTCAGAGCTTTCCTCACTGATGTAACTTCAGCTCTCCTCCTCCTGCTTTTCAGAGCTAAGATATACTGTGTAAATTCTGCATTTTGAATGGATGTAGGGGAAAGACAGCTGTAGATAAACAGTCACGATATATGTTTCATATGTTTCATTTCTGTGTACCACCTGAGGCATGTCACTTCACTGGGTATATGTAAGGGTTTGCAACTACTTTAAAGCAGCTTTCCACCCAAAAGTGGAAGCTCTGATTTTCTGCCTCCTCCCGCCCTGCTGCCACATTTGCCACTTTTGCAGGGGTAGGGGGGAGCAGGTACCTGGTTTTGAATCCAGTAATTGTTGCCAAGTGATATAAAGAACAGAATGGCTAATTAGGGCAAACGTTATTAATGGACATCCCCAGTGATGCATTGACAGAGCAGCAGATCTACCAAGCAGTTCAGCTTTAGCACCTGACTGTTGAGTGTTTGTACAAGGCACAAAGGTAGATTGGATGACCTCCCACACATATGTCCTGTTAGAGTGTAGCAATGACAAGGGTATAAGCCTATACCTGACAAGTGATGTCAAATCCAACTTATCCCACCAGCAAGTCATCTCCTCTCTTTGGTCTCAGCTTCTCATTATTGATCATAAGTCTAAATTCATTATCATGATGCCCATGTTCCATAAAATGTCTGGAAACATTTAGATTTGGTTGTCTCTGTCAAATAGAACACTGATGTTGAGTTATTCTCGATTTTTTTGCGTGGTTTCATCAACATAAATCAGTTTACATGGGCATACAATAATGTGGATCACAAACGAAGACTGGAAGGTGACAATTTTTGAATAGGGAACACTTCCCAGATGTTGGGATATACACAAAGGAGCATACCTTAAGCAAGAGAGAACACTGTATGCATCCGAAACACCTCCAAGGTTCAATTTTAATGATGCAAAGGCATCATTGATGTTGCACCACCACTCACCACAGTGTACAGCGAACAGCATATTGGAAAAAATTAACTGGATTGGTTCATAAATGCCCCAGCAAATTATGGGATGATATTGAAACCCATCGCCACATAACAACACTGTAAATAAACATTATCGTATACAAAGTAGTTGTAGATTATGATAGCAAACAGTTCCTCAAACAGTGACAGCTATGAGTGTGGGAACCAATTTTTCCATCAGCTCTAATGCTGCCCTTATACCTCTCTGGTGATCAATGGATGTGTAGATACTCACACATCCCATGCCGCCAGTAGTGTATTGTTATGAGTCTCCTGGACAAGTAATGTGTCCAAAAACATGTGTGTAGCGCACCTCCGAAGGAGCCTGAAGAACAAATACACCATCTGGGACTAATCTGGGACCACGATACCCAATGTTATTGTATTAACCACTCTGACACACCCCTAACAAGATATTAGATGACACCATATTAAGTGAAGTTGTGACTCAACATCAGACAGCTTGAACACAGATACAACAACACAGCAAGCGTGCAAAGAGTTCAATACCCCTAACACTCTAGAAAACCTACTATGCTAAATACTGTAAGACAGTCTATTAAGGGCAGATTTTCACCAACTACTCTAATCAGCTTAAACTGTAAGAGGGATACAAAGGGTGCAGTGATGGCAGCTGAAGCATAGTAGCAAGACCCCTTTAGACTTTGCCACCATCAAGCTCCCTTTAAGTGACTCACATATGTTCAAGTCTGCCGGCAGGACTTCGTAATGTGCTATGAACCATTAGCCAATTTCCTATAAAAGTGTAGATGTGAGCAGGGGCGGACTGACCATTTGGAAACTCGTGGGGCACTGCCCAAGGGCCCGGGGTCAATAGGGGGACCCATGAGATGCCTCTCGTACATTTTTCATAGGCTTTTTTGAGTTTGGGCAAGGACACAGGGGCCCCATGATCCCCTATTGCCCGGGGGCCCCATGAGAGTTGTCAGTCCGCCCCTGGATGTGAGGGATAAGACCTATGAGGATGGGTAAATGGTTACCAATATATGGCAGTGTCCTCACAGTGGTGCATGGATGACAGTTCTCAATGATCCTTGCCTGATTAGAGTCAATAGATAATCAGAGCAGAAGGGTCTATATGAGGTTTATCAAGCAAACTTAAGTCAGTTGTAGAGATATAACAAGTTCAAAGTGGAAGTGTAATGATATTGAGTCAAAAGGGAAAGCCTTGCAGAGTTAAATCAATGATTTTGTAAGTTACCTGGTTAGGCTGGATGACTCTTGGAGGGGTGGTAGAGGTAAACACTAGTGGACTAATGTGTCGTTGTCTGCTAATAGGTGTAAAGAATGGGTTAACAACCCTCCCAACAATTCCTGTGTTTTAGTGGTAGGTCTTGGTGGTAGAGGGGCCCCTCATTCACTGAGACAATGACCACTGGTTAACTCGCTTGGCTCTTCTGCCCATCCAGCACTGACCCACATTTGGTTCTGTGTCTTTGGATCGCAGGGAGATAAGCTGGTGATCCATTCTGTGTCTCTGGAAGAACTGTAGGTGGAACAGTAGTTCCACTCTGTGCCCCTGATGCAGCTGGAAGCAGAGGGGTGAAGCCGCTCTATGTTTCACAGCCACAGAGGAACAAGCTATGCAAGTATGCAAGTGCTCAGACTCTGCACCCTGTCCCCATTTTGGTCTCTTTCTCTGGTCTGGCACCAAGCACCTCTAGTTTTCCCAGACAGCTTTGTAGAAGTTTTCTCTCCCCCTCTCTCTGGCTGCAAAAAACCCCTGGGAACTGTAGTTTCTTTTCCAACAGAAAGCGATCCCACTTAGATCTGATGCAACTACACATCCCATGATCCTTCTCCTTAATACACTTCTCCTCTTGGCACACACTCTGAGCCAATCAGGAGTGGACAGTGAAAGTCAATGGGAACATAATATGCAGACATAATATGCTGGGATTTGCTGTGCCACAGTACTTGATGCAAACACTTAGTTTTTACTTAAGGAGGCTTGTCCATAGTCACAACCTGAAACAATGGGGAGGTCAGAGGGATGAAAATGATCCTTATAAAGTTTTGGTAGTGTATACAATAGTTATCCAAGTATGATCCACCCTTAAAAAATCAAACAGATCTTTCATAATGATTGCAGCCCATAGTGCCTTTTTTTTTTTTCTTAATTCAAATATTTATTAATTTTTCATATTCATAAATACATATAAAAAGAGAAAAATAAATAAAGAAGATAATATATTTCTTCAACACTCATCTATCTTATAAAATTCTTATCTCCTTCTATTTTCCCCCCTTATTTCCCTTCCCTCTACCCTCCCACTCGCGTTTCTCTCTTTCATCCTTTCCTAAAGATCAAAAGAAAGAAAAAGACACAGAAACTTCATTCATCACTTTCCATTGCTTCACATGTATTCATTTGATGTATAAATTCTTCCCATTGCCTCCATCTCCTAATGTAGACCTTGGCTATAATACAACTTCTCCATCTTACTGATCTGATTTACTCTCTCTACCCAATCCTTTTTTCCCGGCACCTCTGGACTATGCCAGAATTTAGGTATTAGGCCCTTTGCTGCATTCATATAGTACCATATACCCGAATCTTTATATTTATTCATTGGTATATTCTGTACTATGTAACAAGCACACTTCTGGATCTAGTCCTATCTTTATCCCTGAAATTTTCCTTATTAAATTGACCATTTTCTCCCAGTACCTTTGTATCTTTGGACACTCCCACCACATATGGAACCACGTACCAATCCCTCCACACCCCTCCAACACTCCTGTGTTCTTTCTACCTCTATTTTGTGTTCAACAGTCGGTTGTGATGTGCCACCTAACTAAACATTTATAATTTACTTCCACCTCTTTCATACTGACATTTTCATGTGTAAGTCTATATATTTTCCTCTGTTTATCCTCATCTATTTCTATCCCCAAATCTTTTTCCCATTTCTCTATATAGATTGGTTTTTACTTTCATGACTAATTCAGTGAGAATCTTATAAATCTTTTTTGCCGTGCCCCGTCTCCCATCTCCTCGTGATTCCAACAATCTCTCAAACAAATTCCACTCCTTTTTTCCTCTCATAGGTTTCGGAAGGCCTTCTACAAAATGTTTTAATTGGTGATATTTCCACTCATCTATCTTACTAAAAAATTCCCCTCCACCTTTCTTTAAATCCTTCAGTGTTTTCAATTTTGTTCATCCATAATATCTCTCAGTTGGATATCTTCCTTTTTAATCCATTTTCCCATTCTCCCCTCTATACCTGATGGAAAATACTCCATATTCCTTAGTGACATTAATTGTGAGTTAAAATCCCATTTCATATTTTTTATGTAAATTATCCCAAACCTTTAATACATTCAGTGTATATATACTTGTGGTGTCTTTTAAACCTCTATAATTTGTGTAGGTGCCCATATACTTCTACTCAAATCCACTCCACTCAAATCATCCTCTATCTTAACCCATCTTTTTCCCTTCACCATTATGTGTCCAGTCATAAATTCTTGTTAAGATTACAGCGTTATAATATCTTTTAAGGTCTGGCACTCCCAATCCCCCCCTCTCTCTTTACTTCTAGTCATCAGGTCATTAGATATTCTAGGTTTTTTATTTCTCCATATGAATCTTGTTATCATCCTTTTAATTTCTTTAAAAAAGGCCTCTGGGGGTCTAATTGGAATCATCTGAAATTTGTACAGGATTTTGGGTACTATTATCATTTTTTATCAAGTTTATACGTCCTAACCAAGAGGGGTTTCCTCCTCCCAATTTCTTCATTTCCTACCTCTTTGATCTCATTTAGAAGAGCAATATAATTTAATTTATACAATTTTTTGTATATGAAGCAGTAAGTTTAACCCCTAAATATTTTATCTCTTTATCTCTCCAAATGAAAGGAATTCTTTTTGTATCTTTTCTTTCTCACTATTCGGAAGATTTATATTTAAAATCTCAGTTTTTTGTTGGGTTGATTTTTAGATTTGATAATTTCCCATACTCCTTTAAGCTTTTTATTAAGTTCGGGAGTGTTATCTTAGGATTTCCCACATAAAAACAACAAGTCATCAGCAAAAGCTGCCACTTTGTGTTCAGTTTCCCCTATCTGTATTCCCTTTATGTCTACGTTTTTCCTAATTGTTTCCAGTAAAGGTTCCAATGATAACACATATAGCAATGGGGACAATGGACATCCCTGCCTTGTCCCGTTTGACATTTCTATGGGGTCAGATTTTTCCCCATTAACCAAAATAACCGCGGAGGGCGCTCTATACAATTTTCCTACCCACTCCCTCATTCTACCACCTATTCCCATGATTTCTAGGGTATCCATCATAAAGCTCCAGTTTACTCTATCGAAAGCCTTTTCAGCATCGATAGATAGCAACACCACCGGGGCTTTCCCCTTCCTAGATTTCTGAATCAATAACATAGTTCTGATTCCATTATCTCTACCCTCTCTCCCCGATACAAAGCCCACCTGATCTCCATGGATTCATTCTGGCATTAGAACTTTCATTCTATTTGCTAGGACCTTTGCATATAACTTTGTATCTATATTTAGCAGTGCAATTGGTCTATAACTGGAACATTGAGTAGCGTCTTTCCCTTCCTTATGTATAAGTGTTACATGGACTTGTAGGGATTCCTGTCTAATCTCCATTTCTCCACCTAGGGCATTCATATAGTCTTTCAATTTGGGTATAAGAAATTCACTATATTTTTTATAATATCTCGCGGTATATCCATCTGGGCCCGGACTTTTCCCCACCTTAGTGTTTTTTAATGCTATTTTTATTTCTCCTGCGTGATTTTTACTTCCAGGGATTTCAATAGATCTTCATCTACCTTTGGTAGTCCTGCATTTTTTAAGTATATTCTTCTTTTTTCTCTATTCTCATTTTCACCTTCATTCACAGCCTCCTGGGAATTAATATTATACAACTTACTATAATATTCCTTGAACACCTTTACGATCTCTTTAGTAGAGTGCGCCATTTCTCCCTTGGTATTTCTTATTTTTTCTATATAATTTCTATTTTTCTTTTTCCTTAGGGCTTTCATTAAATATTTTCCTGGTCGATCTCCCCATCTATACCTCTCTCCCACTATTTTATTTATTACTCTCTTCCTCTCTTCTTCCATTAATATCTCCAGTTCTCTCTTCTTTTTTATTACCTTCTGTCTTATCTCACTTGTTGTTCTATTTTTATGGTTCTGTTCTAGGTCATATTTTTCTTTTAAAAGCCCCATTAATTTCTTACTCCTCTCCCTTTTCTTTTTTGCCCCTAGCGCAATCAATATACCTCTAATATATGCCTTATGGGACTCCCAAACTGTGGCCACTGACACATCACCTGTTTCATTCTCCTGAAAAAATCTTTCCATCTCCTTCCTAATCTTCTTATCAGTCTCTTGGTTTTGTAGAAGAGCCTCATTTAACCTCCATCCTACCCCCCTTGTTAACTTTTTCCCCCATCTTAGCTTCATTATAACCGGGGGCGTGGTCTGAAAGCGTCATTGACTCTATTTCTACTTTAGCCACCTTCTCAATAAGTTGGTGATCTACCAGTATATAATCTAATCTTGAGTAAATCTCATGTGCATTAGAGAAGAAGGTATAGTCTCTTTCCTTTCCATGCATTATTCTCCATATGTCCACCAGTTGACACTCGTGTATCTCCTTCTTTAAAATCCTCAGAGACCTACCTCCCTCTCTCCGCACACAAGAGGTTGTGTCCATCTGTGGTCCAAGCTTAAATTCAAATCCCCTGCCACTATCAATCTTCCCTTTTTGAAATCCATCAGTTTTTCTTAATATCCCTTTCAGGTATATCTCTGGTTTCTTGTTTGGGCAATAGATATTTGCTATTGTACATTTCATTTCTTGCAATCTACCTCTCAAAAACAAGAATCTCCCCTCAGGATCTGTCTCTCTCTCTTCCATCTCCCACCTTATGTTTTTATCAAACCCAATTGCCACCCCTTTAGCTCTCTTAATTGGGAATCTGAATAGTACCATGTTGGATAATTTCTGGTGTTCAATTTTATATTTGACTTAATCTCCAAGTGCGTCTCCTGCAGCAAGACTACCGAGGCTTCTCTAAGTTGTAATTCTTTAAATAGCTTAAATCTCTTCCGGGACTATTCAACCCCTTTACATTGTATGTTATAAATATTATATCTTCCATATTTCTTGTATACATCTCCTCCCTATGCAGAGTGTTCTTAAAAACTTTCCCTTATACCTTCCTCCCCTCCTCCCTCCCCTACCATATCCCCCCCCTTTCTCCTCCCCCCTCCCCAACATCCACCTCCTCCCTCCAACCCCCCCCCCCAACCTCCCCCCCTCCCCCCATCTCCCCCCTCTCCCCCCTCTCCCTTTAGGCCTATTTTTTGCCATCTAATCCTTTTGTGGGCCTAATGCCACGTTTGGATCTTGATCCTGAGGTAGAACTCTAACCTTGTGCGGTTCACCTACCCTCCCTTTCCCTGATGTTCCCCTATCTATTCGTTCTCTCATTCTTTCTTCTAACTTGTTGCCACTCCTCTTTTCCCTCAGCATACATCCCTCCTCCTTCTTCCTCCCAACCTGGAATCTCTATTCTTTGAATATTAAGTTTATCAAAAAAGTCTCTTAATTCTTCAGGAAATCTCAGGTATGCAGTAACTCCATTCTTCCATCCGATTAGACACATCGAACTATTCCATCTATATTGTATATTCTGTTTTTTCATCTGTTCTATTAGTGGTCTCAATGATCTTTTTCTCCATAATGTCTCAGGTGTCAAATCTGCAAAAATTTGTAAATTTTTTCCTTCATACTCAATACTAGCTCTTCCTTTTATCTTCTTCCATACTTCTTCTCTCTCTCCTTTTTTATTAAAATGTACCACTACATCTCTCGGTCTCTCTTCCACCCGATCTCGCTGAAACCTTCCCATCCTATATATGTTGTCCAATACAAATGTCTCAGTTCTAGGTCTACCCATGATGGAGATTAGAATTTTTTGTATTATCTCTCTTAAATCTTCTTCTTGTGCAAGCTCCGGAATTCCCTTTATCCTGAGGTTATTTTTCCTATGCATATTACCTTGTATCTCCAACTTATATCCCAGCTTTTTCTGTTCTTGCCTAATCTCCATTATATAATTTCTCAGTTCAGGAATGGCTTGAGCATGTTTTTTAATTTTTTCTTCTGTTTCTTCTACTCTGGACAAAAGATGACCCAAGTCTTTCCGAATAATTCCCATCTCCTGTTTAATTGATATTTCCAAGTTTCCAAACATTTCTGCCATCTCCTTTTTATTTGGGATTGGGTAGTTCTCCTTCATTTTCTCTTAGATCTATTCCTCCAATTATTTGTTGGCTACTATTATCCATTTCCACAGGAGACCTGGCGCTCTTATCCATGCTATTTTCCATTATACTTTTTTCACCTACCCCTTGAGTTCTTTCTGGGGTCACATTACCTTGAGACGTAAATTTTCTAATTGTTCCAGATTGGGAATGTTTGGCACCACTCCCTTTGCTATTTTTACTCTTCATGTTTTCTATATGTGTCCACACCCTCTTCTTTAAAACTTTAGGGTATATGCTGTAATGGGTCTTTTGAAGAGGTTCTAATTTATTCACTGTACTTGGTGTTCCCCCTCTATGTATACTTCTCCTGCTGCATCAATAAACTGTCCATAATAACAGATTTTATATATAGTCCAGCCACTCTCACTCACCCTCTTTTAGTTGCTTTTCTGGGAGATTGTCCTTTGGGATCTCTGCCTTCTGTTCTGGCACCATTCCTCTTCCCCTCAATTGAAGGAGGGGGGTTCTCTCCAGGTCTCCTTCTTTCTCCTCCGTCTACCTCTCTCACTGGTATCCGGCACACAGACTCTCCTCTCTCTCAAGCTGGCGTCTTCTCCAACTCCTCTGGGGATCTGTCAGTTCTCTCCCCTTCTCCTCTCACCGAGCCGGTACGCAGAGCCAGGTCCATGTGTCTCATCCGTGAGAGAGCCGGCGTCTCCCCCTGAATCGGGAAGGTAACCGGCTTCACTGTCTCCCAGAGCTCCCTTGCGGGAGATCACGTGACCGCCCCGCGTCACCTGCACTCCCAGCAGCCTCGGGAGGGTGGTTTCAACCCCCCCGTAGTCGCGGACTCCTGCAGCTCCGTCCTCTCAGATTCTCTTCTGGAACCCCTCTCACCCGTAAGTTCTCAGCCGGGTGCCTTCGCAGCATTAGTCGGGGAACATTAGGGGAGGGAGGGTGGCCATCCTACGGAGAGTGCTCACATCGCCCTCTCTCCTACCGCCTTGGGTTAGGCTCCTCCTCTGCGCCCCATAGTGCCTTTTGATCTCATCTGAACCCATTCGGATGGTAGATGGTTGGTGTGCCCTAAAAAAACCTCATGAAGAATCATTGTCAGATGAAACAGAAAGGGTTGATGTTGAGACCAACTGTGAAGGATACCTGTCTGGGGCACCTTGACCCTGTGGTACAGGCAACCAATAGGCAACCAAGACCAGCAATAAACTCATTAGCAGTCTAATCCTTATGCAGGCCATACATGGGTCGAATTTTGAAAGGATTTTCTTTTGAAAATCGTAACCTAGAATGTTTATTCTAATTTTGCACCATTACTGGGCTGCAGCATCATCCGATTTTCATGCGGACATTGAAATTGAGTGATCAGGCATGTTGGAAATTTTTTTTAAAAACGAACAAATTTCTAATCATTAATGGGAGAATCATGCAAGAAATATAATCGAAAAAGAAATTAGCATGCACTGAGATCTGGAAAGAAAAGAAAATTCCCAGCCACAAAAATTCTTTTCTGTAGCAACATGAAGTGAAATTGAAGACTTGGTTAGTTGAACTATGAAATCAATGGTGGCATCATCAGATTACAAAATGCACAAATTTCCGATTTTCTAAAGGAAATTCGTACAGAATTCAACCTATGCATGGCCTGCCTAATTCCCCATACACACGATGAGAATACCAGACTAACGATCGGCCATTTTTTTTTTGCCTGCTAGTCTCACATCGAAAGTGAAAAGGTTACTAAAGATACGAAAAAGTGATGTCTTGTATTGTATTGTATTTGTATTGTATTTTCAGATGACTACTGTACTGATTAAATGAACATCGTACGATCTGGTATCGTATGAGAAAAATTTTTGCACATGTCCCTTCGGATATTGTCATACGAATTGTCGTGATCGACTCTCGAAAGCTGTGTACTAACAATCTGATTATCGGACGATTGGTCCTCGTACTAAAATTTTCGTACGATTTCTTATAGTGTGTACGGGGCATTAGTCTCCTAATCGCCTTGAAACATTTATGCCTTTCCAAGTCCCCTCTGAAGTTAGCAAGATCTTTATCAAGCTGTTGTGTAATGGAAGTAAACACCTCAGCTGATATAACTGATGACAGGTCCTGTTCCACCTGTTTAATATGTTCAGATAAACTATTTAACTCCTTAATGTAAGTTATTATCAAAGTCATAAGAACAAATGAGCACTTGTTAAATATCTGGACAATTGTATTCCTATATTCTTCACAGTCGTTAAACAAAGTAGGGACCAATCTTACAGTCTATTCCTATGAAACCTGAGAAACCCGATAATATTCAGTAGTGGTCGGTCCATGCAATGCAAACAATATTTGACAATGGCATAACTTCTCTATATAACTATAAAAAAGATACACTACTTCTAAGTGTGTTATTTAACATGTAACTAAACATAAAGACCATAAACCTTTTTTCAAGTTTACACTTTATTGCATCTCATATACATTGCTAAAGCAAATGAACCCTGTTGCATGTATAACTAAGATCTATTCTCTCTCAAGACATATGCTTCTTTTTAACATCTCTTTAACTAATTTTGAACAACTGTTCCTGCAAAACTTGAACTGCTCCTGTGTTAAGATTACGTTTCAGCCCCAGTTCATTCCAGTAAGACTTGTCATGTGACTTGACAGATCAAAGTTGCATGACAAGTTGCACCCTATTGCTGACTGTGGAACCGTTCAAATTGGCACCACTCCTGTTTGCAACAACTTTGAAAAAAGGTTCCTGCACTATTTTTTGCAACTTCATGTGCAACTTACATTGACATCTGTGCATGAAGTCACACAGATGTTGTCAAGCCGCACATAAAATCACACTGATCGGCGTCTTCAAAATCGTGCGGAAGTAGCACGATTTCAAAGCTGCATTTTGTGTGAACCAGGGCTCAAAGCAGCCTGGCATAATTACAACCCCCTTGGATCCACATGTCATTGGATCATGTGTTCCAACACGCATAGCTCCTTAAAAGAGAAGTATGGTCATAGCTTATATGAGCCTTCCACTCCATCCCTCTCCTGTCCGGCACTCCAGTGAGCACCGGAGGAAGGGAGAGTAGACTGACAGTCACTTCTATCCACTCTAAGCAGACTGAGAAATGAGCAGTCATTGGTTGCTCAGTTCTCAGTTTTAGAGCCCATGTGATACAACTGCAGCATCACCACAAGCATTGAGGTGAGTATGTAAGTTTGTTTTTTTTTTAACCCATATGTCAGGAATGGACTTGCCAATAATGGTGGGACTCACCTGCCTTGTGGGCTGCAGTACCAGGGCTGGCCAGCGGGTGCTCTCAGCAATCAGAGACTCACCCCTGCAGTCAGCCAAATACCTGAAGCTGATTGCAGGGGTTGCATTTAGGGAATGGCCAGACTCACAGTCAGGGCCTTGGTGTGTGTTTTTCCATGGGCCCCTGTACCTTGTATCCTGTATTCCTGTTCCTGTTCCTGTCTGACTTGTTGTCGACCCTGCCTGATCCTGACCTCTGCTGACTTCTCCTGCTTGATCCCTGGCTTGTGACCCTGACCATTCTCTGCCTGACCCTCTGTACCGCGCTGCCCGTGAGTTACTGAACCCAGCTTGTGACCCCGACCACTCTACCGCCTGTTCCTGGTACTCCGTTTGCCCATTTGCTACTGACCCGGCCTGTCTGACTACTCTTTGTATTGTATTGTTATCGGTGGGTGGTTTGGTTTGGTTTGTTTGCACTGTGTTTATGTTTAGTTTTGCACACTGCGTTTTGTATTGTTAGTCTTAATAAATTATATTGTTTTATACCATATCTGAAGCCTGCGTTTCCCTGTGTCAGTCCACACACCTCTGGTCATACCTGGAGCCCTGACACCATATTTCCCCTTTAAGTGTGGGACATACGGTATTAGTAGCTTACATCAAATTTTCACAGGGTAAGTTGCTTCTCTCACTGTAGTCAAAGTTGTCTTATCAGAGTTCCCTAAAAGTGTCGTTCCTGCCCCCTGCAATCAAGCTCTTCAAAAATTTTTGGTTACTTCTAAATCAAATTACAAAATAAAGGTGATAATTTGATCCAACCATCATAATTACTATAAGAAGCAATTTCAAGTGGACCTTGCATCACATATATTTTTTCATGTTAAAGGATACGTTCAAGTTTGGAACATGTTCCAACCATATTTAGGGTATAACATGTAAATAACATGCGTCAGGACCTCCCCCTCTCACCACCGATCCCCCCCCCCAGGAGGTTCTTCTCACCCACTGCTGCTGTTAAATTTTAAAATTGATTGAAGCTGCATAGAGCTCCAAGATTTCTCCAAGATGGTACCATCTATGTTTGGCATCTTCCAGAGTCAACATCTAAGTCTTAATTGAGTGCACAGATAGTACAGAATTTCCAAATTGAATGGTGTTAAGGTAGTGTTATTGTACAGTGTCTTGACACTAGCCTGGCAACTCCTAAAAATCAAAGGCCTTCCACAGCCGCTTTGGTCTCTTGTTGAAGTAAAAGAGTATGAGATTGGAGCACAGAACTGTAGTGTTTAATTGAAAAAATACAATATGTTCCAGTAAAATGGCAGTAAAAAAACTGTATATAAGACCAGTGAAGTATGAGAGCTAAACCTTTATCCCCATTATCAGGGTTTGGAGGATATGAGATACTAAATATGAATTTTATACAATTAGTATTATACAATGTAGTACAAACCGGCATATGGTTGTCACTAGCTGGTTAATGATGTCAAAATATACAGGTTCTACTTGACCTTTCCGGGGAATAAACTTGTATTTGGACTATAACATTGCATTCTGGTGCTTCAGCCCCACACTCTTTATCTTCATCATCTTGCTCCTGGATTGGGATGCCGATTCCATTTTTTTAAATATCAGCTCCACTCATTTGAATAGTTCCCTGCTTCTGAAGACTATCAACTCTCCCAAACGTATTACAAAATTAACAAAACATCACACTCTATTTTCATTAGAGGAAATCTGCAGCATGCCAAATGCTCAACGATGAAGTGTTTTCCACTAAAGTGTTATTAGGGATAGGGAATTGTAGCAGAGCAAACTGTATTCATCTGTATTGTCATATTCATACCAGAAGCCACAATTCTCCTCTTTCCTTTGATAAGTTGACATGTACAGCTGCCTAGAACAGAAGTGCTGCCTTGCAGCAATATTTTACAGTGTAAATGCAGCAACTGATGGTGTTATCAGCACAGTCTGGATCAGAAATGCAAATTATTTTAACCTAGATTATTTGCTAGGTTAAACCATACAAGGGTGTTTATTGTCTTATTTTTTAATGTTTTGTCATTTACAACAAAGCCCAGATTTGTTTTGGTAACACAAAACCCCTCTGCAACTTGGTCAGATCTATGCCTTCCCCCCCCAGATTTTAGTTGTGCCCCCCCTCCCATCACAGGCAGCCCTAACCTGTCACTATACTGCCCTAACCTGCCACTATGCTGCCTTAATCTAACACTTTACCACCATAATCTGATTTTTTATTGCCCTGGCTTGACACTATACTGTCCTAGTCTGACACTATACTGATCTCAGTTATGTATTATGTGTGGAGGAGGAGCTCTGCTGCCGATGCTCAGGCTGTGTGCAGTGCAGGGATGGTAGAAAGAGCTGTGCCCCTGTCTTCTGCCCTGCCAGCGGTAACCCCTGTCTTCTGTCCTGCTTCTCCCATCCTCTGCCCCCCTAACATTTTTACTGCACCCCATGTCAAACAGGCTAAATCCGGCCCTGCTCTACAAGGCATAACTTTAGCAAAAATTATTCCATATTCCTATATGCATATTTTCTGAAAATAATGTAAAACTCTTTCCTATGTAGCCCTACCCCCAAAGGAGCCGCTAGTTAAGATGGGTCCTCTGTTCTTTGCCACAATCTTTCGATGGCCTCAGCCCTCCTGACACACCAGATTATTCAATCACAAAACACTCACAAGAAAAACCAATGCTTTGGTTAACTCAAGTAAGGCAACAAGACCATGGGATGTGAACGTATAAGTTTTATTTAGAAAGATGATTGATATGCAAGTACAAGCCAGCAACAGTCACAGTTACACATTCAGCACACTGGATAAATACCAATCAAGAGAAAGAGAGTGGACATAAATGGTGTACTAGTCCCAAATAAGCATAAAAAGAACAAATACCACCCAGAACACCAAGCGGGCAATACGTGAAACTTATTTAGCAATGACAGAGCAAGATTGCCTTCGGGACCTAATGGTGGCTTTGCTAGGTCTAGACTGGTTGAGTGAGCACAGTCATCGTTAGCCAATTTAAACAAAAAAAAGAAGAAACAGGGGGCTATGAACTAGCAATATGTGCAGTCGCTAAGGTGGATCTTCCGCCTGCTAGCATTATTATTATTATTATACAGGATTTATAGAGTGCCAACAGTTTGCTCAGCGCTTTACAATATAAGGGAGACAGTACAATTACAATACATTTCAGTACCAAAGGAAGGTGAGGGCCCTGCTCGGGAAGCTTCAATCTAAAGGAAGGGGGAGGTGATACAAAAGGTGATAGCTGCGGGGGATGATCTGGTGGAGGTGATTCAAGTACAGAAGTACAGTTCTTAGGTGGAGGTGGGGTAGGCTTCCCTGAATAAGTGAGTTTTCAAAGATCACCTAAAGGCAGACAGGGTGGGGGCTGACCGGACATAATGTGGTAGGGAGTTCCAGAGGATGGGGGAGACTCTGGAGAAGCCCGGGAGGCGAGCGTGGGAGGAGGTAATGAGGCAGCTAGAGAGCAGGATATCATGGGAGGAGCGGAGTGGGAAATTTGGGCGGTATCTGTGGATGAGGTTGGTGATGTAGCTAGGGGCAGTGTTGTGGATGGCTTTGTAAGCTGTGGTTAGTATTTTGAATTTTATATGTTGGGTTAGTGGAAGCCAATGGAGGGATTGGCAGAGAGGGGCAGCAGTTGCTGATCAGTTGGTAAGATGTATGAGTCTAGCAGCCGCATTCATAATAGACTGAAGGGGGATAGCCTGTGTAACGGTAGACCAGTGAGGAGGGAGTTGCAGTAGTCAAGGCGGGATAAAACCAAGGCATGGATAAGTTGTTTTGTGGTGTCATAGGTCAGAAAGGGGAGGATTTTGGAAATGTTCCGGTCCCTTTAGATGACCCTTGGTGCACTAGGGGAGTCCTTGTATCCTGCAGTCATTTTAACTAGGCAGAGAGCAATACTTGTTAGTCATTAGGTGTGTGATAGTGGTAATAAGGTTGTACCAGGTGATTGCAGTAATGTGTGTGGTGTAGTCAAAGATAGAAATCTAAAATGGCGAGAACTGTGCATTAGAGAAGGGCTAATGGTGTACTGCCCTCAGCAGTATGCAAGGTATAAAAGATACAGGGGGGCCAGAAGCCCTCTCACCAACTCCTCATAAGGATGTAGAGTCTTGTAATGGAAGGGGGGTGCCCATTTTTACCTGGTTTCAAAGTAGGGTTAACTTGATCGATAATTCAGCAAGTCTGGAGGATGGGCAGGTCTCTGGAAGAGGAACAAGGTGGTGAGCTCAGAACGCCTTGAGCTCCCAGCAGCAGCCTCACTCTATGAGCTGTACTGATAGCAAACTGAGCCCAGCAAATTCAGGCCTACTTCAAGGCCCTCTCAATCAGCTTGCTCCAACAGGCTGGGTTCTCGGATTCCTGCAGCACCAAGACAGCAGACTTTTCTCAGGCAAAGAATATAAAGCCCTCTTGGCTCCTCCTGCCGTACACAATTTATAGAGATTGGTAGTTTAGAACGACAGTCTTTTCATTAATATGGCTGCTGTCTCAAACTACATCTCCCAGAATCCCAAGCTTTCTTTAGTAAAGTCTATAAGCTTGAAGCAACTTGTCTTTCCCCCCTGCTGGTCAAAGAATGAAGCAACAGCATAATAACGTCAGCAAAATAGGGCAGCAAGACAGATGAATTTTGAAGCAAAGTCTTTGTCCCACACTATAACAGATCGGTATCTGGCTGCACCTATAAACAGCTTAATTTTTTAGAGCAAAATTAACCAAATGGAGGGTTCTGCAGGGCGCATGAGTCATCATTCTAGTATTCTTAGTTATATAGACTTGTTCAGTGTTAAAATAATGACACGATACTCCCACCCAATACTACAACATTGGGGGAGATTTACTAAAACTGGAGCACTCAGAATCTGGTGCAGCTGTGCATGGTAGCCAATCAGCTTCTAACTTTAGCTTGTTCAACCAAGCATTGACAATAAAACCTGGAAGCTGATTGGTTTCTATGCACAGCTGCAACAGATTTTGCACCATGCAGTTTTAGTAAATAACCCTCAGTGTGACAATGTGCAAGTGATAACAGTCCTGAAGACCCTGTGCTTCTTAAGCAGGCCATACATGGGTCGAATTTCGAACAATTTTTCAATCAAAAATAAAAATTGTCGTTTGTTCTGTAAGCTGATGGTGCCACCAACGATCGGTCGTTTTTCACGAATTTTCCAACATACCCGATAAACGAAATGGAAAGGAACCACTAACAATGTCTGGTGCCAAAATCAGTCGATTATTCTTAGGTCTGATTTTCGAGTGAAAAATCATTTTTACACCTACCCCTCCAAACGTCAAACCATCACCAGCCAAAACCTCTGCAACCTGGACCCTGCCCCCTTCCACTCTGCAGCTGACCAACTTTACGACAGTATCCTTCCCCTGTCCTGCCCTGACCTGGCCACTACTGTCTATAACAACTCGCTGTCAGCCACTCTTGACTCCTTAGCACCCCTAACCACACAAAACATTAGACCCCGACCGCTTCAACCCTGGCAGAATGACCATACCAAAAACCTCAAGCGACTATGGCGCAAAACCAGATCCCAACAAGCGTTCACCCGATATAAATTCACCTTCCTCACCTACACTTCCTCATTCCACGCTGCCAAGCAAGCCTACTTTTGTAACCCTCATCAATACCCTCTCCTCCAGCCCTCGCCGGCTCTTCTCCACCTTCAACTCTCTGCTCTCTCCGCCCCCACCTCCACCCAGTACCTCACTCACCGCCCGCAAGATTGCCAACCACTTCCAAAGCAAGATCGATGCAATTCACAGGGACATTATCACTGCTCAGACTTCCGCCCCACCTAGCATCCCTCACACAAAAACCCCCTCAACACTCCTCTGCTTCGACCTCGCCACTGTCCAGACCTCCACCCCACCCAACATTCCTCACACTAAAACCCCCTCAACACTCCACTCCTTTGACCCTGCTACCACTGAAGAGGTCACTAAGGAACTTCTCCGAAGCTCGCCTTACCACCTGCCCCCTTGACCCTGTCCCCACACAACTCCTATGATCACCCTCCTCCTCCATCCTACGCTCCCTCACTCACATCTTTAATCTCTCCCTCTCTACTGGCACATTCCCCTCCCCCCTGAAGCACGCCCACATCACTCCCATACTTAAAAAACCCTCCCTGGATCCCACCGACCTAAACAACCTTAGACCCATCTCCCTGCTGCCATTTTCATTCAAACTCCTTGAACGCTTAGCCTATAATCGCCTAAGCTCCCACCTCACCGACAACAACCTCCTTGATCCCCTACAATCTGGCTTCCATCCCCTACACTCTACCGAAACCGCCCTACTCAAACTCACCAATGACCTGCTAACCGCCAAAGCCAATGGCCACTACTCAGTGCTACTACTCCTCGACCTCTCCGTGGCTTTCGACACGGTCAACCACCCCCTCCTCCTCAAAAAACTATACTCTTTTGGCCTCAGAGATTTCGCTCTCTCCTGGCTCTCTTCCTATCTATCCCAACGCACCTTCAGTGTTACCTATAACGCCGCCACCTCCCCCTCACTCCCCCTCTCTGTTGGGGTCCCCCAAGGCTCTGTCCTCGGGCCCCTTCTCTTCTCCATCTACATCTCCTCCCTTGGTCAACTGATACACTCCCATGGCTTCAACTACCAACTCTATGCCGATGACACTCAAATCTATCTCTCACTCCTTTAATCACTAGCCTTCTGAACGACATATCAGACTGGATGTCACTCCACTTCCTCAAATTAAACCTTGCCAAAGCCAAGCTCCTAGTTTTCCCCACAGCCCGCACCCCCCCCCCCCCCAACCTCTCTATCACAACCAACAACGCCACCATCAGCCCCACCCCGCAAGCCAAAGTACTAGGTGTCATTATAGACTATCTGTCTTTCCAGCCCCAGATCCAATCGCTGACAAATTCATGCAGACTCCACCTTCGCAACATCTCCAAAATACGCACGTTCCTAACCCTAGAAACTACAAAGCAACTAATTCACTCCCTTATCATCTCCCGACTTGACTACTGTAACTCCCTCCTCGCCGGCCTACCCCAACACAGGCTATCCCCGCTTCAGTCTATTCTGAATTCTGTGGCTAGACTCATCCACCTTACCAACTGCTCCGTATCTGCCACCCCCCTCTGCCAATCCCTCCACTGGCTTCCGATTGCTCAACGCATAAAATTCAAAATATTAACATTGACGTACAAAGCTGTTCATAACACTGCCCCAAACTACATCACCGACCTGATATCCATTTACCACCCAAATCGCACTCTCCGCTCCTCACAAGACCTCCTACTCTCCAGTTCCCTGGTCACCTCTTCCCATGCCCACCTCCAGGACTTCTCCAGGGCTTCCCCTATCCTCTGGAACTCACTACCCCAATCCATCAGACTGTCACCTTCCCTCCTCACCTTTAGGCGCACCCTGAAAACACATCTCTTCAGAGAAGCCTACCTCGCCCTCACCTAATTGCTGATCTCCTCCACTCTTTCCACTACTCCATCCACCACAGCTATTTCCTCCTGTACCAGTCTCCCCTCCCTCCTAAATTGTAAGCTCCAAGGAGCAGGGCCCTCGAACCCCTTGTGTATTGTATTGTTACTGTACTGTCTCCCATTATAATGTACAGCGCTGAGCAAACCGCTGGCGCTATATAAATACTGTATAATAATAATAATTTTATTAAAAATTACCTTTCCATAATTCCCTGCCTGTTCTTATATATGTCTCAAATCCCTAGATATCTTTACCCAATTTGTTGACCTTACTTCATCAATTTTCTCAAGCTTCGGGACTCTCTTTAAACTCTTCTAAAACAACTGCTCTCAACATTACTTTATCCTCTTCGGAGGTACAGAACCTTCGGGACAATTTTGATTTCCAATGGGCTGCCTGCTCCCTTCCCTATCTGGGGATTCATCTTACACACTACATTGCGACTCTATATCGTGCCAATTATCCCCCACTCTTTAAACAACTCAAAGAAATCCTGCATTGTTGGGGCGGACTTCCCTTTCCTCTCTTTTCATCCTGATAATTTACTGGGGGCTATAATGTTTTTTGTTGTACGCGCCTTCTGAAAGTAACCTGGGGGGCTGGAGGTAGAACGGAAGCCAATTTAGGATCTAAATGGAGAATGTTCCAATGGTTATGAACAAGCTTAGAGATCTTGCAGTATGCATTATTGTATCATGTAATAAATCTCACTGTATTACAATCCTGATTGCTAGAAGAATTTTTATTG
This sequence comes from Staurois parvus, assembly GCA_951230385.1. Classification (NCBI taxonomy): domain Eukaryota; kingdom Metazoa; phylum Chordata; class Amphibia; order Anura; family Ranidae; genus Staurois; species Staurois parvus. Next base: position 84,469 of record CATNWA010019276.1, read on the forward strand.
TTAATCTGAGGATCTTTATATTTATCAAAAGCCTCCTTTACCAAAGATGGAGGGGACCATTTTTCAATAACTTTAGATGACAAAATTTCCCCTTCTTATTTATACACCTCAAGTTTTGAACAATTTCTCCTGAGCCTGTTAAATTGTCCATTGGGAATATTATTTCTCCAGGCAAAATGGTGACAGCTGGAGTAGAGAAGATAAGAGTGACCCCAGTTAGTTTAGTATGGTTAATAATACATATGACCTTATCTTCATGAGACAGTATAAGGTCCAAAAAAGGTCCAAAAAATGGTATCTGGGTCAAACACATGAATGAAATTAAAATCTAAGGAATTGGAATTACAATGAGCTACGAAGGCCGAAAAGACATCAAGGTCACCATCCCAGATGAGGAGGATGTCATCAATATATCGTCTGTAAAAGACTAAATATATAGCAAAGGGATGGTTGGCTCAAATGTATTGTTCTTCCCACAAACCCATTGCTAGGTTAGCATATCCTGGGGCAAAATTAGTTCCCATTGCTATCCCATTGGTCTGCAAATAAAATTGATCTAAAAAAAAGTAAAGAAATTATATTTCAAGCAGAACTCAGTACTATCATCTAAAAATTGGGCCTGTCTAGAATTCATATTAGAATTTATAGACAATTAATTTTGTAAAGCTGATAGGCCAACTTTATGAAGGATGGATGTATACAATGATGATGCATCTAAAGAAGCCCAGTTATACCCTTCTTCCCAGTTGTAATGTTTCAAGACTTCAGTAACATGACCTGAATCTTTAATACAGTATATGATGGAAGTTGACAGACCATCGGTTGAAGAAATCAATGTATTTTGATAGACCATTGATAAAACTATTGGTGCTTGCTACTATGGGTCTTACTGGAGGATGATCTAATGATTTATGAACTTTAGGAAGATGGTAAAAATAAGAGGTGCTGCGTACAAAAAGAAGCAAAAATTGTTTCTCCCTCTTGTCCAGCACACCCCCTCTCCACGCTTCCTCGACCAATGTTTTCAAAGCCAACTGGTAAGTTGGTAAAAGATCCTCCTGTAGCTTGATGTAAGTACTAGTATCAGAAAGGAGGCATAGTGATTCTTTTAATTAATCCCCCTTATTTTGAACTACTAGACTACCACCCTTATCTGCTTGTTTTTGTAACAATATTCCTATTGGTCTCTAGATCTTTTAGAGTAGGGTTTAAAATTTCTAGACCTACTAGCCAAGCACAAACCTACTAGCCAAGCACAAACCTTACTCTCCACCAGTTGTCCCACCCAACTTTGACCAGGTCCACCTCCGACCCCACCCCTGAACCATCCACCAACCCCTCCCCAAGCCCTGCCCCCAACCATGCCCCCTTAAAGCTTATGAAATTACATTTTTCTTTAGAATAAAGAGTCCAAAATATAAAACTGTACACAGTAATGTATATCCCAGCTCCCCTGTACTCCATTATAGTGATATGACATGTATACAGTACTTACTCCTCGAGTCCCCCGCGGCAGTGGAGAGGGTGTCTCTTCTCAGCGGAGGAGAGCGGACCTCTCCTGCACCTGTCCCCTCGGCGGCAGTGCCGCAGAAGCCGGAAACTGGAAGTTGTAAACTGGAACTCGGCTTCTCAATGAGGCTTGGAGCGCAGGTGCAGTCTCTCCATGCTTCATCTGTGCTCACTGCTCGTCGCTCACCACAGAGGAATTTCTCCATGCATTTGGTAAGCGGGTGAGCGGCTTTTTCAAGCCCTGTTTTAGAGCCTTATATTTGTGATGTGAGATGTTATTGGCTATTGATTTATCTGAAGTGGCACACAGGGTCAAGAAGTCCCTATAAACCTTATAAAAGGTTTCAATAAAGGGACCCTTGGATTGTGCTGGATAGAAGGTGGACTTTGATCTTAAACCTGTATGTGTTACTTTGGGATCTAGGGTAATATTAAAATATTGACTATCTGTAATACACTCAGTCCATAATTCCTCCAATATATTAATGATTTCATGATCGCTCGACTGTGATGAAAAATCACAGTAAGGACAATTTACTAGAACTGTATTGTGGGAATCTGTAGCATAGTGTCTTTTGATTGTCAATGAACACACAAATTTGTTCAAATCCTTAAAGAATCCAAATTTATTAGGTCCCACAGAGGGGGCAAAACCTTTTCTTAACAGTGAGAGTTCTGCTCCAGTGAGAGTATAGGATAAGTTATAGATTTTTATGGTACTTTTACTGTTATTTAATCTATTCTTTCTTGCTTGCTTGATCTTACATCGCTGACCATCACATTTGCCTCTTCTAGCTTTCTATTTTCTTTCTGAACTCCCTTTGGAGGAACTTCTAAAAAAGAAGAGGAAAGTGCTACATCTGCATGTGATGGAACTGTAGATTTAAGGTGAGCTCCTTCTTGAATATAACACTCAGGATCCCAAGGCAATGGACTGTAACGATTGTGTGTCGGTATAGACTCCACCACATTGTGCCCATCCTCTGAGGCGTCAAAGGATATGTTTAACATGTTAGGATTAACAACTGGGAGCTCAGTGGAAGTAGATACTATGTTGGGATCAGCCCGGTCTGTGTACGGAGGAGCCTGGATTGATGGTGGATTATCTTTGACCTCCTAATTCTAGAAATAAGTATGTTTTATTCCTACATTGCATTAAAACCTATTGCTATCCTACTAAAAAAAATATCCCAATGTAGCACTATGTTTTTATTTCAATGCATTTATTTTTACTTCTAAACACGTACTAAGACAATTCTTTGGTACCTTGAAAGTGCCACTTGTTGACTCCAATAGGAATACGGATTATTTTCCTCCAGGTAAGGAGGAAAGTACAGGGAAATGGATTAGAAAAGAAGATATCCAACTGAGAGATATAATGGAAGGACAGGAATTGAGAACACTTGGGGATTTGAAAGGGGATAAAAGGGAACTTTTTATTAAAATAGATGAATGGAAATATCACCAATTAAAACACTTTGTCAGAAACCTCCCAAAACCGTTGAGATCGAGAGAGGATTGGAACCTGTTTGAGAGGTTGTTAGAAACACGGGGTGACGGGAGGCGAGGCACTGCAAAAATTTATAAAACCCTCACTGAGTTAGACACTTACACAAAACCAAGGTATATAGGTAAATGGGAAATAGATCTGGGAATAGAGATAGATGAGGATAAACAAAGGAAAATAGAGACTTAATATTAGTGCTGAACACTGTACCTTTAATTTAAATGCCCTTGGAGTCTGCTGGGGAAGAGAAATAATACTGTCAGGCAGTATGACATGCAGATGAGTGCCGTCGATCTTAGAATCACCGCACACTTCACTCATTTGGGCCAGTCACGGGGCCAAAACCAGAGTGTGGAGCCACAGTGTGGCGGTGGAGGCAGCAGCAATGGGAGGCCATACAGCACCCTATGACAAAAATGGAAACCACCAGCAGTGTGAGGAGACCTGAAAGTGGCACATGGCAGAGTGTGGCGATAGAGACAGCAGCAATGGGAGGCCGTACAGGGACCCATGACACACTCTGGACCTGGCAGCAGCATGAGGAGGCGGTACAGGGGCCCATGGCAGATTACGGGCCTGGCAGCAGCATGAGGAGTCGGTACGGGGGCCCATGGCAGATTACAGGCCTGGCAGCAGCAATGGGAGGCCGTACAGGGACCCATGACACAATCTGGACCTGGCAGCAGCATGGGGAGGCGGTACAGGGGCCCATGACAGATTACGGGCCTGGCAGCAGCATTTGGAGTCGGTACGGGGGCCCATGACACACTCTGGACCTGGCAGCAGCATGAGGAGGCGGTACAGGGGCGCATGACAGATTACGAGCCTGGCAGCAGCAACTTGGACAGGAGGACGTTCAGTTTCTGCACCGTCTGGTGCGTGCTCGCAAACTGTTGTCTCTTGGAAACGGATTCCAAGAAAGACTGCTGACGGAATCCGTGAAGAGGAGTAGCAGGAGAAGGAGCATCTGAACGAGCGGAATATGCCAACAAGCGACAACAGGGGCCCATGACAGATTACGGGGGCCCATGAGGGCGGTACGGGGGCCCATGGCAGATTAGGGGCCTGGCAGCAGCTATGGGAGGCCCGTAATCTGCCAGCACCCTATGACAAAAAATGGAACCCACCAGCAGTGTGAGGAGACCTGAAAGTGGCACATGGCAGAGTGTGGCGATGGAGACAGCAGCAATGGGAGGCCGTACAGGGACCCATGACAGACTCTGGACCTGGCAGCAGCATGAGGAGGCGGTATATAGGGGCCCATGGCAGATTAGGGGCCTGGCAGCAGCTATGGGAGGCCCGTAATCTGCCAGCACCCTATGACAAAAAATGGAATACACCAGCAGTGTGAGGAGACCTGAAAGTGGCACATGGCAGAGTGTGGCGATGGAGACAGCAGCAATGGGAGGCCGTACAGGGACCCATGAGAGACTCTGGACTTGCAGCAGCAGCATGAGGAGGCGGTATAGGGGCCCATGGCAGATTAGGGGCCTGGCAGCAGCTATGGGAGGCCCGTAATCTGCCAGCACCCTATGACAAAAAATGGGAACACACCAGCAGTGTGAGGAGACCTGAAAGTGGCACATGTTTGGGGCATGATTCATGGCGGATTTAGTCAGTTGTGTCAGGAACTGGTGGTTTGAAATCCAGACTAATCCACGCCTGATTCATTTTCACAAACGTCAGTCTCTCCACACTTTGGGTGGACAGTCGTGTCCTCCGCGGAGTTGCAATACCTCCTGCCGCACTAAAACACGCGCTCCGATGCCACGCTACTGGCCGGGCATGACAGCCTTTCAAGGGCAAATTCAGCTAGTTGGGGCCAAAGGTCAAGTTTCGTTGCCCAGTAGTCAAGGGGATTGTCTACCTCGGTTGGCAGGGTGCTGTCCAAGTAGGCCTAAGCCTGTTGTTTGAGGTCCTGCTCCAGGTCCACCTGATGCTGCTGCTGCTGCTGCTGCTGCGGCTGGTTAGTAGTTTCCTCACTGCGCTGTGTGAAGAAAGCTACTCATCATGCAGACTGAGGCAGCGCTGCTGGTGGAGCTGCCACTGCTCCTACCACCCCCACCCCTCCCCTGCTGCCATGGCAGCGGAACGCGAGCGCACAGGGCCCACAGTGTCTGAGGATGGACGTTGGCGCAGACAGGCAGAGACCAGCTGACTACATAGGTGGTTTTTATAGTACGTTATTTTGGCCTCCCTCTCAGCAGGTGTGAAAAAGGCCACCATTTTTGAACGGGTAGCGAGGGTCCAACAAGGTGGACAGCCAAAAGTCATCCCTCTGTCTGATGGTTATTATTCGGCTGTCGCTACGCAAGCAAGCGAGCATGCTATGGGCCATTTGTGCCAAGGAATGCGAGGGACTCCCTGCCTCCATCTCCACAGCATACTGCCACGGTGCGTCTGGGTCCTCTGTCTCCTCCTCCTCCTCCTCTACCAGATGCTCCTGCTCCTCCACTCCTGTCCGCTGAGTGGAAAAAAACCACCCATTTCACTCAATAATTCCTGAGCACCAATGTCCTCCTCTACCTCCTCCTCTTCTTCCTGTCCTGCCCCCACAGGGGTCATGTGGCGTTGAGATCTGTGCGCCACGTCTACCGCACCCTGACCAGCCATTGTTAACAGCATTTGTTCCAGGACGTGCAACAGAGGAATGACGTCGTTCATCCCATAGTCCTGCCGACTCACGAATAGCGTGGCCTCCTCAAAGGGCCTGAGCAAGCGCAGGTGTCACGCATGAGCTGCCAATGGCTGACATCTAAGTTACACAGGGAGTACCTTTATCCGCTTTTAACATCAGGAAATCGGTGATGGCCTTTCGCTGTTCGTAAAGGCGGTCTAACATATGTAGGGTTGAATTCCACCTTGTTGCAACGTCACAGCATGAGGAGTCGGTACGGGGGCCCATGGCAGATTACGTGCCTGGCAGCAGCAGCTATGGGAGGCCCGTAATCTGCCAGCACCCTATGTCAAAAAATTCAACACACCAGCAGTGTGAGGAGACCTGAAAGTGGCACATGGCAGAGTGTGTGGCTATGGAGACAGCAGCAATGGGAGGCCGTACAGGGACCCATGACAGACTCTGGACTTGGCAGCAGCATGAGGAGGCGGTATATAGGGGCCTATGGCAGATTAGGGGCCTGGCAGCAGCTATGGGAGGCCCGTAATCTGCCAGCACCCTATGTCAAAAAATTCTACACACCAGCAGTGTGAGGAGACCTGAAAGTGGCACATGGCAGAGTGTGGCGATGGAGACAGCAGCAATGGGAGGCCGTACAGGGACCCATGACAGACTCTGGACCTGGCAGCAGCATGAGGAGGCGGTATATAGGGGCCTATGGCAGATTAGGGGCCTGGCAGCAGCTATGGGAGGCCCGTAATCTGCCAGCACCCTATGTCAAAAAATTCTACACACCAGCAGTGTGTGAGGAGACCTGAAAGTGGCACATGGCAGAGTGTGGCGATGGAGATGGAGACAGCAGCATGGGATGGGAGGCCGTACAGGGACCCATGAGAGACTGGACCTGGACCTGGCAGCAGCATGAGGAGGCGGTATATAGGGGCCTATGGCAGATTAGGGGCCTGGCAGCAGCTATGGGAGGCCCGTAATCTGCCAGCACCCTATGTCAAAAAATTCTACACACCAGCAGTGTGTGAGGAGACCTGAAAGTGGCACATGGCAGAGTGTGGCGATGGAGACAGCAGCAATGGGAGGCCGTACAGGACCCATGAGAGACTCTGGACCTGGCAGCAGCATGAGGATGGGGCGGTATATAGGGGGCCTATGGCAGATTAGGGGCCTGGCAGCAGCTATGGGAGGCCCATAATCTGCCAGCACCCTATGTCAAAAAATTCAACACACCAGCAGTGTGTGAGGAGACCTGAAAGTGGCACATGGCAGAGTGTGGCGATGGAGACAGCAGCAATGGGAGGCCGTACAGGGACCCATGAGACTCTGGACCTGGCAGCAGCATGAGGAGGCGGGTATATAGGGGCCCATGGCAGATTAGGGGCCTGGCAGCAGCTATGGGAGGCCCGTAATCTGCCAGCACCCTATGTCAAAAAATTCTACACACCAGCAGTGTGTGAGGAGACCTGAAAGTGGCACATGGCAGAGTGTGGCGATGGAGACAGCAGCAATGGGAGGCCGTACAGGGACCCATGACAGACTCTGGACCTGGCAGCAGCATGAGGAGGCGGTATATAGGGGCCTATGGCAGATTAGGGGCCTGGCAGCAGCTATATGGGAGGCCCGTAATCTGCCAGCACCCTATGTCAAAAAATTCAAAAAACACACCAGCAGTGTGTGAGGAGACCTGAAAGTGGCACATGGCAGAGTGTGGCGATGGAGACAGCAGCAATGGGAGGCCGTACAGGGACCCATGAGACTCTGGACCTGGCAGCAGCATGATGAGGAGGCGGTATATAGGGGCCTATGGCAGATTAGGGGCCTGGCAGCAGCTATGGGAGGCCCGTAATCTGCCAGCACCCTATGTCAAAAAATTCTACACACACACCAGCAGTGTGTGAGGAGACCTGAAAGTGGCACATGGCAGAGTGTGGCGATGGAGACAGCAGCAATGGGAGGCCGTACAGGGACCCATGACAGACTCTGGACCTGGCAGCAGCATGAGGAGGCGGTATATAGGGGCCTATGCAGATTAGGGGCCTGGCAGCAGCTATGGGAGGCCCGTAATCTGCCAGCACCCTATGTCAAAAAAATTCTACACACCAGCAGTGTGTGAGGAGACCTGAAAGTGGCACATGGCAGAGTGTGGCGATGGAGACAGCAGCAATGGGAGGCCGTACAGGGACCCATGACAGACTCTGGACCTGGCAGCAGCATGAGGAGGCGGTATATAGGGGCCTATGGCAGATTAGGGGCCTGGCAGCAGCTATGGGAGGCCCGTAATCTGCCAGCACCCTATGTCAAAAAAAAATTCTACACACCAGCAGTGTGTGAGGAGACCTGAAAGTGGCACATGGCAGAGTGTGGCGATGGAGACAGCAGCAAATGGGAGGCCGTACAGGGACCCATGAGAGACTCTGGACCTGGCAGCAGCATGAGGAGGCGGTATATAGGGGCCTATGGCAGATTAGGGGCCTGGCAGCAGCTATGGGAGGCCCGTAATCTGCCAGCACCCTATGTCAAAAAATTCTACACACCAGCAGTGTGTGAGGAGACCTGAAAGTGGCACATGGCAGAGTGTGGCGATGGAGACAGCAGCAATGGGAGGCCGTACAGGGACCCATGAGAGACTCTGGACCTGGCAGCAGCATGAGGAGGCGGTATATAGGGGCCTATGGCAGATAGGGGGGGCCTGGCTGGCAGCAGCTATGGGAGGCCCGTAATCTGCCAGCACCCTATGTCAAAAAATTCTACACACCAGCAGTGTGTGAGGAGACCTGAAAGTGGCACATGGCAGAGTGTGGCGATGGAGACAGCAGCAATGGGAGGCCGTACAGGGACCCATGAGAGACTCTGGACCTGCAGCAGCAGCATGAGGAGGCGGTATATAGGGGCCTATGGCAGATTAGGGGCCTGGCAGCAGCTATGGGAGGCCCGTAATCTGCCAGCACCCTATGTCAAAAAATTCTACACACCAGCAGTGTGTGTGAGGAGACCTGAAAGTGGCACATGGCAGAGTGTGGCGATGGAGACAGCAGCAATGGGAGGCCGTACAGGGACCCATGACAGACTCTGGACCTGGCAGCAGCATGAGGAGGCGGTATATAGGGGCCTATGGCAGATTAGGGGCCTGGCAGCAGCTATGGGAGGCCCGTAATCTGCCAGCACCCTATGTCAAAAAATTCTACACACCAGCAGTGTGTGAGGAGACCTGAAAGTGGCACATGGCAGAGTGTGGCGATGGAGACAGCAGCAATGGGAGGCCGTACAGGGACCCATGAGAGACTCTGGACCTGGCAGCAGCATGAGGAGGCGGTATATAGGGGCCTATGGCAGATTAGGGGCCTGGCAGCAGCTATGGGAGGCCCGTAATCTGCCAGCACCCTATGTCAAAAAAATTCTACACACCAGCAGTGTGTGAGGAGACCTGAAAGTGGCACATGGCAGAGTGTGGCGATGGAGACAGCAGCAGCAATGGGAGGCCGTACAGGGACCCATGAGAGACTCTGGACCTGGCAGCAGCATGAGGAGGCGGTATATAGGGGCCTATGGCAGATTAGGGGCCTGGCAGCAGCTATGGGAGGCCCGTAATCTGCCAGCACCCTATGTCAAAAAAATTCTACACACCAGCAGTGTGTGGAGAGGAGACCTGAAAGTGGCACATGGCAGAGTGTGGCGATGGAGACAGCAGCAATGGGAGGCCGTACAGGGACCCATGAGAGACTCTGGACCTGGCAGCAGCATGAGGAGGCGGTATATAGGGGCCTATGGCAGATTAGGGGCCTGGCAGCAGCTATGGGAGGCCCATAATCTGCCAGCACCCTATGTCAAAAAAATTCTACACACACCAGCAGTGTGAGGAGACCTGAAAGTGGCACAGTGGCAGAGTGTGGCGATGAGACACAGCAGCAATGGGAGGCCGTACAGGGACCCATGAGAGACTCTGGACTGGCTGGCAGCAGCATGAGGAGGCGGTATATAGGGGCCCATGGCAGATTAGGGGCCTGGCAGCAGCTATGGGAGGCCCATAATCTGCCAGCACCCTATGTCAAAAAATTCTACACACCAGCAGTGTGTGAGGAGACCTGAAAGTGGCACATGGCAGAGTGTGGCGATGGAGACAGCAGCAATGGGAGGCCGTACAGGGACCCATGACAGACTCTGGACCTGGCAGCAGCATGAGGAGGCGGTATATAGGGGCCTATGGCAGATTAGGGGCCTGGCAGCAGCTATGGGAGGCCCGTAATCTGCCAGCACCCTATGTCAAAAAATTCTACACACCAGCAGTGTGTGAGGAGACCTGAAAGTGGCACATGGCAGAGTGTGGCGATGGAGACAGCAGCAATGGGCGTACAGGGACCCATGACAGACTCTGGACCTGGCAGCAGCATGAGGAGGCGGTATATAGGGGCCTATGGCAGATTAGGGGCCTGGCAGCAGCTATGGGAGGCCCGTAATCTGCCAGCAGCACCCTATGTCAAAAAATTCTACACACCAGCAGTGTGTGAGGAGACCTGAAAGTGGCACATGGCAGAGTGTGGCGATGGAGACAGCAGCAATGGGAGGCCGTACAGGGACCCATGAGAGACTCTGGACCTGGCAGCAGCATGAGGAGGCGGTATATAGGGGCCTATGGCAGATTAGGGGCCTGGCAGCAGCTATGGGAGGCCCGTAATCTGCCAGCACCCTATGTCAAAAAATTCTACACACCAGCAGTGTGTGAGGAGACCTGAAAGTGGCACATGGCAGAGTGTGGCGATGGAGACAGCAGCAATGGGAGGCCGTACAGGGACCCATGACAGACTCTGGACCTGGCAGCAGCATGAGGAGGCGGTATATAGGGGGCCTATGGCAGATTAGGGGCCTGGCAGCAGCTATGGGAGGCCCGTAATCTGCCAGCACCCTATGTCAAAAAATTCTACACACCAGCAGTGTGTGAGGAGACCTGAAAGTGGCACATGGCAGAGTGTGGCGATGGAGACAGCAGCAATGGGAGGCCGTACAGGGACCCATGACAGACTCTGGACCTGGCAGCAGCATGAGGAGGCGGTATATAGGGGCCTATGGCAGATTAGGGGCCTGGCAGCAGCTATGGGAGGCCCATAATCTGCCAGCACCCTATGTCAAAAAATTCTACACACCAGCAGTGTGTGAGGAAAAAAATTCTACACACCAGCAGTGTAGTGTGGCGATGGAGACAGCAGCAATGGGAGGCCGTACAGGGACCCATGACAGACTCTGGACCTGGCAGCAGCATGAGGAGGGCGGAATATAGGGGCCCTATGGCAGATTAGGGGCCTGGCAGCAGCTATGGGAGGCCCGTAATCTGCCAGCACCCTATGTCAAAAAATTCTACACACCAGCAGTGTGTGAGGAGGACCTGAAAGTGGCACATGGCAGAGTGTGGCGATGGAGACAGCAGCAATAGGGGCCATGGGCCCGTAAATACAGGGACCCATGAGAGACTCTGAGGACCTGGCAGCAGCATGAGGATGAGCAGGTATATAGGGGCCTATGGCAGATTAGGGGCCTGGCAGCAGCTATTTTAGTCAGTTGTGTCAGGATAAACTGGTGGTTTGAAATCCAGACTAATCACGCCTCTGATTCACTTTTCACAAACGTGAGTCTCTCCACACTTTGGGTGGACAGTCGTGACCGGGTCCTCCGCGGAGTTACAATACCTCCTGCCGCACTAAACACGCGCTGACGATGCACGGCTACGTGGCCGGGCATGACAGCCTTTCAAGGGCAAATTTCAGCTAGTTGGGGGCCAAAGGTCAAGTTTTCGTTGCCTCGCCAGTAGTCAAGGGGATTGTCTACCTCGGTTGGCAGGGTGTGCTGTCCAAGTAGGCCCAAGCCTGTTTGTTTGAGGTCCTGCTCCAGGTCCACCTGATGCTGCTGCTAGCTGCTGCCTGGCGGCTGGGTTAGTAGTTTCTCTCACTGCGCTGGTGAAAAGCTAGAAAGTATCTCAATCATGCGAACTGTCAGACTGAGGCAGCCGCTGCTCGGTGGATAAAAGAGGCTGCACATGCATCCTTGAGCGACACCCACACCTCCCTATTGCTGGCCAGTGGCAGGCGGAAACTTGCATATGAGCGCACAGGGCCCACAGTCGTGTGAGAGGAACTGGACGTTGGCGTCACAAAAGGCAGGAGACTACAACTGCTCACCGTTCATAGGTGGTTTTTATAGTGCACTAGGTATGTTTTCGAGGCTCTTCCATCGTCAGGCAGGTGTGAGAAGGAGGCCACCATTTTGATAAACCATGAGAGGCGAGGTCCAACGCAAGGTGGACAGCAAGTAGTCATCCCTCTGTCTGATGGTTAATTATTCGGCTGTCGCTACAGCAAGACAACCGAGGCCTTGCTATGGGCCATTTGTTGCCAAGGAATAGCGTGAGGCGACTGCTCCTGCCTCCATTCCAGACAGCCATACTGCCACGGTGCGTCTGGGTCCTCTTTGTCGCTCTCTCCTCCTCGACTCCTCTACCAGATGCTGCTGCTCCTCCACTCCTGTCCGCTGAGTGGAGAAAAACCACCATTTCACTCAATTATTCCTGAGGCACAATCGGTCCTCCTCACCTCTCCTCTTCTTCCTGTCCAGCCCCCACCGGGTCATGTGGCGTGGAGATCCTGTGCGCTAGACGTCTACCGCACCTTGACCAGCCATGTAAACAGCATTTGTTCAAGGACGTGCAACTCAGAGGAATGGACGTCGCTGCATCCCATTGTCCTTGCCGACTCACGAATAGCGGTGGGGCGCTCCTCGAAACGGGCCTGAGGCAAGCGGGCAGGTCTGTTCACGCATGAGCTGCTCAATGGCTGACATCGAAGAGTTACACGGGGAGTACTTTATCCGCTCTGTAACTTCAGGAAATCGAGTGTGGCTTTCGCTGCTCGTAAAGGCGGTCTAACATGTGTAAGGGTTGAATTTCCACCTTGTTGCAAGTCGCAGATCAGCGATGCTGTGTGGAATTACGTTTCTGCCGCTGGCAGCTCAAGGAGGGTTGTGCTTTGCGGTGTAGGAATGGCTGAAATGCATGCAAGTTTACGTGCCATTTTAAGGATGTCTTGCTTGGGATGGTGGATTTTAAAGGGA
>CATNWA010019277.1:0-87479 GCA_951230385.1 Staurois parvus
CCTGGGAACTGTGAAAATGTCCATGCGTCCAACAAGTGTCTTTAGGTCAAAGTGGTTTTAGACCAGCTAGATAACACGCGATAGTAAATTAGAAATCCATCTTGAGAATTGATGAATAATGATTCCTGGGGTAATTCGTCTCCTTCAGGCTGAAAACGTTTTGCGACTTTGTCTCGTGAAGTCTCTAAACACTTCGTCAAAAATGTACTTATTGGGACAGGACCAAAATTTTTGAAGGAAAGTACCCAAGAATGAGACACGCTTAGTGTCAGTTGGGGATCTCTGTGATCTAGACTCGTGCAAATTGAGGCGTATAATACAACTATGCAGAAACTTGGTTGTGGAATCAATTATTGTCGCCTCTCTAGAAACGATCAACTTGGAACTAAGCTCAAAGCGCTTCCTCTCAGGGACTCCTTAATCCATAGTATGGGATGTCAGTCCTACTCAATATTCCCAGATGTGTGATCATATTTTATGCGGAACTTACCTGCAGTAATGCTAGCATAAGTGGCTTTTCTTAGGAGAGAGACTCCCTGATGAAAGGAGATCCTCATCATGAGTCCAGTAATCCAATACACGGTAGTAGTTTCAGGAAAACTGGGATTCTAGTTGCAAGTCTCAGCCATGGCAGTTTACTATAATCGTACATCCAGTGGGGCAAAACTAAACCTACCAGATAAACCTCCTGGGAAAAGGACATAGAATACCCCGAGAGTGGCATAATATCTACTAAGAGATCTTTTGATCACCGTGACAGGCCCGATACAGGACTGGGTCTGAGGATGAGGCACTATAGTCGTGGCAAGGTAGGGAGGATTGCCCCAAAAGAGGGATTCGGATGGTAAGGAAGACAATTGAGATATAGGTATGAATAAATGCATGCACTAGCAGCACAGTCTCCAACGTTGTGGATTTAGAGTCCGTGGGGTATAGGGAGAGTTGTACTGGTGAGAATAAGCGCTGAGGACCCGTCCCACTAAAATTGGGCCAGTGGCTCCATGAGGCGAACCCAACCAAGGGGCGGAACTGTAAGAAGTCATGGGGCCCGGCCCTAGTGTCTGAATTAGGGATCATGGGGCCCCACTGTGTCCCTTTGCCCCACCTCAAACAATACGGGCCTTGATACGAAACAAGGTAACTCAGTGGGAACACTCTCAATGGGGCCCCCTACTGAACCCTAACCGGTGTGCCCTTCGCGCGGACAGTCGCGCGAGTTTTTCCAAATGGTCAGTCTCGCCCCTTGACACCCAATGCAGGTGCGGCTTCAAATCAGACTGCGGGCAAAATATTCCCCTTGATCTCAAAAACGCACCCATCTGACAGTGACTAAAGACAGGCCTTTGCTCAGTAAGTCATGGATGTAAAATTCAGGTGAGCGCGAAAAGACCACACAACACACCACCAAAAGTGAAGTTATGGATTTTGCCAGGTGGGTGGGTGGATCTGTCACATAGAAAGATCACCACACAATGGTAATTCTCCTCAAGACAGGGATGAAGCTGTCTAACCCTAAATAGAGACGGTTATTTGAAAGATATAATTTAAACTTGGGGAGAAACATAATTTTTAAGTCTGTTAATACAACCCACGTAAATTTTATGGCAAACAGGCCCAAGAGGAAGCATGTTAACCTGTAACAGAGGTTTTCTTAGAAGACGGGCTGATATGTTAGGGTGAGCGATGAAAGCTTCCCAGGGTATAATGTCACCCTGATTTCCCAGGGTATATTGAATTTCGGCACACCATGAAGCGGGGGGTAGGTGGAGCAGAATCTTTCACCACGTGTGGTTTTAAGTGGTGAAATATAAATGGAACTTCAACCAATTGAATCGCAAATGCTCGAGGAAATATGGAAATGCTTGAAAATTATTTGAAAAAATAGCCAGGGCAGCTCGCAAGGAGGAATCCACACCATGTAAGCTATAACGGGTGTCAAATTTGCATATAGTTAAATTTTTTCCTTAAGAGGAGCCAATCCTCCAGCCGTTAACAGGTCAGGAGTTCCACACTAAAATAGACCTACAGATACAAAAGCCAGAGCAAAAACAGTCTGTGGGGGACGAGGGGCAATCCTTCGATGCATGCTTGGCCCAGGGGGAGGGAAAAACGCAGGACTAACCGTATGATTGGTTTGGCACCCGATGCATGGACGCACCCTACCCAAACCATTTAAAAAACGTAGGCCCAGAACCCTCAAAACTATGTAATACTTCTCACATTGGAAGGGCCATATCAATCCTGACGATTCAAATGCCTGCCTTTGGCATCTTCATGAGGCCAGCACAACTCTAGTACCGATGCATGGCATTATCATGGTGTGTGCAGGACAAGTTGAGTAAATAATCGAATTGAATATTAAATGTCGGAGCCTTTCCCTGGCACTGAACTTGGTCTGATCCACATGCACGAGGTCTAGCCATCACCTCTTCTGAAACAGCTGAAGGGCCAATAATATTGCGCTAATAAAACTTTATGAGTCATCAGCATTATTGAAGTTGATACACAATAAGAGCTCTCAGGACATCGGAAGATGTCAGGAAGGGAAGGCCAGAAGAGGATGTGAAATGGACACAACAATGAGCCTAAGGCACCTTAAGTTCCTGATCAACAGGCAGTAGTATTCAAAATAGGAATCCCCAATCCAGGATTGGGGCTTACACATTGAATTGTAAATATGCCTCGCTTAATCAAAATTTTTGACTACTACAATGTTCTTCTCTAAAATTTAATCCTAATTAATGTTGATAGCTTTGGTCTGTATGTAAACGTTATTGAGTCTACCGCCTAAGTTATGGTAACCAGTCCATTGAAAATTTGATCAACAACTGACGTACTGATCGGCCTAAATATCATTTCGGTTGATGCCCATAACGATGCCAGGAAAAGTACAAATACACGAGTCCGCAAATGACCCATGTTTGGAAAGAGTAGACAGTTATGATGAAGCGTATTTAGTTAAGCGAAGGCATTGGTGAGTTTTTTGACGTTTTAATTTTTTTCCAACAATTCTTTGGAAAATTAAGAATAATTTAAATAAACTTTTAGTTTTTTTTCCCACAAAAAATGTCCTATTAACTCTAAGTTACCGTATTTTTTTTTCGCCTCTCATAAGACCGTCATTTTTTTTTCCCACCAAAAAAAGGGGAAGGGAAAAAATGTCAGTGGCTGGCTCTACTAGTAGCGGAATATGGAGCTATGTTCCGCGTCTGGTTATTTCCGAGCAGCCGACACCCGCATTTTCTCTAGTTCAGATCCCCTTTACGCTGTGGTCCGCCAGTCTCTGGACTGTTTGCAGTCTCTGGGTCATCTCAACTGTAAACTGTCTGCAGTCTTCACTTGGTCATCCCCTGTACTTTTCTGAAGTCTCCTCTGGTCGATCTCCGTGTACTGACCTGCAGTCGCTATGATAATCCTCTGTACTGTCTGCCGTCACTGGCTCATCATCCTGTACTGTCCGCAGTACTCTCGGTCATCTATTGTACTCGTGTCCGCAGTATCTGGATCTCTATCTAGTATCTGTCGTTCGCGAGTCTACTGTGTTCAATCTCCTGTTACTATGTCACGCAGATCTCTTAGTTCATCTCCTGTACTTATGTCCTGCAGTCTCTCAGGACATCTCCTATACTGTTGTGCTCAGCTAGGTCTCTGGTGCTATCTCCTTGTTATCTGAGTCTGCAGTCTCTGGTTATCCCCCTTTACTGTGTCCGTGTCACGGCAGGAATGATGGAATGGGCAGGCAGGCCTATGGTTTACGGTCTACGCCGTGACTGACGACAGCCAGAGTCCTCAGGGTGCGGAGTCTAATCCTCAGGCTACCCTTCACCAGGCCCCTGATGGTGGTGAATGGACTTGACACAGCCTGTGCAGACCAGGTCGCGACCCCAAGTGACCCCAGCTGCTTGGTAACGACTGCCGCCAATGGTGTACAGCTGGTGGGAGCTAGATGGGAACATGTGTAGCGTAGTCAGAAGGCCGGGTCAATAACAAACGGATGCTAGACAGTACTAGTAGACAGTAGGCAAAGAATAAATCAGGTCACTGGGGCCGGGTTCAGCATGGGAGGTCAAGTAAAGGGTCAAAGCGCAGATCGAATAGTCTATGTCCGAGTCGGTTACCATGGACGAGCAACAGGGGAACAGTACAAGAGCTTGAGGACTAAGGGAACATATCTAGGGCACGAATTGCGGAGGGCACTTGCAGACAGCAGGTTTAAATGTGCTCAGCCACACGCTTTCTGAGGAGGAGCCGCAAAAAGCCTGAAGGCACTAAAGGTTCCCTAACCATGCTTTGCAGAAACCCAAGATGGACGCCAGCAATGGAGATGCACAAGAAAGGTAGTAGGACACCTTCGCGACAGTCCGCAGGCTCCTGGTCATCTCCTGTACTGTGTCTGCAGTCTTCTGATCATCTCCTGTACTATGTCCGCAGTCTCTGGTCATCTCACTGTACTGTGTCTGCAGTATCTAGACATTTTCTGTACTATGTTCTGCAGTCCATTGCTTCAAATATTTTTTTTCTTGTTTTTCACCTCTAAAACCTAGGCATGTCTTATGGTCAGGTGCGTCTTATGGAGAGCGAAAAATACGGGGTATTTTCCCACTATAGGCATAGGCATACTTGCAAATACACTTCAAAACACATTCTGCTATCCTGCCTGATAGGGGCAACTTACACATGTGTGAGACTTTTTTCAGAGCCTAGCTGTGACCTAGAGAATAAAATGGTGAGTTTTTGCAATTTTTATGTCACACGCTACACAGTATTTTGGCAATGGTTTTTCAAATGCATATTTTACACACTAAAGTCAAAATATACTTTATTATATATGTAATGCACACAAACACACTATGATACCCATCTTTTTTTGTAGAAATATAAAATATGGGTGTTGGGTCCGTAGTAAATAGATACCAAACATGTCACTGTTTAAAATTGTGCACGCTGTGAAATGGCGTCCAAACTCTTTAATATTTAAAAATCTCCATAGGCGAGACACTTTATACGTCTTTACAGGTTTCCAGTTTTAGCATTACATAGGAGGTCTGTGTGCTAGATTTATTGCTCTTGCTATGATATTTGCAGCAAATACCTTGCATGTGTAATGTGGTGCGATTTCACTTTTACAATATGCTTGTGTTCGCCCCTTTGCATGAGGGGCTGGAGGAGAACATTTTTTAATTTATTTATTGGTGAGACACTGGTACAGCTGACAGGTGTTTTTTGTGCACTTGCACACTGTGAAGATGTTGATCATCCACCTGGCCAACTGTTGATGTTGCAATGGAAACACTATTGCAGGTGTCTTTGTGTCACTGGTATATTTGTTACAGAGTCGTTTATGTAACACTGGTAATACTGATGACAACAAGATGTTGATTGGACACTAGTTACACTGTGACTGTTGTTTTGTGCACTGGGCACACAGTTGATGTGGACACTGGCACAGATGTTGATGTGACACTTGCGACAGGGACAGGGACCAGATGGTGCTTGATGTACTGGTGTGGGGATGGCTGCGTAATCTGTGTGTTCTCAGTATAGCTGAACAGAGTCTAAAATCATCAGCTATACAGAAAGCCTTTCACAGGCTGCAGCCATCCATTCCCCCCTCTTCCGACACTTGAGCTATCACTGAGATAACCTTGTCATTACTCACTTATCAATGTGACGTCAAAAAATGTTATTCAGAGAGATGCTGTGTGCCACTAAACTCTCTAATTCAGAGGGTTTTTACTAAGGTAAGCAAGAAACATATACCATCTCAACAATGTCTTTGTTCATCAATATGATGTAAAATACGCCCTAAAAGACGAACTGTAACCATTTACCACCACCATTAGATTGGGGATTGGAACACCCCTAAAATGAATGACTTCTGACTCAAGCAGCAGTGAAGGTGAATGGACGAACTGCAACCAAGCCTGAAGCTCATCGCCAAAGTAGCAGCAGGGATTTTGTAGTCATTGTTGACTAATTATAAAAAGTGAGTTATTCCTAGCTCTTGTCAGAGGGGACTAGGTAAGAATCACTCTACTGTTAAAAAAAACTCACCTGGTGCTGGGAAGGATTTCTCAGACAACACACGCATTTACATCTGTAAGGGAAGTCAAAAGCTCCATCGCATTCTTTGCACATGCTCCAGGCAGTGGACCAGCCTTGACACCCTATAACACCATAACAGTCTCACTTCTGAGGGTGTCCACAGTTAGCCTTGACCAATGTATTTAGCACATACAATATATACAGCATAATGGTGAAGACACTGCCAGCCTGTGATTCCTGTATCTGGGCCTAGCTGCCTTGTTTTTTTTTTAAAAAAAACTCTAAAAACACATGCTTCTTCTCTTTTCAGGGATAGAGGATTGGAGGCGCAATTCGTCATCAGAGGGATCCTGTCACCTTCAGGAAATGTAAAAAAAAGGCTTTTACACAGTGCCTTCTCCTAATGCTGCAATTTGGACCTATAATGATCCCTTTCCATGATAAAAGAAATCCTGGGGTCCTTGCATAGCCATTTGACCATAAAAGACCCCATTCACACAAATTGCCTGCAATAGAGAACAATGTCCTCAACAATCTCACCCAAGCCATGTACAACTCTTGGGTACTACGGTAGGAGAGGTACACATCCTCTTTGAAGCCTGCCCCAGTTCTTCCTCCTCAATGCCAATCCTCCTCCTTGTATTCCTAATCTGTTTCATGCTGCCTTTGAGTCATAGTGATGGAAACAGTAGGCAAAGGATGCTGTTGGCTATGAGACAGGAGCAAGTTCTCCTGCCACTTTGCCTCCAGTGCTTGGTCCATGCAGTTGTGCTCCAGGAGGAACACGGTAGGGGTGGTGTTGCTAATCCCTGTTTCAACACAGCTCCCCATTTAAGTCACTTCTTCAAAATGTGCCAATATGCTGCACATGACCTGAATCATGAGCCTTTGAAAAGCATACCATTTCCCTTGTCCTTGTGCCATAATCGAACAGGTAATCATTGATACCACACTGCTGCTGGTGCAGCCCCTACAGTATGGTCAACATGCTGGTGGTACCTTTGGTGGTAGGCGATCTATGAAAACTCACTTCTTCAGGGAAGCCTACCCCACCTACACCTAAGAACTGTACTTGAATCACCTCCACCAGATCATCCCCCGCAGCTATCACCTTTTGTATCACCTCCCCCTTTTTCTTTAGATTGCAAGCTCCACGAGCAGGGCCCTCACATTCCTTCTGTACTGAAATGTATTGTAATTGTAATCTGTGGTGCAGTTATGTGTTTACCCATGCATGTGGTGCCCAAATGACTGATACTTTTACTATGTCAGATAACCTGCAGGCAGAGGGCTGCAGACAGTAGCAGTGCTAGATATCCTAGAAAAGCCCCAGATTGCACAGCTCTGTGGACAAGCTCTCGGGATAGCAGTGGTCTATACCTTTAAGGGCACTACCACCAGATGGATTAAGATGGCTGATCTCCACATCCCTCTCCCATGAACAGTCTGCCACTATTTCATCTACTGCCTCTGCATTACTAGAGCCCACATTGCTGTTGGTTTTAGTTGATAAAACATCACTGCCTCTTATGGCTTACTGCCCAATGTGCCCTTATTCTGTGGTCATGGTGATCTTTTCCTCACCCCTCAATATAAGAAAGGAGGAATTCTTGAACATGATAAAGATCCTTCTCCTGCAGCAAGTCAGTCATGATCAAATAATTCGGCTGACTCTGGCAGAATTAGCAGAAGAGGAGGAAGAGAAAGTAAAGAGCACATTAGCAGCAGTTTCAGACAGGAGATGGCCGCATAGGTGCAGAGCTCCCGCCGGCCGGATCTTACCTTGCTGCCGCTCTGCACGGACGGGTGAGACATCTCCCCTCTGCTATGGGGAAGTCTGACAGGGCACCCTCTGGGGCCAGATCGCGGTCCCCGCGGGGCCCGAACACACAGGGGAGGCATATAAAGGAGCTCTTCCGCTCCCAGCAGAAAGCAGGGCCGCAGCCCTCTCCCTCTCCAGCGTCATCCCCCTCTCCCCCTCCCTCTGCAGTCTCTGACACAGGCTCTGCAAGCACAGCCGAATATGCTGTGCTGGACACAGTGCCACAGCTGGATTCCTCATGTGCTACACATTCCCTATCATTAAGGGACCTCCAGGCTGTGGCAGCTGATATAAAGACCACCTTAACCACCACATTAACCTCTGCCCTAACTGAATTAAGGGATGACACATCCGTTCTATGGGCACAAGGGTGGAGCGGGTGGAGCTGGATACTAGGCAGAATCAGGCCGCAATTTCTGATCTACAACAACTATCAGCGCTGCACGTGTCGACCATTCGAGATTTTTCTAGACATATTGAGGACCTAGACAATCGTGGACGCAGACGCAATATTAGGGTTCGGGGCCTTCCTGAATCAGTGGAACCTTGTGATGATGTCCCTAAAGCGGTAATAGCTATCTTTAATGACCTTCTAGGTCGCCCACCTTCAACCATGATTGCTATTGAACGTGTACACCGGGCGACCCGCCCTAGGGGGGGAGACACAGACCCTCCCAGGGACATAATTTGCTGTCTTGAAAGTTACCCGCTTAAAGAGGATATCCTCAAATGCGCCAGGGGGAGAAGACATCTTGCCTATGAGGGGGCAGAGATACAGCTATATCAGGACCTCTCCAATCTGACCCTGCAACAAAGGCGGGCGCTGCGCCCCCTATTGGATGCTCTCCGCATGCGCAACATCCCCTATAGATGGCGGTTTCCGTTCTGCCTTTCTGCTCAAGTGAATGGCCATAATTTCAACCTACGAGTTCCTGAAGAACTGCCATCTTTTTGCTCTGCTTTGGATATTCCTCCGATTTGCCTTACCCGATTGGAACGGGTCTATGAGGTTGCCGCGTGCCCAAGATCTAAGAGCTGAAGATGGTGCAATGGGCGGGCCTAGCCCTGCTCAACGACGGCGCCGGACGGTCCCTTCGACACCTCCAAGACCCCCTGCAGGGGCCTCTATGGACACTTCCAGTCCCACGGCCTCCCCCGGCGCACAGGAAGCCTCGGCACGGGACCTAATGATCCGCCACGCCAGCAGGCCTTCAGCCTCCGTTTTTTCAGTTTTCCTGCTGATTTGTGTTTGGCCAGCTACTTGGGCTTTGAGTTGGGCTTTACGGGTTTGCCGCAACGGTTACTGTTGCCTCTTTACAGTCGCTCCCGCAGGCTCTAGTCCTCCATGTTGATATGCCACCTCCCCAGGTTTTGGGGTGATATTTATTAGCATACAGGTCAGGAGACTTGTTCAAGATCGACACCCGGTATACACCCCATTAGATTGCGGATTCTCATTGCTCTAACAAGCCTTCTGCTCTTGCTATGGATCCCTGCGCCTATTGCTTCGTTCGTGGAACTATCTCTCAGCAGTATCCTGACTACTGAAGAAGAGCGGTCTTGCTCCTACGGCAGGGGTCTCTATTTCCTTCCGGATGCCCGGTTCACTTCCTGTTTTTAAGTTCCTCTCGTTCAGGTTTGGTGAAAGCTCTCGGGAAGGCCGGCTCCTTCAAGTTTGTTCTGCACTGCAAACCCAGGCCGTGACCCGGCGTCATCTGAGGGATTTTTACAGCCTTTTGGGATTTATTTGACCGGAGGGAGTTGCCTCCGCTCCTGCTTCGGACACGTACTCTATATGATACCCGTGGTTACATCTGATATCCTTTTTGAGTTCTGCACTAGATACGGGATTTTGATAGGGGGCAGTTGTTATTTACGGGGAGGGGGGTGGGACGGGGGGGGAGGGGGATCTACCTCACAATGTTGCTGCCAGGGGATTGGTGGGAGCTCTGTTACACATCCAAAACGACGCCGCGTGAATGACCATCACCTCTGCGCACTTTGAGGCCTCATGGAGCCGGTTGGTGTACCCTCCTGTGACCTGCTCTTATGTAAGCGCTTGCGGCTGTTTTGGGGCTCTATGTATCCCCCCAGTCCTAAGGGTGTGTCCCCCCTCCTTTCAGCATTGGTTATAAGAGAGGTGCTGCTCTTTCTCGTGGGTGTCATAGGGGTTTTGGTAGAATCCGTTCCATATTTTGCAATGCTTAGTTGAGCTCGTCTCCACGGGGTAACAGTTCTGGCACTGAGTCTGGGGATCCTAAGTAGTACGGATGCCTGAAGCTGGGGTATAATGTTCTATAGGGTTTTCTCCTGACCTCAGTTTTTGTATTGAAATTTGTTTTTTCCTGTATGGCATTTGTTCGTATGTTCTGTTGTATTATTGCTTCTTTACTTGATAAGCCTGTATTACTCCTTACGGCCTCGCACAGATCCACCATTTAACAGGTCCTGCCTGTTGGTTCTGCTCTTATACGGATAGAATTTGCCCTGTCCTCAAGCGGGAGTGGTTAGCCCCTAGATATCTTCTCAATACGTATATTGGAATATCTGTGGCCTATTATCCCATCACGGTTGCCCCTTTTTGCCAGCGTGCCCGCCGCGGGCACCCGCATACACCTCCTGGATTGTCACCTCTTGGGGTTGTCCAAAGTTTTTTCCCTTTTAGCTTGGCCTTTATAGTACATAGTATTACATGCCTCGCTTGAGCCCCCCCTTTTCAACACTCACCCTCCTTTGGTTTTGTCTTTTTGGTTATGCTCCTTACAAGGCGACCGGCCGGCGGTTGCTTCACTCTTGGCTCAACGCTTACTTCGTTCCCCACACAGTGAGCTCTGTGAGCTTTCACTGACCTCATACATTAGGCTACTATTATTAGTTTCCTCTCCTCTACTTTTTCTTTTTTCTCTTTTTTCCTTCCTTCCCCCCCCCCCCCCTTTTTTTTTTTTTTTTTTTGGCTCTAATCTCTTTCTTATTCTAACTTTCCTCCCTCCTTCTGTACTCTCTCTTTCATACGTGGACTAGCTGGTCTTCTCCCCGAGCCGTGTAGTACTTTCCCCCCTTTTTTCTTCCCCTTTTTTTTTTTTTTTTTTTTTTTTTTTCTTATCTCTTGGGAGTTCTCTTACTCCTTCTCTTTTCTCGCTCTCTACCCCCTTACTTCTCTCCCTTTTCTCCGACTCCTCCCCCCCCCCCCCCTTTTTTTTTTTTTTTTTTTTTTTTTTTCTCTTCTCTCTCTGCTCTGCACATTTGCAGTTGTGTCATCAGGCTTCCGCGATCAAGCTCTGCAGTCATGCCTTCTCCCGCCTCTAATGCGGGACTGCTGTCCTTAAAAATTCTTTCACTCAATGTTCAGGGTCTGAACACTCCCGAAAAGAGATCTATGTTACTTTCTTACGCGCATAAGCAAAAGGCGGATATACTCCTCCTCCAGGAGACGCATTTTCGCCGGGACTCCATACCCAAACTTTTTAACTTCAGATACCCTACTGTTCTTCATGCCACCAATCCACTGGCTAAATCAAAAGGAGTGGCTATCCTGTTTGCCAGACATCCCATTCGTGCTACAGGATTCCCTTGCCGACCCGGAGGGCAGATATCTGTTTGTAAAGGGCTCTTTTTCCAACAGACCCATCACACTTGCCAATATTTATGCTCCCAATACCAAACAGGTCACGTTTATGCGTATGACTGCTGCTACTTTGGCTGAGTTTCACTCGGGTATGCTGATACTGGGGGGGGACTTGAATGTCCCATTAAACCCATTGCTAGACTCCTCCTCGGGCAGTTCGTTTTTGCCTTTTAAGGCTCTTAGGCAGATACATTTGCAGTTGCAACACTTGCAATTACATGACTCCTGGCGCACACTCCACCCCACTGTTAAGGATTACACGTTCTTTTCTCCGCCGCACAATAAGTATTCTAGGATTGATTACCTTTTTCTGTCACAGTCGGACCTCCCTTTTCTACATGCTGCCTCTATA
The DNA here is from genome assembly GCA_951230385.1 of Staurois parvus. Classification (NCBI taxonomy): domain Eukaryota; kingdom Metazoa; phylum Chordata; class Amphibia; order Anura; family Ranidae; genus Staurois; species Staurois parvus. Next base: position 11,845 of record CATNWA010019277.1, read on the forward strand.
GAGCCGATGGTTCTCTCCGATCACCACCCCATAACCGTAACCTTGCGGCTCCCGGGAGAAACTTGCTCGCTCGAAGCTATGGCGCTTAGACGCCTCGCTTCTAGCAGACTGTGCTATTGAACAAGACATTCGCTCTCATCTGCGTGAATATTTCTCTTTAAATGGCTCTTCGGATACCTCCCCCCTTACGCAGTGGGGAGGCTCATAAATGTGTTATCCGGGGTTGCCTTATAGCGGCAGCTACGAGACGTAAGAAAGACAGACAGCAACGTTTGAAGCTACTTACAGATAGGATACGCTCTCTGGAGAGGGCACATAAACAGACTCTGGCTGCGTCGACTCTTTCGGAACTCACAAATGCTCGCTTGCGACTTCTCACTGAGCTGGGCAAAGTGGTCAAGAAAAGATTCATTCTCTCCCAAAAGCTTTATTATGAGTTTGCCAATAAAAGTGGAAGGTTTCTTGCTCGGGCTCTTCGGGAAAAACGATCCCATATGACTATACATAAAATAAGAAGCCCTGAGGGTGTGATGGCCACATCCAATCCTGATATTGCCTCTCAGTTCGAACATTTTTATAAGTCCCTTTATAATCTTCCACCAGAACGTCCCCCGATGCACATTGACAGGCCTAGAGCGTCCCTAATCTCTGAATTTCTTCGTCTTCATGGTCCAAACGCGCTCTCTCTGAGGAGACGGTTTTATCGCTGGACCAAGATCTGACTTTAAGCGAATTGCAGTGCGCAGTACGGCAGTTGAAGGCGGGCAAAAGTCCGGGCCCTGACGGCTTTTCGGCGGCTTATTATAAATCCTTTCTGGACATTCTGAGTACTCCATTTCTTTCTGCTTTCAATACTCTTTCTCAGTCTCATAGACCACACCATAGGCTGTTGGAAGCACACATTACCGTCATCCCCAAAAGTGGTAAAGATACCTCCCAGGTATCTAATTACAGACCCATCTCCCTGCTAAATGTGGATATTAAGTTGTTTGCAAAGATGCTTGCTAACCGACTTCTCCCTTTGCTCCCTTCCCTCATTAACTTGGATCAGGTGGGATTCATCCCTGGTAGAGAAGCTAGGGATAACACTATCAAGGCCCTTAATCTCCAACATTGGCTTTCCAAATCTAACTCTCCGGCCTTCTTCCTCTCATTGGATGCTGAGAAGGCCTTTGACAGGATTGCTTGGGATTATTTGCAGGGATCACTGATGGCTTTGGGCCTGGGCGAGAAAATGCTGAACTTTATTATGACCCTATACTCGGGCCCTACAGCTCAAGTTCGGGTTAATGGACACTTATCAAACCCTTTCCGCCTGGGTAATGGCACTCGTCAGGGTTGCCCCCTATCCCCGCTTCTGTTCGTCATTTCCCTTGAACCTCTTTTGAGACAAATTCGCGCTAACCCAGATATTAAGGGGATCAGGATAGCAGACAAAGAATACAAACTTGCTGCTTATGCGGATGATATCCTCCTTTTTTTGGCTGACCCTCGCACCACCCTACCGAGTTTGCTGAAAGACTTTGCTTTTTTCCGCTTTTTGTCGAACCTGAAAATTAATTTTTCAAAGTCATACGCCCTCAACATAACCCTTCCCACTGATCTCGTCTCCTTCTGTGAGTCTCATTTTCCATTTCAGTCAGTGGGTGAGGGATGCCCTTCCATATCTTGGTATACAACTTACTCGTAACCTGGACGACCTTTATGCCAAAAATTTCCTACAGGTTTTCAAAGTCATAGAGGAAGACCTAAACAAGTGGCATCGCCCCTGCTTCTCTTGGTTTGGTAGGGCTGCAATTATTAAAATGAATATACTTCCGCGTCTCCTCTATCTCTTCCAAACTTTGCCAATTCAACTTCCAATGACATTCTTTGCTTCTTGTAAGAAACTATGTTCCTTATTTTTATGGAATCATAAGCGTCCGCGGGTCTCGTTCTCTCAGCTAACTCGTCCAAACCCAGCGGGGGCATTGGGCTCCCTGACCTACACCGCTATTACTGGGCGTGTCATCTTTCCCGCATAGTCGACGACTGGCACATTCATTCTGCTTCCAAAGACTGGGTCCTTTTGGAGAAGGCCTTTTCGCCCACTCCCCTTCCATCGATCCCTTGGCTATTGCCGAAACACACACCTCAGGTTCTCCTCTCCCATCCTTTGATAGGTCCCACGTTAGAAGTTTTCCGCAAGGCTTGTAAAACGTCGTCCATTTCGGACTCTCCTAGTCCCTTGACGTCGATACGCCTGAATCCAGATTTTCCCCCAGGGTTGCACAAGGATTTTTTATCAAATTATTGGCCACACGATCAGATTCAAGTAAAACATTTTATTCACTCAGGCAAGGTGAAATCATTACAGGAGCTGAAGGTTAGCTTGAATATCCGCGAATTCCCTCTCTGGGCCTTTCTTCAGATTAGACACTTCCTGCTTTTCCATAAATCCCCCGCCATAATTGGACTCGCCCTGTTACTCCATTTGAATCCTTATGCTCTAAATCCGAACCGCGGACGCATTTGATCTCTGAGATTTATCCTCTCCTAGGGGACAGCAGGACTTGCACTTCTTTCCCCTCTTGCCGTGCGTGGAACAGAGACCTAAAGACGGATTTATCTGAGTCGGATTGGGACCGCATATTTAGGTACTCCCACACCTGCTCGAGTAATGTTTCGACGCAGGAAAATGGCTACAAATTGGCCACTAGATGGTATCGTACTCCCTCCAGACTTCATCGGTTTAACTCATCTGTCCCTGACGTGTGCTGGAGATGTGGGACACCTGATGGCTCTTTCTTACATATTTGGTGGTCCTGTCCACTTATTCATCCATTCTGGCAGGAGGTTCACCGGTTGGTGACTTCAGTGACCACTCTGCCCATAGTTTTTTCTCTCCTGCTCAGCTATTGCTTCATCATACCCCCATTCCTAGGAGTCAATATTTCAAGTCCCTAGCTATGCATATGATCAACGCAGCCAGACTCTGTCTTCCTGTGCTGTGGGGCTCCACTCACCCCCCAACTATACGCGATTGGCTCAATCGAGTAGGCAGAGTGGCGGAAATGGAGGAACTGATTGCGACTGCACTTGACATGCCAACTAAATACTCACATGTTTGGGCCTGCTGGACCCACTTTGTAACTACCCCTGAATTCAGATCTCTCATGGGTCGGGATACCTGATTGAGCTCAGCCATACCTCTGGTTATGCCCTTGGTTCGTTCATAATCTGCGTGGTTATGACCTCCTTTCCGATAATTTATATTTGCCTGCTTAGCTTTGGTGAGTGTTTAAGTTCTTGACACTCTCATTTATGATTTCCAATAGCTATATTGACACAAACTTCGCAGCCCAGACCTTTCGCTTCCCTTGCTTTCGCCCCCCCCCCCCCTTTTTTTTTTTTTTTTTTTTTTCTTGCCTCTTATCCCCCCTCTTATCCCCCCCTTTTCCCTCCCCCCCCCCCCCCTTTTCCCCCCCCCCCCCCCCCCCCCCCCCCCCCCCTCTTTTTTTTTTTTTTTTTTTTTTTTTTTTTTTTTTTCTTTCTTTCTTCCTCTTTCTCTCCTCTCTCTCTACTATGACTCCCATTCTTTTCCTTTTCTTGTCCTTTTCTTTCTATTCTTTTTTTTTCTTTCTTTCTTTCTCGACAAGCTCTCAGTCTTCGATCAGGCTTAGTCTTCGTTTCATTCAGGAATACTTGGTATATGGTTAGCTTATCTCCTCTAGGGTAGTCAATGGTACTCACGACATCTTCTCTTATACTGCGATGCTCAATTAGCCTTATGATAGCGTACTGCTTTTGGTTTAGACTCCGAAGGTTCATTTCCTCCATGCATAGGCCAGTACGCCAATACTCAATTGTTGGAAGTAAGCTGTGATTACCTTCTATATTGTACATTTGTGTAACTTGAGTACTACAGGCCTATCTCTGCCGTACCTTGACATGCTTATGTTTTTCACAGTGTCGCACTCTACCATGTTGTTTCGTCTTGTATTTTGGTTTAAGCTGTGTCTATGGCCTGATTGATGCTGTGTGTGCATTTCTTTATATTTTCCTGTAACATGTTGTCACTTCTAAAAGGCCTGTAACTCTTAAGTATCTATTACCTAAGTACAGTAATGAAAAACCAGTCTGTGGAATATGGGAAAGCTGTGTAAATCTCAAGACTGGATCAACAGAAATACAAATCTTTTGGCTAAAATATAGTTCACTTATATGTATTGCATTTGTGTGTTTAGTTGTTTGCTTGAAGTTCAGCTTTAAATAGTTTTTAAGTCATGTAAGTGCAATTTAAATGAATTGAATACCAAACTGAGTAGTTAGCTAGTTGAAACCGATGTTCTTTGTTAAACCAAGCTTAATACAGTATATTATGGCCATGACAGTTTGTGGTAGGTAGTAGGAGAAGTTCTTTCCCTACAGTTCTAGAAAGTTCAAGTTGTGGCCTTTGCAACTGATGAAAGAAAAATGAAAAATGACCATGCGTTGCACTACACCAGTATATTTTTTCTTGTTGCGACCTTTTATAATTGATATTCATTTAAAAACTTGAAAAGTTTGACAAATTCAAAACATGCCATTATATTTCCATTAGAACAGATTGATCCTTTTTGTCATTATTATCATGCTGTGAAAATGTATGTAAGAATATTTTACTTTAATCTTTCAAAATATGTACTTGAGTGTCAGTCTGGCATATTTGGTATTTTTATTAAAGTCACAAGACAGATAGGTCAATTACAGCTTGAGCGCTGGTTTTATAATTTATTCTTATGAAACATTCACAATACCTACTCAATCTTGTCTGCAAGGGGGGAGTAATGAAGAAATCATCTAGACTATGCATATAAACAGAGAAATGTTAATACTTGCTCATCTTTACTTAGTGCTCTTTAAAGCTCATTTATACTGAGTGATAAAAGTACATTATGTTATTAACAAAATGTCACAGTGTCAGTTCTAACCTGAAATGAGTACATTTAACATGACAGGTGTTAGAGGACTCCATCTGGTTAAACGTCTTCCCCTTTCCCAGAACAATGAGCCTCCTTGTATTTGTCTAGCCTGATCCATACTGTAGTTTCATTCCTTTATTTTCTTCATTTTGTCTGTGGTATTCCTTCTTATTATTATTGCAAAATAAATCATATTTAAAGTCAGTACAGCAATTTCCTTTTTTTAGGAAGAACAATTATTGCATGCAATTAGTATTCAGTTAAGATTTTTAAAAACTCGCATACTAGATATTGAAAAGAAAGGCATTACAGTTATATTTGTAAATTTCATTTGGAGTTTGTGCAATTTATTACTTTTATATTTCCATAATAAATATTTATTTTATTTTGCTTTATTAGATATGTTTAGTAAATGCTTGATATTGGCAATCCCTTATTTTAGTTACTCTTAATCCATATATTAAGTGGGGTAAAGAGCAATTTCAATGTTGCCCATAGACAGCCAGATGTTTTCAACCTTAATCAACAATGACAGGCCATGAAACATGTTCTTGGTCACATTGTTGCAACTTTTCAACGTTTTCCCCAACTCAGTAGATTTATGCAGGGATGTTTTTCCTGTATTCATATACTCCACAAGAGTATTCTTGTCAAAGCGGGAATAGTGATGCTGTAAACCAGGTGTTTGAGAAATGTTTCCTTTGTTCAGCAAGAGAGTAAATATGTTAGAGAGGTTAAAGTATACTGCATCAAGTTCTTTACCTCTCACAGCCATGGGTGCTCTCCTGCTAATGATCTCATGCCTGATTTCTAAACTGTAGTTAAAAAAGGGTAATCAGCACACACTGATGTCAGTGAAAATAAATACATTTATTGCAAATGATGATCAAAGAACATCTTTGTCTGGGTCCAAACTGTTATGCGTTTCACCCTACTACAGAGCCTAATCATAGAGTTCATCTCCAAAATATGATGAAAGAATAATGTGGAAATTTTTATATTTTGGAGATAAAAAAAATTAGCATTTATTATTTTTCAGAAGCCTACAGCCACAATTAGCAAACCACGGGTACAGTGTCTGCCTCTGCAAACATTGTCTATTGCTTTTAGCCCATACCTCTGTATGGACATCCTGTGAATGAATGACACAGCTGTGTGACTCCACCCGAACAGCCATGCTGTTTTTATATTGTGATAGCGAGTAGGTCCCAGGGGGGACTGGGGGGGGGGGAGTATATGCTCTTTAGTAACTTGTTACATAGTACACCCTAAATATAGGTGTAACATGTTACTAAAGGTGAATTTATCCTTTAATTTAGATCCCTTGTTTAGAGCTCCATATTTAGATTAAGACAGGGAAATAATTGTCCTGTAAAGGCATAGGCAGTGTGATCTCCAGATAATGAAATAAACACTTTCTGAAGGGTTTAGTGGAATGAGTTGAGGGTTGCAAGAGGAATGGTTTGAAAAGAGAAAACAAATACAGAAAACAGTGTAGAATGTCCATCTACCATCTAAAGTCATAGACCTTTAAGTTAGTGAGAGTTTTTTGGAGGAGGAGGGCAAACTTCATGACGTAAAGTTCAGAGAGATCTGTCAGGATACTAATGCCTAGGTATTTCAGTGAGTGAGTGCACTTTTAGGGGAAATTTAGGTTGAGAAAGGTGTCTTGTCTCAGGGATAAGGAGACATTTAAGATTTCAAATTTGGAATAGTGGACTTTAAAATTGCTGAGATATCTAAAATGCTTGAATTTGTGAATGATGGTGGGTATAGTCATATGGTTGTTGGTGACATATAATAATAGATTGTCCACAAGTATTGAGAGTTTAAAATTATTAGAAACCACTAGGATGAGCCTGAGAGCATTTTCCAGATGTTCCACTCTTAGGATGTAGATTATCAAAGATAAAAGACATATCTGCCAAGTGCCATAGGTGGGAGACAAAAAGCCATTGACGTAAACCCAAGCAGAGGGTGAGGAGTAGAGTGCTGAAATTTTTTGTAAAAGGTTGGGATAAAGGTCCCATTGAAGAAGAGTGTAATGTAGGAATAATTATTGAATGTCATCACAGGGTAGAGCTGTGGACATTTTTATAATAGGGTAATGACATGCCCAAATTGGTCATATAGTGATTGTTTTGGAAGGATGAGGAAAATTTACTTTTAAGGCATTTAACTAGACAATTATCTTAAAATTCAATATTTTAACATCATAAAAGCAAAATAAAGATATTACATTCTCATTAAAAATTCACATCACATTGGTATTGTAGTTTTCCTATAGTATGCAGCTTCCTACCCAAGGTAAGAATATTACAAAACCAACACACTCCACAAGGTGTCATGTAGTTTGGGGGAGCCACAACCTATAAGTACAACATTCAGCGCAACATGTTTAGCACATAGTGCTTCTACAGAAGCTTTAGTATAATGTCTATATAAGCAAAATATAGAAAAATGAATTGCATTACACTGGAAATATGACGTTTTTTAGTTGGAAAAGGATAGTTCTATTACAAAAAGTATTTTACTTACAGTGTACTAATGTGAGTATACAATATAAGAGGTAGATAGTCAGGTCAGTGGCATGTCCTAAACTCGAATGCCGGAGCAAGAGAGTGTAAGCTGAATAAGAGAGCCAAAATTATTTAGACCTAAATAGGTTCATATACCACTGTACTATCTAGAACTATTCACTGGAATACAGTGTAAATAGTATATATCTGTCACGTTCCTGATTGGAGACTGAAATGACGAGGTCGGCCTCACTTGTGTCACTAGCCCTGACCTCATTAAAACAGAGGAACAGAGGGTGTCTAGGGACCAGGGGGACAAGAGTGCCAGCAGATGTTGTCTGAAGCACTTGCAGCTGGAGTCCTTAAAAGACTGACGAACCACTGATTCAGGAACAGTAGCGATATGCAGAGCTGGTATGGTAGATCGCCAGGTGTGCACCAGAGCAAGGCAGGAAGCTGGGATGGGAGACAGGAGCAATTTCATAGGAATAGCCGGGGTCATCAACGGGTGGATAGCGAGGTACCAAATCATAAGCAAGTCAAAATCAGCAGCAGACCCAAGGTCAGGAATGGGTATCAAGCAGGAGAGGAAACAAGAATCAAGTCAGGAACAAGCCGGGTCAGCAACAAGGGAATCGCACAGGAACAAGCAGGACAGGGGGAACAGTTGAAGACCAGTCAGCACTCAGCATAGGCAGAGACACCCTTTAAATAGTCCGTCTGGCACCAATCTTCGCTGTGCGTGTGCACATGTGCGTGCATATGCGCTATTGCGCATTTCTGTGAGCATGCGCACGACTGGTTACTTCTTCGGATATTTTCCGTGAGCATGCGCATTTCTATTCGCCAACCATCTCACAGGAATTCCCTTACAATATCTCTTTATCCATACCAATTATTATCCAACACTGTAACAGAGAAGGAAGGCCCACCCCCACAATCACTACTCCTAAAATATTAATTGGTGTCAGAGCCCATAAGTATATCCACATTTGAACACTATCTAAGGCCCACTATTTACTGTTTACATAATGAGAAAATGTCCCCCGAGATCCAACACTCACCATAGGAATATATAGAATTATTCCCAAGCTTGCACTTTTGACCTATGTGTACAAAGGATGTTGAAATATTCTAATAGGTATATGTACAATCCGTATTTAATATAATCTTCACAGAAATATATCTATTAAATCTTATTGCTCCACTTCATATTGGGCTAAAGATGTGGGCATCCATCTAGAACAGTAATCAGATAAAGGTCATTAAGGTTTGGATTGAGCATAAAAGGCCTTTATAGATCTGTGGCTGCTTGCTTACCCCTTCACCATTGTTGATAGGATTCTCCTCTCCACATTACTGTTTCTCGCTGCTGCTCCACCCTGCACCTCCCTCCGCTGTCCCTCCATATATGTGCCCTGACCGTAAACGACACTCCTACATGATGTCGATATATGACGTCATCAGGCCCAGCCACAAACAATGGGCCTGCGTAAATTCCCGCTCACACATGCTCACTTCAGCCCTGCCAAATGGAGGAAGCAGAAGTCCCACCAGCTGGTGGGGGAATTGTACACCAGCAGCTAAGAGGCTGAAATCCTATGCAAATGCCCTCAAGTGGCTGCCTCCCCACCTCCCACACCACAACATACACAACCAAGGCATTACAAGGGAGGAGGAGGAGGATTATATTTGACATGAAAAAACTATTGCGGTTGCAACAATGTATCTATTTGTATCTGAATAAAAACTGGATACAAATAGATACAATGTTGCAACCGCTATAATTTTTCATGTCAAATATAATAGCGGAGCTCTCTGAAGGGACAGAAGTAATTAAATGCCGGCCGTAGACGGGATGAATATCGTCTAATTTTTTTTACCGTTGGTGGTAATGTCGGCCTATTGAACGACCGATTTTAAGGGGTTTTTTTTTCAAAATTGACATGTGTTTAGGATTACAATGCAAAGATAATAAAAACACACAATCATTGTACAATAATACACAAACACACCTTAGAAGGAAAAACATTTACAGCCCACATCAAAACAGTGTGAGTGTGGTCTAGGGCAATTCACCACAATATCTCTTCCTCCCCAAACCACCACAGGCATGGACTTGCTGAAAATAACCTGGCCTATTACAATGAAAAAATCACCCACTACTGCAACTCTTTACATAACATAGACCACACCCACCACCGTCATTCATTTGGTCATAGAAAGTGTTTGCACCTGATGAATCCTCTTCCCACCTGCTTTAACCCTTGGTATATAGGCCCCACAAATCAGAGTCAGAAAGAAAGCCACAGTGAAGTGTACCTGTGCAGCATACAACAGAACATTGAACAGGGATGTGAAAGGGAACCCTATTGGCAATATTTATTGGCACTATGGGCACAATTCACTTCAGATTATCGCATGAGTTAACGCAGTCACATCTCGTATGCAATACTGAAAATGTCAATCACTTTTGCTAGTGTGTGAGATTTCCCATAAATCAGAAAAACACTCCAGAAATCAAACATAAAAAGGCTTTACACCCCGGTCACATCAAAGCCGATTTAGAAATCGTACGACTTACAGTGAAGATGCTGATTTCCTTGCGATTTGCAAGACATCTGACACAGATACCTATGCAAATCGCCACAAAAGTAGTACATGTACTACTTTAGAAATCAGTGTCTGGGAATTGAAATTGTATCTGATATCGGATCTAATGAATGTGGATGTGAGAGTCTTAACATAAGCGGTTTGCACAATTTCAAAAGTAGTTCTTGTCTAACTTTTTCTGCATTTTGTAGCGATTTCACATATAGACTACAATAGAAATCACAATACAAAACACAATTGAAAACGTAATAACTCATTAGTAAATCTACAGAAAACACGGTGAAATTGCCAACAAAAAGCACAATTTTAAATCGCATCTAGTGTGAACCAAGCAGGCAATTCAACAAAGTAAATAAATCTTTGAAGGCATGCGGTATCTGCATGCTCGAATAAGGGTCTGTTATGGATTTGGAGGGGGACTCCATGCCATTATTTTATTATTTATTTTTTTAAATCCTTTTGTCTCTCTCTCTTGCTCGCTCTTCTCTCTCTCAGCTCTTGGCTTGACAAATCCTTCCCTAAAGGGGGCGGAGTGCAAACCAGCATTATCAAATCAATCATTAGTCCTGGCCCTTATCTTATCCCATCTTATACCAGACCGCCCCTTGAAGACGTCATTCATGACGAAACTAGTAGGGCTTGCTGGATGCTGACGTCTGTGGAGAAAATTGAGTCACGAGCGCTGTAGTGAGTGTGCGGGGAACAGGAGACTGTTATGCCATTTGCTGTTTTATGCTGTTATACTGGTGTCGGTGAAGACACCCTTTTTGTGAGTGTAAATCTTTATTAAATTGTTGGATAATTTTATAAAAAAACTGGCTGCACCATGATTTTCTCTTTCATTCCCAAACATGACCTCGGTGGAGAGATATAAAAAGAGAGAGTGATATAATGCTCCTGGAACCATTATATTGAGTGGTGGATACCTACCTTATGGATGATTGTGTAGCTATTGATCATCACACCTGAGAAGTTGATTCATTGCATCTGCTCCCAGAGCAAAAAGCGTTTTTTGCTGATCTAGAGATTGATCAGCATGGAGCTCTGGTGAGTTACCCAACTTTACTTTGGTGGTGGATTTTGGCACAATTTCTTTGAGAGCACCTGAATTTGAAAAGGATTTGTTTGGACATTTGAAGAAATTCAGAATTGGACATTTTTTTATATTCACAAATTTAATTATTTAAATTACTTATGCACTAAAAAATAGTTTTGCACATAATTTTGATATTTTTTTTTATATTAATTGAGAATAGATATATATATCTTTTGCACTAATGTTTCTACACTAAATTAGGAATAGTTTGTGGTTTTAGCGCATGCCTTTATTTAAGTTATCTTATCCCATCGTTTGACATTCACAGACAAGGCCTCATTCTAATTCACATTCTAGGGAGCATTTAGACAGAAAGCAAAGATGCTGCCACCAGCACATCTATGTTGGGGTAGCCACCCAGGGAGATCATGCAACTTCATTGCCGTGATTGGGATTCAAACTGACAAACAACCTTAGCGCTGTGAGGCAGCAGTGCTAAACACTTATCCACTGAGCTGTTGAACACTAATCCAGCCTCTATTTCTGTGGTGTGAATCAACCCTAAGTCCCTGGGCAAGGTCAGTGTAACTAGCTAGATATCTCAAATGTGACACAAATATTGTGCTTTGTTGCCAATTCAGATGTATGTTGGTTCTATGTATCCCAATACAAAGGATTGCAATACTAATACAGGCGTACTCTCGGTTTACCAACGCCTCGGTTAATGAAATTTTCGGCTTACGAATGAAAATCCATTGAAATTAATGCCTCGGTTTACACAATTGTTAATAATTTTTTTACAATACAAAGTGTATGTCGGCGCTGATTTTTAAATGGAAATGCCAGCCATTTTTTTTTCTTCACTATAGTTCACAAGCTTATCTATCACTTTCCCCGAAGTTACAGAAAACTTTGTATCTTTTAATAAACTAAAAGTAAACATTGTTTCCTTTAGGGATATAAACTCAAAGAAAACTTTCTCTTTTAGCTGGGGGAAGTGACAGCTGAATTTCTGAGCTATAGTGAAGAAAAAAAAGCGACATTTACATTTAAAAAACCAGCACCATAATAAATTAAAAAAGGTGTGGGGTTCCCCCTCCCATTCACACCAAGCCCTTTGGGTCTGGTATGGATTTAGAGGGGAACTCCACGCTAAAATAAAAAAAAAATGGAGTGGGGTCACCCCCAAAATCCATACCAGACCCTTATCCGAGCATGAGCCCGGCAGGTCAGGAAAAGGGGGGATGAGCGAGTGCCCCCCCTCCTGAACCAAAGCAGGCCACATGCCCTCAACATGGGGGGGTGCTTTGGGGCTGGGGGGTCTCCCCCCCAAAGCACTTTGTTTCCATGTTCTTTTAGACTTTTCTTTAATTAAAGGACTTGTCAAAGATTGTGTCCTGTCTTTTTTTACACTACACTTTTTGTTTTTTGTGAATGAGTAGAGGTACCATGTACCCCATACTAATTCATGTGGGGGCAGCCAGTATCTGGGGGCTTTCAGATTCTGATAAGCCCCCTGCCAGCAGACCCCCACAACCACCGGCCAAGATTGTGGGGAAGAGGCCCTTGTCCCCACATGGGGACAAGGTGCTTTGGGGGGGAGCCCCCCTGCCCCAAAGCACCCCTGCCCCAAAGCACCCCCCCATGTTGAGGGCATGTGGCCTGGTATGGTTCAGGAGGGGGTGTGCTCGCTCATCCTCCCCTCTTTCCTGAACTGCTAGGCTGCATGCTCTGATAAGGGTCTGGTATGGATTTGGGGGGACCCCATGCCTTTTTTTTTTATTTTGGCATGGGGTTACCCCTTAAGATCCATACCAGACTCGAAGGGCTTGGTATGGATGGGAGGAGGGACCCCATGCGTTTTTAAAAAAAAAAATGTAATTGCCAAACTTTAATTTTAGATTCAGCTGTCAAAATATATATTATCTAGACCTTCAAAATATGTAAAACCGGGGCGCATGCGCGCCCGGCTCCTGCATGGACGTGTAGTGTGAACCGCTCCGTCCAGCCGCCAGAACGATCGCGGCTCACACTGACCCCAGGGAATTCAGACAGCACAGAGAGCAGCATAAGCGGTGCCCGATCCTCCACAGACATGCCCCGCAGGAGAAAAACCCCGGGACAGCCGGGGAAATTGACACACTTCTTCCCTGCCATCACGGCAGAAATCCAAGATGGCGCCGGCGGCAGTGACATGAGGGACAGCAGGCAGCAGGGGGACTACTCTGCCCAGCAACAAGATCCAAGGCTGAGATACACACTATATCCAGGGGACCCTGGTGAGTTGTCTCCCCCTCTGTCCCCCACCACAAGAAGCCCAGCCAAGTCCAGAATTAAACTGGACCCTGAACAACAGCAGGCATCCCAGACCCTCAGTGATCCACCCTCACAATTATACACAGACCTCCCTGTCATAGAGGCATTCCCAGCAACAGATCAGCCAGTAACCAAAATATGCATGAAGAACATGCTATTATCCCTTAAGCAAACTCTGCATAATGATTTATCATCATCTTTGGTACACATCACTAATGTAGTCAAACACCAAGAGCAAAGAATACAACACATTGAAACCAAAATGGGCGACGTCATTTTAGCGCATAATGATTTGATTGACGCACATTCAGATCATACCTTGGACATCGAACAAATCAATTTGAAACTAGCCGATCTAGAAGATCGCTCAAGGCGTAATAATATCAAATTTAGGGGCATACCTGAAAGCGTCACTAATGAGACATTACTGTCCTATATACAACAGTATATAAAAGCCCAACCAACATTCCTATCGGCCTCCATTCCTAGAGATGTCTTAGCCCGGATTCATTTCTACCATATAAAGGATAAAATCATGCTGGCAGCCAGAAATACATCTACACTACCACCGTCACATGCAAATATTCGGTTATTCGCAGATCTCTCAAAGGCCACGCTGCTTAACCGCAAAAAGATGATTACCATTACTAAAGCCTTGAGGAACCATAGTATACCATATCAATGGGGATTCCCCACGAAACTAACCGTGAAACAACATGGTAAAACCTTCACCATTAAAAATCTCGAAGCAGGCCTAGACCTGCTTAAAGCCTGGAAAATAATACCTGAAGATACACCACAAAACGCACCCTCTCATTCTCAGAATATGGAAGCTGATTAAACGTGTCACTAATCGTACCCGCTATAACATCAACATAGCACCTCAAAGATGTCGTTTTCCCTCAACAATATCTGGCGATCGGCCGAGTTTTTGAAGTTTTATGTTACTATAAACTGTTTGGCTTGACCTTTTTTACAGCCTAAGCCTGTTTGAACCCCCCACATCTGAAGTAGCAATGCAAGCTACTCAGACCACTTGCATTTTCCGCAAGTCTCTTTTTTACACCCCTCCTTTTTTCCTTCCACCTCCCTCCTTGGCACCATCACCAGTCATCCAAATCCGTCTTATTACCAACAGATTAATGAAGAACTTTCATGGAAATTTCACCTCAATCCAGCAACCGAACCTAGATCAAACTTTCACTTTTGGTTACCTCCTCTCTCATATGGAGCTGCTAGCACAACCTCACATCCATTCAATTACCACCTCAAATATATCGCTTAGCGTTTCAAGACCTGCACAATGATCAACATTACATCCCTTAATGTACGGGGTTTAAATTCTCCATTTAAAAGATCGATGCTTCATAAAGAAACTAAGAAATTTCAGACCGATATAGTTTTTATACAAGAATCCCACTTTGCTACAAACAAGATACCCAAATTCCACCTACACCGTTTCCCAAACATCTTCATGGCCACGAACTTAAAAAAAAAAAAATGGAGTCATTACAGCCATAAAAGACTCTATCCAGTTCCAACTCATATCAGAAACCGTTGACCCTCAAGGCCGCTACCACATTCTAATATGCCAACTGAACAACAACCTCTACACTTTAGTGAACGTATATGGTCCCAATAAAAACCAGCTGCAATTCTTTAACAAACTTTACAACACCATCTCTTCACTAAAACAAGGTAGAATTATCATTGGAGGAGACTTCAATATCATCGGCAATCCGCACCTAGACTCATCTTTTAATAAAAGATCGACTAAACTGGCCTTCAACCAATTCCTACATAACCATGACCTCTATGACATCTGGAGATGTCAACATAGCAACGAGAAAGACTTCACCTACTACTCCCATCCGCATCTTTCATACTCCAGAATCGATTTTTTCCTCAAGGACAAATGGACACTGCAACATATAACATCATCTACAATTGGCACGATAACATGGTCTGACCATACTCCTATTCATATCTCAGTGGACGAAAACCAGCGCTCAGCAATTCCGCCAATCTGGAGATTAAACTCTGCAATCCTGAAGAACCCTGAATACCAGAAACATATTTTAGAAGCTCATAACTTGTTTTTTGAGACTAATGCAACTCCAAACATGCCTATAACCACGCTCTGGCCCACCTATAAGGCTTACATGAGAGGTATCCTCATACAATTAAATTCCCGCATTAAAAAACAAAGATCCCATCAAATAGATAAGATTCTCTCCTCCATTAAACGTAACGAAGAAATTAACAAAACCAATCCAAATGCCATCATAGCCGAGTCCCTGGCCTCTGATAGAAACAAACTACGAATACTTTTATTACATGAATACGACCTCAACCTACACAGAGCTAAATCCAAAATTTTACGCGCTTGGTAATAAAGCAAATGCACTCCTATCAAAAATGATTAAACAAAAGCGACTTAAAACTAAGATAGCCTCGATTAAACACCCCACTACCCAAGCATTGCTCACAAACCCTCGAGACATACTGACGCGTTTGCGACATATTACCACACATTATACAACCTCAAAGATGATATTAATACGCCCCAACCCACCGCCAATACCATTCAACATTTCCTAGATAATACCAATTTACCCAGTCTCTCAGCGTCCCAACTTACCTCGCTATCGACACCAATCTGCCCTGCAGAAATTGACCGTGGCATAAAAACATTACCCCTAAACAAATCCCCAGGAAATGACGGTTTTACAAACGAATACTTCAAAATAATGGCATCCAACCTTACAACACATCTTTCTGAATTATTTAACCATGTTGCCTCTACGGGGATATTCCCCGTTGAAATGTTACAGTCAGTAATTACAACCATTCCCAAACCAAACAAAGATCCCCAACTGGTACAAAACTATAGACCGATCTCGTTATTAAACACGGACATAAAGCTATATGCCAAAATAATTGCCCAAAGATTACTTCCTTACCTCCCCACGCTAATCCACCCTGACCAGGTAGGTTTTGTCCCCGGTAGACAAGCCCCGGATGCTACTAGAAGAATAATATCCCTCCTCCACAAGCTTGAAACCACCAAACAACCATCATTGTTACTATCTTTAGACGCTGAAAAAGCATTCGACCGAATCCATTGGCTTTTTATGAAACTCACACTCCAAAAATTTGGTCTTACAGACTGGATGTTGTCGGCAATACTCGCCCTCTACTCCAAACCTTCTGCTACAGTCTTAACTAATGGCACACTCTCCAAGCCCTTCCAAATCTCTAATGGCACTAGACAAGGCTGCCCCCTCTCTCCTATAATCTTCACTCTATTAATTGAACCCTTGGCCTCCAAACTCAGAGATGACCCAACAGTCACAGGCATTACACATTCCAAAATGGACCATAAAATTAGCCTTTTTGCTGATGATATCATCCTAATGGTCACTAATCCCTACAAATCTCTTCAATCGATACGCATGCATCTTCACAATTACTCTGAAGTCTCTTACTACAAGCTCAATGAGCCAAAATCCTCCATTTTGAACCTATATACCCCTCCTAAGACCCAAAATATACTGAGCAAACAATTCCCCTTCACATGGGAATCACACAGCATTCCATACCTGGGAATACAACTTACGCCCTCAACTAACCAACTATATGAAGCTAACTATAAACCTCTACTTGACTCCATTCCACGAGAGCTCAAACAACTCTATACTCCCACATTATCGACAATGGGTAAAATAGCATCTTTAAAAATGTGCATATTACCTAAAATACTGTATATTTTCCGTACCCTTCCTATTCCAGTTCCTAATACCTTTTTTAATAAACTCCAAGCGATACTAAATAAATTTATGTGGAAAAACAAAAAGCCTAGATGCACGACAAATCTACTAATAAGACCTTCCTCCAGGGGCGGAGCAGGCCATCCTCATTTAAAATCTTACTACAACGCTGTGCTCCTAGACCAGCTCTTCTTTTGGTGGCATCCTACAAAAGACAAATTGTGGACTCACTTAGAAACTTCGTCACATCTCCCATATACTCCTGATAATCTATTATTCCTCCCTCTAAATAGCCAAACTCTCTCATTATCTAAACACCCATGTATAAAAGCTTCTTTACAAGCCTGGTTTGACCTCTTGTCCTCTCATTACCCAAGCAATGAAACAACAAAAATTCCTACTCCAATCTCTACATTGCACCTCATCATCCCCTCACTAAACCTCACACAATGGGAAAATCAAGGTATAACCCGTATCCGTGACTTATATACAGTTCATAAGCTAAAATCTTTTGTTACCCTCCAAACACAGTTTCACCTCCCTGATAATGAACAATTCTCATACATGAGAATCGCCCACGCCTTGCATACAATGGATATATCTCAAGAACGAATAATTCCCTCCAGAGCACACCTCTTTTTTCAGAGATCACATTACCCCAAAAAGGGAATCTCAACCTTCTACTCCATTATGAATGACTCTCAGTTTAATATTCACACTGCTTCCCTGATTAACTGGGAAAAAATATTCCGTCAATCAGTCTCTCCTTGCACTTGGTCGAAAACCTTCAATACCACATACAAGGCATCCAAATGTAACTCCCATTGGGAAGCATACATGAAAATCTTACATCAGTGGTATCTAACGCCTGTTAAGCTCAATCTCTATTACACACAACATTCGCCCAAGTGCTGGAGACACTGTGGAGAAATAGGAACGCTCCTCCCCCATATACTTTGGGCTTGTAAATCTCTCACATCGTATTGGAACAAAGTATTTCAGCTGATCTCCACCATATCTACAGTTCCAACGACTCCAAACCCAGTTCTAGCTCTCCTTCATATAGGAATAGATAATTTTCCTGTGGACTCTCGTACTATCATAATTCATATACTAGCAATAGCAAAAAACAATATTACTAAATTGTGGAAATCTACCACATCCCCTTTGTTCTCAACCCTCATTATAGAACTTAATCTCCATTGTGAGATGGAAAAGAGAACATCAATTCAAAATTTTTCATACCACAAATTCTGCCTTCAATGGTCTCGGTGGCTCCAAGACCCTAATTGCTCTGTTAAGTGACAACTAGGACAATATACTACCATACTGTAACTAACTCATTGGACTGGTGCCCCCCCCCCTCCCTCCTCCCCCCCTCTATCTACCTTCTAACCCTTCTCCCCTCTACGGTTTATCACATATTCATCCACACTTTGTTCACAATCTTCTGAGCATACCTCTCAAGTATCCGAGGCCTTGCTACATCATTCCCGGCTAAATGATGGAAAATTGTGTGTTTTCTCTAATAATTACCTGTTTTCTTGATTATACATTTTCTTATTGTGAACGTTGATCATTTTATATATCTGTAATAGGTTGTGGTAAATTGTTGAAAATTTCTTCAATAAAAATATTTGAACAGAAATATGTAAAACCATTACAGAAATAATTATAAAGGATAAGAAACAAAAACAGAATCAATAGAACTAAGGAAATCAAATTAGAATACATAAAGATATGCCTAGCCACAAAAAGTGCTGTTTGTTAAACACTGTAGACGTGATCGAGTGCCGTCTGTTAGAGGACTCCACACTGAGATTTACTATTAAACAGCGTCTACGTTTATATCCATGCATAGACGCTGGAAAAGCATCTAGTTTTTAACTGTCATGAATTCCTTTAAAAAACAATTTTTACACATTTAAACATTTCTTTAGATGTAAGATATTGTTTAAAGCAAAGTCCCGATATTTGTGAAAGCAAATTTCAATGTGAACATGTCTGCAGTGATTTTTCGTTGTGTTAGAAGTGCTTCTTAGCAAGTCTGCTTTCTTAGACTTATTCCTGGATTGTGCCTGGTTAGCAAATTCAATTTCACGTCTACTTGTTGACGCTTTCTTTAGTAAATGTCTTTGCTGTCTAAAAGTAGACGGTCGCTATTGAAAAGTAGAGGTTAGCCCACAGAAATGCGCCTAGGCACATTAATAAATCAGGGCCTTGGTGACTTCTGCTCACTGAGCATGCGCTGACCCTTCTCTGTCATTTTACGTGGCCTACCACTTTGTGGCTGAGTTGCTGTTGTTCAAAGTTGCTTCCACTTTGTTATAATACCACTAACAGTTGACCATGGAATATTTAGTAGCGAGTAAATTTCATGGATGGACTTATTGAACAGGTAGTGTCACAGTACCACGCTTGAATTCACTGAGCTCCTGAGAGTGACCCATTCTTTCAGAGGTGAGAGGGAGGTGATTGGAACACCTTAATAAAATTATTTGAAGGGTGTCCCAACACTTTTGGCTATATAGTATATATACTGTATATATATATATATATATATATATATATATATATATATCTGTATATTGTATAAATAAATGATATCAAATGGACTATACAAAGCTACAAAACAAGTTTTATCCTATTTTTCCCTAGTGCTATTCTTTACTGCTGCTGTGCAAGACCATGGAGATCACCGATCAGCACCTATACACAATCACACACACTAGTAAATCTTCAAACTGAAAACTAAAATAGATTATTGAAAAAATGAGAAAACTTCTGCAAACACATATTGTTCTCTTATTTCATTTTAAACAAAGATTATTTCAAGAATATCAGTTTATGCAATCATAGAAACATTCTGCTAGAACAGATAAGACAACCAGTCAGAAGCCCAACCATGTGACAAACCCAGAGGCTATTTGAGATATGTCAGTACAACTGCCCACAGAGCTCATTTAAGAAGTTGCCTGTGGGTCTGTCAGTTGCCACAGCTGGAAGAATATCTTCCACTGTTTCATTTCAAGGTCTCATAATTATAAATGAATGACTAGGCAGCAAGATACATTTGATTATACTTTGAGGAAAGAGTTTTTAACTAGAATAATTTTGAAATATAAAATTTCAAATTAAAATAAAACATACACTTACAAGTACTTTTTACATTATAAGTTATATTTTACATAACATTCATGCCAATGTTCCTAACATGAATTTCTATAGATGATTAAATATGCTGTTTCTTAAAGAGTAAGATTACACATTACAAGTCTGTGTAATGTACAATAGTATGTACAGTATATCTGTACAAATTTACATTTTTTATAGACTATAAAGTGTAATGTTATTTTTGCATTACATAGTATTTTTGTAAGGTATTTAAATGTTTTGCTGTATATAACTATCAATTGTTTGCTAAAAATAGGGGAAAGTACAATCTCCTAAAATGAATAAAACAAGGAGTTATAAACTAATTGGATTGCTGGGATAAACATCTGCTGTAAGTAAGAATTTACAATGTTTGCAACTCCACTCCAAACATTTTTTGACACATTGGGGGAGATTTACTTAAACTGGAGCAGTCAGAATCTGGTGCAGCTATGCATGGTATCCAGTCAGCTTCAAATCCAGCTTTTTCAATTAACCTTTCACAATAAAACCTGAAAGTTAATTGGTTTCTGTGCTGAGCTGGACCAGATTTTGCACTCTCCACTTTTAGTAAATCTCCCTTATTGCCTTCATGTGTTCATATTTTTGGTGGTTAGTAACATCATCCACCCCGTAGTCCTGTTATAGATTAGATGTCTTCTAAATCTCCCCCCTTTAAAAGCAGCCAATCAGCATGGGTGGCTTGATTTGGTGCACCACCTGAAAAATAACTGCCAATTTAATTTTCAGCAGATTACAAGGAGAACAAAGAGACACTATAATTGTTCTCCTATAAGCTGTATTTGGAAAGCTGTCTGTCTGATTTCATAGGGCTTGCTGAAAAATTAATAGCACATACATGGGTGTTGGGAGGTTGGAAAAAGAGAATTATGGTATAGGGATCCAGTTGCAGAACTGGATAAAAATACAATTATCATTTTAAATGGATGCAGACAAATATCAAGCCAAGCTATCTATTATTATTATTATTATTATACAGTATTTATAAAGCGCCGATAGTTCACTCAGCGCTGTACATTACAAAGGGGGACAGAACATGTGACAGAACAATACCAATACAATGCAAAACATGAGGGGATCGAGGGCACAGCTCTTTCGAGCTTACAATCTAGAAGGGACGGGATAGTGGTACAGGAGGAGATAGCTGTGGGGGATGGAGTGGTAGAAAGAGTGGAGGAGGTCGGTCAAGTTAGCAAGGGGTAGGCTTCCCTGAAGAGATGGGTTTTCAGGGTGCGCCTAAAGGAGAGGAGAGTAGGTGATAATCTGATGGGTTGGGGAAGGGAGTTCCAGAGGATGGGTGACACCCTGGACAAGTCCTGGAGGCGGGCATGGGAGGAGGAGACCAGGGAACTAGAGAGAAGGAGGTCTTGTGAGGAGCAGAGTGTGCGTGCTGGGCGGTACTTGGATATTAGGTCAGTGATGAAGTTCGGGGCAGTATGGTGGACAGCTTTGTACGTCAGTGTTAGGATTTTGAATTTGATCCGTTGCGCAATCGGAAGCCAGTGGAGGGATTGGCAGAGGGAGTGGTGGAGATGGAGCGGTTGGAAAGGTGAATGAGTCTGGCAGCCGTATTCAGGATCGACTGAAGCGGGGATATCCAGCGGCAAGGCAGGCCAGTGAGGAGGGAGTTGCAGTAGTCGAGTCATGATATGATGAGGGAGTGGATGAGCTTTTTAGTGGTTTCTGGGGTTAGGAACGTGCAGATTTTGGCGATGTTGCGGAGGTGGAGTCTGCACGAGTTTGTTAGAGATTGGACTTGGGGCTGGAAGGATAGGTTGGAGTCCAGAATGACACCAAGTACTCTGGCCTGCAGGGCGGGTTTGATATTGGCGTTGTTGGATGTGATGGAGAAGTCAATGGAAGGTGGGGTTCGGGCTGGGGGGAAGACAAGAAACTCGGTTTTGGAGAGATTCAGTTTAAGGAAGTGGAGCGACATCCAATCTGATATGTCGCTCAGTAGGTGTGTGATTCGGGCAGAGACCGAGGGGGTGAGGTGGGGGGTTGAGAGATAGATTGTGTGTCGTCGGCATAGAGGTGGTAGTTGAAGCCGTGAGAGTGTATGAGTTGGCCAAGGGAGGAGGTGTAGATGGACAAGAGAAGGGCCCGAGGACGGAGCCTTGAGGGACCCCAACAGAGAGGGGGAGTGAGGGGGAGGTGGTAGCATTATAGGTAACGCTGAAAGAGCGTTGTGACAGGTAGGATGAGAACCAGGAGAGAGCAGAATCTCTGAGGCCGAGGGATTGTAGTATTTTGAGGAGGAGGGGGTGGTCAACTGTGTCGAAGGCCGCAGAGAGGTCAAGGAGTAGGAGCACTGAATAGTGGCCATTAGCTTTGGCGGTTAGAAGGTCGTTGGAGAGTTTGAGTAAGGCGGTTTCGGTGGAGTGTAGGGGACGGAAGCCAGACTGTAGGGGATCGAGGAGGTTGTTGTCGTTGAGGTGAGAGCATAGGCGGGTGTAGACGAGGCGCTCGAGGAGTTTAGATGTAAGTGGGAGCAGGGAGATGTGTCTGAGGTTGTTCGGGTCATTGGGGTCCAGGGAGGGCTTTTTAAGTATAGGGCTGATGTGTGCATGCTTCAGTGGGGAGGGGAAAGTGCCGGAGGAGAGGGAGAGATTAAAGATGTGGGTGAGGGAGCGTAGGATGGAGGGGGAGGAAGGTCGTAGGAATTGTGAGGGGATAGGGTCGAGGGGGCAGGTGGTGAGGCGGGCATCAGAGAGGATCTTGGAGACTTCCTCGATGGTAGTAAGGTCAAAGGTGTGGAGTGTTGGGGGAGCTTCAGTATGAGGAATGTAGGGTGGGGTGGAAGTGGAGGTCAGAGCAGTGGTGGGGCCGTGGGAAAGGGGTGATGAGGGGGTAGCTGAGTGAGGGGGAACGGGGTTGGAGGGAGTTTGAGCAGTGATGAAGTCCCTGCGGATAATGTCGAGGGGGAGGGGGGATGAGGGGGTAGCTGTATGAGAGGGGACGGGTTGAGAGGGCGTGTGAGTTGCGGTAATGTCCTTGCGAATTGTGTCAATCTTGTTTTTGAAGTGATTGGCAATCTCAAGGGTGGTGACTGAGGTGCTGGGTGGAGGTGGGGGTGGAGAGAGTAGAGAGTTGAAGGTGGAGAAGAGTCGGCGAGGGTTGGAGTAGAGGGTCTTGATGAGGGTCAGGAAGTAGGCTTGTTTGGCTGCGTGGAGGGAGGAGGTGTAGGTGCGGAAGGCAGATTTGTAGTGCGTGAAGGCTTGTTGGGATTTTGTTTTGCGCCATAGTCGCTCCAGGGCACGACTGCGTCGTTTGAGGGTTTTGGAGTGATCAGTCTGCCAGGGCTGGAGCGGTCGGGGTCTGATGTTGCGTGTGGTTAAAGACGCTAGTGAGTCAAGGGCTGCTGACAGAGCGTTGTTGTAGGCAGCCATAGCCAAGTCAGGGCAGGACAGGGGGAGGATGCTGTCATGGAGTTGATCAGCTGCAGAGTGGAGAGGGGCAGGGTTAAGGTTGCGGAGGTTACGGCTGGTAGTAGTGTGACATTTGGAGGGGTAGGCGTTGGAGGACGAGGAGATAGAGAAGGTAATCAGGTTGTGATCAGAGAGAGGAAAGGGGGGTGTTAGTGAGGTTGTGGGGAGCGCAGTGGTTGGAGAAGACAATATCAAGAATATTACCGTCGGAGTGCGTGGTGGATTGTATGCACTGTGCAAGTGCAAAGGAGGAGGTTAAGTGGAGGAGACGGAGACGGGCTGTGTCTGGGTTGTCGAGGTTGACAGGGATGTTGAAATCCCCAAGAATGATGGTGGGTAGCTCAGAGGAGAGGAAGAAGGGTAGCCAGGAGGAAAAGTCATCCCGGAAGCGGGGTATGGATCCAGGAGGCCGGTATATCACAGCAATCTTCAGGGGGGTTGGGGAGAATAGTCTGACGCAGTGGGACTTGAAGGAGGAGAAGGATAGGGAGGGGGGGGTTTGGGAGGACTCGGAAGGTGCTCTGCGGTGACAGGAGCAGACCAACCCCCCCACCTTTACGACCGTTAGGTCTGGGTGAGTGGGTCCAGGTGAGACCTCCATAGGAGAGTGCAGCAGGGGAGGTAGAGTACTGCACTGGTGACAGTATGTAAAAAACTTACTTTTAAAAAAACTCACCATGCCTCTCACTAAATACCTTGGACTGTCTACTTTCCAAAAAGGGGGGTATTTGTACTGTCCTGACATTTTAAGGGCCTCAAGAAATGAATTAGGCTGTCAGTATTTAAAAAAAAAAAAAAAATATATATATATATATACAATAGTTTGTAGACTCTATACCTTTCACACAGACTAAATAATATACACTGATTTTGGTTATTGTTACCAAAGAAATGTAGTAAGATACATTTTGGCCTAAATTTATGAAGAAATATTATTTATTTGCAATATTTTATTCATGAAGGCAGTAAAACCTTCTGGAGGTCAAGGTTATTTACAAATATAGACAGTAGAGGGCAGCAGATCCCTACACTAGCATCGTCATTGGCTTGCTAGATGTTGGTCAAACCAAAGAAATATGAAGTATGAGAGCACCAAGCCATATGGATTGGTCCAGATACTGTATCAATTCTATTTTCCAAAATAAAAATGGGGTCTATCAAGAATGGACAGCCAAAGTGTTTCAAGAGTTAGGTGCAAAACCCCCTTAAACAGGACTACCATTGAACCATTGAAGGTTTAAAATAAAATAGTTATATTATAGTTATACAGTTACTTTATATTCCTGAAAACACATGAAGCTTAAAATATACTTAATGTACTTTTATAAATTTAACCTACTGTAATTATGTCCTTGTCATTAATTTATTTTAATTTTTTTTAAAGAGTGCATGAATTAATATATTTATGTAATTAAGATAACCCTGTTTCTGTTATATTGTAGACTTGATAAATGGGAATTTGTACGTAAATGCATAGACCTTTTTATTGTAACAAATAAAAAATAAAAACTTGGGGACTTTGTAGAGCTGCCCCACTATGTCAATCATTTGATTTATTTGGGATCTTTACCAAGGTTGGAGTCCAAAGCTGCACAATTAAAATATTGTAATAATGTAATAAAATAGACTGTGACTGGTAAACTGCATTTAATTTGGACTGCATCTACCAGTTAAAGAAAACCTAAGCCTCCTTGGATAAGTAACTGAAAAACTGAGATTTGGCTAAGTGAATATGTTTTTTTTATATAAATATACAAACAATTTCAGCCCTTTCTACATAGTATTAATAAATAAAAAAACATCAGAAGCTATGCCTTTGCCACCAGTGACTACTTAATTTTCATTTCTACTGTGTCAGCCAACTGTAAGCTACCATTGCATTTAAAAATACGTTTGAGAGAAAATGCTTATTGAACAGCATGCACAATATTTTACACAACTTTATTTTAATGATTTAATCTAATCAAAACAATTGATGGAAAAAATTGTGAATGACATCTTGCAGACATGGTAACTGGATTCTGCCATGTCAATCATGTCTTCCATTAAAATTGAGTGGGGCTATAACATGCCTAGTTCCATAAAAAGGATTATGTGATTTTATTTATATACATTTTAATGTAAAGCTGTAATGCACAATTCTCACGCCGCTTGAGGCCCTACAAATGGAGCCTGGGCATGGAGGATATCATAGCTCTCTTTGAGCAGGTTTTATGCTCACAGTCATCACTGAAACACAGATACACAAGATCTCAGTCTCAGTCTGAGTGATGAACTATTGATTTTATGATGTCTGGTTGTGGTAAACAAGGAGGTACAGTTCGGGCTAAGGCCAAGACCTGATTATCCCGGGCTAGTCTGCAATTCCCCATTGGTTGTGTTCAGCATCTGCTCAGGGAAGGAAACTATGTTGAGTGGGTCGGAGCCAGAGCTTACGTCTATCTGGCCGCCGTCCTGGAGTATCTGATGACTGAGATCCTTGGTCTGCCTGCCAACAAGAAGACCCATATCATCCCCCGACACCTCCAGCTGGCAGTTTGCAATGACAAGAAGCTCAAAAAACTGCAGGGTGACATCACCATCACCCAGGGATGAGCACTGCGCAACATCCAGGCCATGTTACTGCCCAAG
Organism: Staurois parvus; assembly: GCA_951230385.1. Classification (NCBI taxonomy): domain Eukaryota; kingdom Metazoa; phylum Chordata; class Amphibia; order Anura; family Ranidae; genus Staurois; species Staurois parvus. Next base: position 38,275 of record CATNWA010019277.1, read on the forward strand.
AAGACCAAGAGCCACAAGTCTGCCAAGGCCAAGTAATCTGGATCCATTATTTTCTATTACGCAACACTAGAACATCTAGAACACAACACTAGAACATCTAGAAGTTCTATATGATGCTTCTGGATGCCAGTTGCCGCCCTGTGACCTCTAGCCAAGGAGCTCTAGGAGCCCTGTGTCACTAATGAGTATTTATAGGCATGTAAGTGTAATCTATCCCGGATAATAGACACCTTTATGTGGAATCAGAGACCTGAGAACATAAGATCAGTTGCTGTTAAACTCCCACTTAGCAAATGCTCCAGAACCCCTTTTACCCAGGTGCTGACACAACAGTGGAATGTAATAGCTGCAAGACAGGGGTCAACACACATAAACCCTTTGAAACACTGTTACATTATCACAATAACATTTTCTCTCCTCTGCTGCTTTTAATAAGCAAATTGTACAATGACTTTATTGGTTATTTTTACTGTATGACTATTAAAACAGGAAATACCTTACGAATGGGGACTTTCCTGCTTGGACCAAGAACCACAGTTCAACACTGATCTAAAAATTATTGTGCTATATCTTGTGTGTACCTCTAAGTATTCTGTATAATTTCTTTCCAAAATATACCTAACTATAACCTGCTACACCAAATGTAATGTAATATATACAGTAAACACATACTGTATTTTCATTTAAACTGTGCTGATGAGAAAGTTCATTAGTCTTTTTTCAGATGAACATTTATTTACAACTTTGCTATTATACCAATATCATATCAATATATGCTATTCATATGTTATATGAATCAATATGTCACCGTCTTGCACTTTTAGGGCTGGTATTATTCCATTGTAGAAAATAATTTATCATTTTAAATGAGACTAATGAGTTTTTGCAATACTAAGGAAATATGTTCTTCTTTGAAAAACATATGGTAAACATTCAAGAAATATATTTATCCATCAGATAAAAAAATAATTTGGTAGAGAAGAAAAATCAGGTCGGCCGCACTTCCAATAAAATCTCCATTATTTGGATAAATTCAAAATAGACACTCCACAATGTACAAAAGAGACAACATAGCACTCCAGCTAATGCGTTTCACACTGCCATCGGCGCTTAATCATAGCTTATACTGAAATTATCACACAATATATATATATACACACATACATGCACAGCTGCTCCTAATGGTTTCTTGATTGTAAGCAATCTTATGTGAAACAACGAAACACAGGTACCGACAATTGTCGGTAATCGGCTGTGTCTCTGAGCCCCAAAAAAACAGAATAAAATCCTATAATACCAACAAAACAGTATAAAGAATTTCAAGTAAGTAAATCATGTAAATGAACTACATGAACGCACTGCATAGGAATATGGAATACCATTATTCATGTATATTCATAACTTACTATAGGCCCATACCATAATACCCTGAATGGATGTTAGCACACCAATAAAACTAACTACTATACAATATACTGTATATATATATGTATTATTTTTTTTTTTCTGTTTTTGTTAGTGTTTTTCTTTCCTTGTTTGTTTTATTGGTGTGCTGACACCCATTAAAGGTATTATGGTATGGGCATATGGTAAATTATGAATATACATGAATAATGGTATCCCATATTCCCATGAGCAGCTAGTTCTTCCTTCCTGTCACACACACAAAGCCATTGGGAGTAAGAGGAGAGCTAGGCCCCAATCTCAGTCATTGTTTATGCAGGCCATAGACGGGTCGAAAATCGGCCGATTTTTGAGCCGTCTATGGCCTGCATAACATTGACTGAGATTGGGGCCTAGCTCTCCTCTTACTCACGATTTTTTGCACCATTAGTGGGTTAATTGGTTGGCCGTTTCTCAGGCTTTTGGCACATTTTTTTATTGGTAAAGTTGGAAAAAAATCGGCCAATTTTTGCCGATCGGCCGATTTTCCCAGCAATGATGGGCAAATCTGCCGATCGTTTTACCAATAAAAAATCTGTGCATGAGCCGTGACCTGCAAGAAGAAGAAAAAGAAGAAGAAGAAGTAAAAGAAGAGGAAGAAGAAGAAAAAGAAGAATTCCAGTCCGCTATTATATTTGACATGAAAAAGTATTGCGGTTGCAACAATGTATCTATTTGTATCCAAATAAAACAACCATCTGTATCTGAAATGGGTACAAAGAGATACATTGTTGCAACCGCAACTTTTTTCATGTCAAATATAATAGTGGAGCTCTCTGCAAGGGACAAAAGTAAATTAAATGTCAGCTCTAGACGGGATGAAAATTGGCTGATTTTTTTTACCATTGGTGGTAACGTCGGCCTATTGAACAACTAATTTTTCATTTTTCTTTTTAAAAATGGACAGTTTTCGACCCGTCTATGGCCTGCATTAGTGTACAAACAAACCCCTGCCTGATCATAGCGCCCTTCCCGATTACAGTGCCCCTACCTGATTACAGTGCCCCTGCCTAATCACAGTACCCCTGCCTGATCATAGTGTCCAACCTGTTCATAGTACCTCTGCTTGATCACATTGCTCTACCTGATTACAGCCAGCACTTGATTACAGCCAAGGCAACATTACAGTCAGTGCTTGATTACAGCCAATGTTTGATTACAGCCAGCACCAAACTGCATCCAGCTCAGATTTACAGCAAGTGCAAGATCACTGCTAGTGCTTGATTTCAACCACTCCCATATTACAGCCAGCACTATATTACAACTAGTGCCACATTACAAACTTAACAGATCTCAACATGTAACTGCAAATGGAATGCAAATAAGGAATTCTGTAGATCAGCATCATACGAGGCAATCAAAAAGTAAGATATTTTTTTTTTTCTTCACCACTACACTCAGGACCAACATTTACCCATACACAAACCTAACAATTTTCCCCTCCTATTGCTTTTCTTTTTCTTTTTTCGAATGCACCCCACTCTTCTGCCATTCTCTCCTTCCCTCCACCCCCACTCTATAATACTGTTTCTTCTGCTCAGCACCAGGCTCAATGTAGTCAATATAGTGAGGTATCATGGACCAGAAGGTTCAAAATGATTTAGTTAGACTTCTTTTCTTTTTTTCTTTCCCTACTGCCTTTACATTACTTAATTATATTCTACCAAGTTTCTCTCACCTCCCTCCTCCCCACTCCCCACAAGACACTGTGGAGTTTATTTACTAAGCGAGTGTGCAAAATAAGGTTTACTTCTGCATACAAACCAATCAGATTCCAGGTTTTACTGACAAAGCTTAACTGAACAAGCTGAGGTTAGAAGCTGATTGGCTACCATGCACAGCTGCACCAGATTCTGTGTGAACCAGCTTTAGTAAAATCTCTCCCTGTGCACTATTACTGTGTGGACTTTCAAGACTTGAATATCATCAGTTCACCCCTTTTATTTTCTGTGGGGGGGGCTTTAGTACAACCAGCAAAATGTTACATGGGTAGTGTTTATTTTTTCGCACAGTTCAAACATGACAGTTTGATCTGTATCATGTTCAGTCTTTGCAAATCCTGATGTACGATTTGCTTATACATAAGAGTTGATTTACTAAAACTGAAGAATGCAAAATCTGGTGCAGCTCTGCATAGATACTAATCAGATTCCTGTTTTTCTTTTTAAAGATTAAATTGGATAAGCTGAAGTTAGAAGCTGATTGGCTACCATGCACCAATGCACCAGGTTTTGCACTCTTCAGTTGTAGTAAATCAACCCCACACTGTCTCTGTTACATTATTTTGTGACGGATGGAGATGTAATTGCATTATTGTTAAAAAATAAAAACTAAATACAAAAATAAAATAAAAACAATTGTATTGTTGATTCTCTTTCTGCTAAGGATATTCTCCCTTGTATTCTGTCCCATGACCCAACACAACAGAAATTGAAGAATGATCTCCCCATGATGCCTCCCCTTGAAAAAAAAACTGACAATTTTTCAATTTTAGCAATTTTGCATTCATTGCTGCTTGTGTCCCTTTCAGAGAGATAACCCTGAATTCTGTTCCCATTTGGTACAGCATAGAAGTGATACTGATGAAGTGTAAGTGCCATCTTAATTCTAGGATTTGGCTTTTGGCTCACTGAGAAGCAAACAAGAACACTTCCAAGCAGAGCCAAGTTAGTTAAATTTAGTCCTGGAAACACAGCATACTGTATGCCTAAATGGCATAAGCACTAGGCATCATGCCCATCATTTTTTACAACATAAAAGATACATTGTTTACTTGTACAGGATTTAACTTTAGGTCTAATTTAAGAATTCATTAAGAAGGTGCACAGATCATAGATTTTATTTTGGTATTTCCTCTTAAAAATAACATTTCTTTACATTTAATCAAACATGGATCTTAAAACAACTGTCAAATGACTACAACGTATACCTTTCACTTCCACTCAAAATAAGTTATTGAATGCTTATAATAGTCTTTCTAGCTAGTTAGAATGTTATTCACAGGGATAATTGAAGTATCACTTCAAAATTCTATGGGAACAATTTTCTATTAAAAACTGTGATCAATACTTGGCAGCAGAGAATACTCTGAAGATCAGAAGGCAAATAGTAAGCAATAAATAGCATAAAAATTAGAAAGACCCAGTGGCAAAATCTTAAGAGCAGTATTTAAGCAAATTTTAAAAAAAACTATGCAATTGTGTATCATACTAAACTTGGATTTTGAGATTATTGAGTTAAACAAAACACAATTACCTGATCTTGTCATTTACATGGACTAAACTTTCACTTAAATAATCTTTGTTGTTTATTATACACATTTTGATTATTAACAATGGATTTCACAAAAATAACAATGCATTATTTGGGGATGAAAATATAATGCTTAATAAGATCATAAAAATAATGATGTACATCATAAGGTGTAAGCATGTGTCTTTTGTGTTTGGTATTAACGTTTTGATTACTTTCTATATATATAAGTATAAATTTTTGCTAATTATTTTAGACAGTGAGCATGTGCAAAATGTAAGAATTCAATGATACTCAAGAAAAATGACCTGGAAAAATGAAGCCTCAAAATGTAGAACAGGTTAAATAGCCACTTATATCACATACTGTAAATAGCAATCTACAATATATCACTTATTGTATATACATGTGTATGTATGTATTTTGTATGTACATACAGTATGTATGTATTTGCATTTCTAATAAGCTTAAAGAAAATACATTTAATGTTGGATGCTGAATTATTAGAGTTAGTTTTCTATGCCAAAATACTTCACAGGGAAAATATTTACATCAATTGCTATAATTTAGATCAGGCTCAAAAAATGTATACATATTTATGATATATACAGGCGAAGCTCAAAAATTAAGAATATTGTGCAAAAAGTTAATTTATTTCAGTAATGCAACTTAAAAGGTGAAACTAATATATGAGATAGACTTCAATACATGCAAAGCAAGATAGTTCAAGCCGTGATTTTCCATAATTTGTGATGATTATGGCTTACAGCTCATGAAAACCTAAATCCACAATCCCAGAAAATTAGAATATTGTGAAAAGTGTGCAATATTCTAGGCTCAAAGTGGTCCCACTCTAATCAGTCTAATTAAGCAATAAAACACCCGCAAAGGGTTCCTGAGCCTTTAAATTGGTCTCTCAGTCTGGTTCAGTAGGAATCACAATCATGGGAAAGACTGCTGACCTGACAGTTGTGCAGAAAACCATCATTGACACCCTCCATAAGGAGGGAAAGCTTCAAAAGGTAATTGCAAAAGAAGTTGGATGTTTCCCAAAGTGTTGTATCAATGCACATTAATAGAAAGTTATGTGGGAAGGGAAAAAGTGTGGAAGACAAAGGTGCACAAGCAGCAGAGATGACCGCAGCCTGGAGAGGATTGTCAGAAAAAGGCCATTCAAAAGTGTTGGGGACTCTTTCACAAGAAGGGGACTAAGGCTGGAGTCAGTGCATCAAGAGCCTTCACACACAGACTGATCCTGGACATGGGCTTCAAATGTCGTATTCGTCTTGTCAAGCCGCTCCTGAACAAACAAACAACGTCAGAAGCGTCTTACCTGGGCTAAAGAAAAACATACCTGGTCTTTTGCTCAGTGGTCCAAAGTCCTCTTTTCTGATGAGACAACCTTTTTGCATTTCATTTTGGGAAACCAAGGATATCCACAGTATGGAGGGAAGAATGGAGAGGCACACACTGCAATGATGCTTGTTGAGTCCAGTGTGAAGTTTCCACAGTCTGTGTTGATTTGGGGGGAGTGGGAGCCATGTCATCTGCTGGTGTTGGTCCACCACTGTGCTTCCATTAAATCCACTCGGGTCAATGCAGCTGTCTTACCAGGAGATTTTGGAGCACTTCATGCTTCCTTCCAACAGACGAGCTTTATGGGGATGCTGACTTCATTTTCCAGCAGGACTTGGCACCATGCCCACACTGCCAAAAAAGCACCAAAACCTGGTTCAATGACCGTGGGATTTTACTGTGCTTGATTAGCCAGCAAACTCGCCTGACCTGACAAAACCCCATAGAGAATCTATGGGGCATTGCCAAGAGAAAGATGAGAGACATGAGACCGAACAATGCAGAAGACGAGCTGAAGGCCGCTATTGAAGCATCGTGGTCTTCCATAACACCTCAGCAGTGCCACAGGCTGATAAACTTCCATGCCACGCCGCATTGAGGCAGTAATTACTGCAAAAGGGGCCCAAACCAAGGTACTGAATACAAACATATGCATACTTATACTTTTCAGAGGTCCGATATTGTTCTATGTACAATCCTTTTTTTATTGATTTGCATGTAATATTCTAATTTTCTGAGATTGTTGATTTAGGGTTTTCATGAGCTGTAAGCCATAATCATCACAATTATGACAAATCAGGGCTTGAACTATCTTGCTTTGCATGTAATGAGTCTATCTCATATATTAGTTTCACCTTTTAAGTTGCATTACTGAAAAAAATGAACTTTTGCATGATATTCTAATTTTTCGAATTTCACCTGTATACAGTATGTGTAGTAAAATTTTTGGGCCTAGATTTACTGAAAAGCCCCATAGTTACGTCAAACACTTTTAAAACAGAATTTGTCGCAAACTAGAGCAAATATTGTAGATATAATTTATAATATTGAAGATACCAAAACTATAATCTTGCATGTCCACTGACCATGGTATTGTAAAACATGTACTGTCAATGGAGATTGTCGCTCAGCACTTTACAGTATAACGGGAGACAATACAGCAATAATACAGTTTCAATACAAGAGGGTTAGGATGGCCCTGCTCCTTGGAGCTTACAATCTAGGAGTACAGGCTTACCTCGGTTTACGAATGCCTCGGTAAAACGTAATTTTCGGTTTACGAATGAAAATCCATTGAAAAAAATGGCTCGGTTTACAATTTTTTTTTCGCAATACGAACATATTAATTTGTTTTCAATGCATTTACGATTTTTTTTTAAATCATGTCCCTGTATAGTACTATGCCTTTAAAGTGCACTTTACAAAGAGTTTGAACAGATAAAGACTTTTTTTTTACGTTTTCTGACCTCTGGAACGGATTAATTGGTTTTCAATGCATTTACAGAATTTTTTTTCGCAATATAAACAGATTAGTTTGGATTTTTCAATGCATTCACAAATTAATTTTTAATCATGTCCCTGTACAGTATTTATATGCCTTTAAAGTTCACTTTATAAAAAATTTTTGAACAGAATAAAAATAATTAAAATAAAATACTTTTTTTTAACTGTTTTTCTGACTTCCGGAATGGGTCAATTGAGCTTTTCATGCATTGCGGAAGCCGCGTTTCAGTTTACAAATTTTTCGCAATACGAAAGTCCCGCGGAACGAATTAAATTAGTAAACCGAGGTACGCCTGGTGTATATATATATATATATATATATTGCATTTATTATAAAAGTAAATACAGTTCAAGTGTAAAATTCACTGCGCAAAAACAAGATGTATAAAGTAGAATGTGAATAAAACTAGCCTATAAATAATAGTGGACAATAATTATCTCACAAAGTGAATAAGTAAAATAGTTATTTTAAATAGTGAATTTTAAATAGTGAATATGCCTTAAATAGTGAATATAAAAAAAATCACCTCATAGAGCAATAAAATAAAAAAGTGAAAAGCAGTGCAATAAAAAAAAAATATAGCATATAAATAACAAAGTAAAGTGATGTTATGCTGCACGCAAGTAATTAAATGTGAAACAAATATATCATATACACAAATACTTAAAAATAAGTCCACCAAAAAAGAAAAATTGTGATGAAGCACTAAAGTCCTTTAAATACGCCAAAATCACCACGTGAGCAAATGGCAATAATTGATTAAATAAAGTGCATAAATATAACTTCAGTCAAATGTCACCATGTGCTTCAGGGGTAAAAAACCCTCCCCCAATTCAGTGACACTCACCAATATCGTGGCCCCTCCTAACTTGATAGGCAATCGCGTAGTGATGAGTGTTAAATGCAATAGAGATCATCAATCAGCAAGCCCTTCATCAATATAGACTGATTAAGTGGCAGGACATCCTCCAGATTAATAAAACAGGTGAATATCTGATTGCCAGAAATGATATTGTGCTATCTCTACAGGAGGTACTTTCACAGCATCCCTGCTGCTTCTGCTGCAGTCTCTTCTCAGCACAGAGTTGTTCTGTCTCTCCAATCTAAGCATTGAAAGTAGTGTGATCTCTGTAACTTACAGTTGTGATGAGATAGCGATAACTCCAATCTTAGTTGAATATAACTAAGATCTTGTAGATCTTGTGAAGTTTATTCCATAAACTGAGAGAATCTTACAACAATGAACATCTGATAGGTCAAAAAGATCATAATGTGATCTGCTTCCATAAGACATGAGGCTAGAAGCTGAAATGCATTTCTGGGAAAAGGGGTGGGCTATCTATACCGCAAGAACTAAACCAAAAGGAAAGGGAGAAGCAGAGAATCAAAAATACAAAGAAAACTTAAAGGCATAAGATAGTCATGTGAAAACATAACAGGAGTACTTGCCAATGCCACCCCTGTTTGCTGTCCTCTAGGTGGTCTATGTATAGCTGCAGGGGTTGCATGAAGTATAAATGTACCTTTTTTAATTTTGAAGTGTCATAGCTGATCACATGTGCAGCGGCCTGGCAACTGTAGATCAATAGAGGTCAAAATGGCAGCTTCCTTGGCATGCAGAGAATGGACCTCACATGTATGTCTGCTCCCTGCATCCTCTCCCTATATTGCATTTATTGTTGTGTTAAGACCAAACAATATAGCAAATTTCAAACACTTTAGCATTAAAGTTTGTACAGTGTTATTAGTTTATCCAGACAGCTCAGACTATGCCTTATTCTTTTGTTTCATTCATTTGGTTTGATTCATTGAATTTTATGGAGCCAAACCAAAGCATAATGAAATTTCTTTTCTACCTCTGAGCACCACAAAAGTAGTTAAATTATTAACTTTATTTAATTGAAGTGTTAATATTTAATGAGTTTTTTGTTTTTCACCTTCTTCTGGTTTTTGTCTCCATCTCTTTTTTGCACAGGTGAGAACAGTTTAAGGAGGAAAGTTCTGTCTAATAACAAGAAAGGAACAAACCAAGGTTTAGAAAGCATATATAAAAAATATATTTCTACAAGACAGTTGTCATTATGCCTTTGACACAAAGGTAGCCCATTTAAATAAGCTATGCCAAAACAAAGAGAATATGAGCTCTAATTTAGTGCATCGATCAAAAAAGTGAACATGAGCTAATGACACTGTTGCATCAGGTCATAAATTTATTGCTTTTTAAAAGCAATCACCAAGCTATCAAGCAATAAAGTATACAGGGTAAGTGCTTCTCCTAAGACAGAGCTGTCACTGACAATGATATACTGCAGAGGTAAAAAATAAAAATGATTTCTTTCATGTTACAGGTATTGGTTGCTAAAAGCCCTGTGCATCATTTTATGCATACGGCTAACATTTTGGTTAAGAAAAAGGATTCTTTGTGTGAATGTATAAGTGCTTAAATTGCCTTGCGCAGTGTAAACAGCAATGAAGATGTGTAAAGTGCAGTGACCCATAGTAGTCATTCACAATATAGTTTACTATTGGGGATGAGCTTCATGTTTGGGTTATCCATCAGTTTGAACAGAAGCCAAGCTGTTTGCAGTTTGTTGAATGGACAAACTAAACGGCCAGATTTTGTTAGTTCGCCCACTCAGCCCTCCAGCTACTGAAACCTGAAGTCATTCACTTAGTGGCAGGCCACCCACCCACATTTTTCAAATTATTAACAAGCCAGAGAGCATCCAGGGGTACATTATCAACCACTTGCCCTCCAGAAGATTTACCCCCCTTTCTGACCAGGCCATTTTTTGTGATACGGCACTGTGATACAGACAATTGTGCAGTCATGCAATGCTGCACCCAAATGAAATGTACTTCCTTTTTTTCCCATAAGTAGAGATTTATTTTGGCGGCACAAAATCACATTTCGTCATAAATTTAGGCCAAAATGTGTTCTGCTACATGTCTTTGCTAAAAAAAAATCCAAATATGTGTGAATGAATTGGTTTATGTGACAGTTAGAGTGTTTGCAAATGGCAGTAAATATACTGGAAATTTTTTGGTTTTTACTAGTAATGGCAGTGATCAGCGACCTATAGCGGGACTGCAGCAGGCATTCTGACACTGGGGCGAACTGATTTGGTGTCACTGACATCCCCAGTGACACCAATACAGTGATCAGTGCTAATAAAAAGCACTGACACTGTACTAATGGCACTGAGCAAGAAGGGGTCATCATGTGGGGTGATCAAAGGGTTAACTATGTGCTGTGTGCTGTTTTACTATGTGAGCTGTGTGTGCATTACACTGTAAGCACACTGCTTTGTATGGCTCTGCTATACAGGGGAGAGATGTGTATTGTTTACATAGAGGTCTCTCCCCCATTGGTAATACTTGGAGATCACCTGGTGTCTGTGGGACCCGGAGATTGACAGCTGAGGCTGCAAAGTGCAAAACTGTATATATATATATATGTGATTTTGTGCACTCGTACTGCCCTGTAGCAGTATTTCTCCTAAAGGGCAGCACGGAAGCAGTTAAGGAAATAGGGTCATGATAGGTTTCCCAGTGTTTATATTTCAACAGTGCTGAGGAACTGTTAGCTTGTTTTGTTGGGACATCAGGGCATTAATCATTGTAATTAATGATGGATCTACATCCTTGGACAACATCATTGACATTGGATTTACATTATGGAACATTTTTCTATCATGAAATGTATTTGGACAATAACTTACAGTAACTCTCCCTTTTCTTTTTCTCCCCACCCATCTTTCTTACCTGTTATGATGTTTTCTCTTGACAATATACACTCTCCTGTCTAGCAAATCCAGTATTACCCTGAAATGATCCACTGTTCAGCTGCCTGTGTCCTGCACCACCATATTGGTTCTTCTCAGCCAGCTGCATCTGTTGGATTCAGGCAGCATAAGTCTCTACTCCCTGGACTGCTGTGTGAAGGGGCTACCACAGCCTCCTGCAATATATGATGGTGTTTCCCAGGGGGATATTGAAGTAGGTCATGTTATTCTGCTATATTATTAATATGGGGGGGATTAAGTGTATTTCCAGGGTAAAGTTCCACTTTAAGTAACTTGAAGTGACTAACTACAGGTTAAAGCCAGGGTAGAGAGTAATAATGTTTTTTAGATATCAACTTATTGTAACTTCAGATAGTGGGTAGGCCTTTTGATAGCTTCCGACTTATCCTAGCTAGTTTCATATATCAAACATTTGTTTTTTTCATACTAATTTTACTTTGCAGTGGGGGTGATTTAGGTGGAATCAAGGAAATTACAAAATCAGCAATTTAGCCACAAATTTAAGTATGCTGAGATTTGACAATCATACCTAATGATCACTTTGTATTAATGCATATGTGTTATAGCAAATTTAACTTCTGTATGCAGAAAGGGTTCTTCACAGTAAGAGCTGTGAAAATTTGAAGCAGCCTTTCACAGGAGCTATCTGAAGCACGCTTACTAAAATAGTTGAAAATATGACTGAATGTGTTTTTTAAATGCAAGTTTATTATAGGTAATTAACGTAAATATTTTCAAAGATACCTTACAATAACTTTAATTAAATAAAATGACATACACTGCAAACCAATAATAAATCGCACATAAACAGACTTAGCTCAACTTTTGAAGCTCGAGCTAACATTACTACAATCTACAGTCCCCTTTCATAAGAAAGGGACAAGACCTCATAACAAGCTATGACAAAGGTCAACCGACGACTGCATCTCCTGTGACAAATCTCTTTCTTTATATAGGTGACACTCATGCTCAGGACCGTTGGAACAGCATGTGACACTTCAGCTACCAATCACAGGTAAGTAAGTAATTTTAAACTTTAAATCTCAAACCTTCCTGGCCATGGCCCAAAGTTGGCAGAGGGGTCATTTTACGTCCTTCCCTCCACCTCTATTCACACTAATAGCTTTGAAAATGTGGAACAGCCAACTTTTTAGGCTGGTTCAAAAATGACTGGATGTGTTTTTTAAATGCACAAATATAACTGGATATTAATATTTTAATCTAAATATCACTATAGATTGTTGACCCACTGTGTATCCATTTGCTTAAGGGGATCAGTAAAGATGTTTGTTCCTCTTTAGAGAAAACTGAATACACTTTGTAAAGTTATTTTGCCTTCCTTTGGATCAACTGGAGATTAAGAGTTCTGAGGATGCAAGATTTTTTTTCTTTTTTTTGTCTTTTGGTTAAATGTGATGAACATTGTCCTTTAGCCTGCCCCACTATGTAAAAGTGGATATTCAGCTGATAACTGTAGATTTGTTTATAATAAGGAATTTTAGGGCTCACTGCTTTGCTTTACCAAATTTCTTTAACCCCTTATTTAGTCATACATATCTTCTGAACAATAAAACCTATCCATACATAGTGCATTAAAATCATTGCCAATTGTAATACTTCAATAATGTACAGACACAAAAAGGGGGAAATAATATAAGGAGGTGGAAGCTGCAGTATACAGCATTTTTGTACCTTTGTGCTTTATTGAGACTTGTACTAATAGGCATGTGCGATTTGTTTCATTATAAATTGAAATTTGGGCAAAAGTTTCATTATTCGGAGATTTGATAATGAAAACAATAAATTAATTTGTGTTCATTCACTTCATTTGTTAGCTCCTTCAGAGGGTTTTACAAGGTCAATAGTATTGTCACACTTTATTATTATGATTGGCCAAAGCCAAAGTCAAGCAAAACATCAGTAAGCAAGTTGCACCAAAATCACAAGCAAGTCGCTAGCAAGTTGCTAGCAAGTCACATGAAAAAGGTGCAAGCAAATTGCATCAAAATTTCAGGCAATTTGCATCAAAAAGTTGCAAGCAAGTTGTATCAAAGTTCTAAGCAAGTCACCGAAATAACATATTGACATAACAAATTAATCCAAATCTTCCAAAATAACTTCCAAAAATACAAATCGATTTGGAACAATGAATATATGAAATTAATCTGACTATACAAAACATTCTGAAAATGAAACATTCTAGTATAGGAATATGATTATATGAAATGATTGAATGAATTTGAAATGAAACATTTTTTCATTGTGCATATCTAAACATTTGTGATTCTCCTTTGATACCCAGGATTTCATCACTGGGCAGCAATACTTCATATAAACTAGGTCTTGCCTTACCTAAATAGGTGCAAAAAGTTACTAGTGGAGACTACATTAGGTTAATACCTGTTACAATATGAATTTGTATGAAATCTCCAACAAGAGATATTACTAATATTGTCATTATGAAAATATTTTAGAGTTTGATCAACGTGGGTGTGCAATATGTCTTCTTATATGACCCTGCTATCAGGATAGTTGAGAATAGTTTGAGATGAATATAAGCTACCAAGGAGCATATTCTATTAATTATGCAGGGTATACTGTATGGAGAAGGCATGCCAAAGAGATGAGGAGCTTCTTTCAGATGGTTTGGTAGCAGGGGCGGACTGACCATTTGGAAACTCGGGCACTGCCCGAGGGCCCGGGGTCAGTAGGGGGCCCCATGAGATGCCCCTGGGATCTTTTTCATAGGCTTTTTTGAGTTTGGGCAAGGACACAGGGGCCCCATGATCCCCTATTGCCCGGGGGCCCCATGAGTTGTCAGTCCACCCCTGTTTGGTAGTAGTTATTTACACAATGGAATCAACTCCAGATATCCACTTCAAAGGTTCCACTCATTTAGATATGCAGTGAGGGTGGCCATTCTTTCAGAAATGCATTACTTGACCTTTGGGGACCCTATCTAGCCTTTGCATATGTAATTTTCCCTCCAAAAATGTTGTGAACCTTTGCCTACTTAATTTTCCCTACAAAAAGGTTGGGGTAAGGCTTTGTATTAAAGGGAGCTGACTTATGCTAACTAAATGGGTATAGGAGATTGTCCAATCCTGAAAGGATGAGTTTGAATAGATGAATTAGATATGACCATCAATTAGTAGCCATGCAAGCCTATGAAAGGGAGGCTTTTTCAGTCTACACACTTAAAGGATTAGGGAAAAAAGTTAGGAGTCATCTTTGGAATGCCAGAACACCAGAATGGGGCCCTCATGCACAGTGTAACGCTAATTAGGGTACATATTCCTGACACTTACATATGTGTTTTTCTTTGGCTTTGTCTACTGTTTTTATGTTTAATACTATGTTACAGCATGCTTTTATGTTTCCTCTGCTTAATAGTTTCTCTGTAAATAAATAGACTGCTGGCTTGAGACATTTACACCTTTTTACTATTTACCAATAAAATTCTGTTGTTGTATTGATATTTTAACTCAGGTGTATGAACTCTCTTTACCAAATCTCATCATTAGAGATATTAGATCTCAAAGTATAAAGATTTTGGGTAACAGTACTCATAAATTACTTATCATTTTATTTGACCTTTAGCCTTGTACACTTAGTTGGCATATATACACATGCTAAAGCTAAATAATCAATTTACCATACTTTGCTATTGGTCTAAAGTTCTTCTGTCTTATAAATCACTACTAATGGTACTTTACATGCTGTTTTTTAATGTTTAAATGAACCCTAAGATTTTATGTTTAACTTGGAGAACTAATTCCCATCAGAATTCTTCAAGCACAAGTTTCTGACTTAGGATAAAAGTAACTCTTTTATTAAATCACTGCCTTTTTAATAAAGTTTCTATTCATTAAAGTACAATATCAGCACCAGGATTAGTGATGCTGCTAAAATGAAAAATTGCACATTTTGGAATAGTGACTTGTGTGATGAATACACTCTTTTGGGGGGTTAGGAAGGGCAAATAAATACACTTTTACTGAAGTGTGATGCAAGCAGTTCTGTGTAGCAATTTTTCAGAACATCTGGCATTTCTTAGAAATTATTTTATGTACATTTTTATGCTAAGCTAAACGAAAGTTTAAATCTGAAGGATACTGGTGCCATGTGCTCTAGTTATATTTTTGTTTGGAACTGCTAAATTTCAAAGAAAATAGAAATAAGGTTGACAGAAAGAAACTAGTATAAAGTTCAGTGTGCTGAATTGGCCCATTAGATTGGATCATCTCAATGTTGCCTTGGTGTGTCCCATATTTGAGACAATTATCAATCATGCATGCTCAGTATAGAATATTGCTCAAGGTTTTTAGAAAAACTGATTCTCTTGCTTTCTGGAATGAAGTAATTGAGATTGATATATTTATTTTAATCAAGCTGACCATTTTGTCTTGCAGGTCATATTTCTTTTCTTTCACTTCATTTATTTTTTTTAGGAATTTTCTAAATGCATAGACCTCCTACATAGAAAGAAAAAATGAAAGAAAACAGTAAGTACCAATATAATTAGGAATACACAATCCGCATTTTTCTTTATTGTTATAAAAGAATCATTACAATGGAGAACATGTTTTGTAATGTTTAACCAATCCTCTGTGTAGTGGCTGCACAGGAAATGCAATGCTTTTCATCCAAAACATTCTAATGTTTTCAGCAGAACTGTATAATCTGTGAACAACATCTAGTTTGCATACATTATGTGTTCTCTGTTTAAAATAGCCTTAGAACGCACCTGGCTACCAGTACCATGTGATTAGCTGTAGCCAATCAAGGAGTACAACTGTAAGCAAGCTGTTCATGAATGGTAACTCATTTGTGACAGTTAAAACTATTTAATATGCAGTGATCATCAGTGTAAAAGCAATAACAGTGTAAAAAAAAATCTCTGATCAGCCCCCCTCACCCTAGAGTAGTACAGTGACATTATGGTGACACTGAACTACTCTGATAAAAGTATGTAAAAAATGTTAAAGAAAAAAAGTGAAAAAAAAGAAAAATAAATTAAAAATTGAATGAAAATTATGTTTTTTTTTACATACTGTCACCAGTCAGTATCCATGATCACTGTCACATCAGTCATATGATGGCTGTACTGTACTGGTGACAGTATGTGAAAAAAATATTTAATATCTTAATTTTCAAAAAACATTTTTTTTTTAATTACAACTTTAAAAAACTCACCATGCCTCTTACTAATTATCTTGGACTGTCTACTTTTAAAAAATTTGACAATTGAGGCCCTCTGACATTTGAGGGCTTCGTGAAATGAGGTAGGCTGTCAGTAAATCAGAATTGATCAAGTTTCAAATATATACCCTAGTTTGTAGACTTTAGAACTTTCACACATACTAAATAATATACACTGACTGGGTTATTTTACCAAAGAAATACAGCAGAATACCTTTTGGCCTAAATGTTACAGTAAGGTTATTTATTTCACAAAATGTTATAACAATAATTAAGAAAAACAGGATTTTTTTCAAAATGTTTGGTATTTTTTCATTATATAGCAATAAATAAAGAACCCAGTGGTAAATAAATACTACCAAAAGAAAGCAATATTTGTGTGAAAAAAGTATATACATTTTATTTGGGTACAGTGTTGCATGACTGAACAATTGCCAATTAAAGTAGGGCAGTGCTGACTAGCAAAAAATGCTCAGGTCATGAAGGAGATAAAACCATCCAGAGTGGTTAATGTGGTCATTTGTTTGTTCACTAATCCCCTTAAAGAAAATAGGAGAATTAAAGTCCACCTCCACCAGGTACAAAAAAAATCCACCCTTTCAGTGGATGTCTAGGGGCAGAGAATTAGGGGAAAATACTTACTTTATTCCTCAGGAGGGTCCCTCCAGTGCTGCCATTGGCCTCCTGCAGCTCCTGTGATTATGCTGAGGATCTGTCCAAAGATGAATCTTTGGGCAGAAAAGGATAGCACTGGAAATGGCTGCATCAAGGTATAAGGTAAGTGATTGAGCTGTTCTGAACTTCCCTATATATAACAAGCATTTAATGCAGGCCATAGACGGTTCGTTTATCGGCCAATTTTTTGTCCGAAAAACGAAACATTGATCGTTCTGTTACCACCAATGATTGCGAAAATCGGACGTTTTTCACAAATTTTCCAGCATGACCGATAAAAGAAATGAGGAACCGCGAACCACTAACAGTGCGGAAATTGGCCGATTATTCTTTCGGATGAAAAATTGTCCCATAAACGAACCGTTTATGGCCTGCATAAGTCTTGCAGTATGGGCAGAACACCAGCTGTAAGTGTGTGTGTTTTTTTCATGGAATTTAACTAAAATTTTATGTTTAAACTTCTATGTTTGGTGTTCTTTAAAGTAAGTGAAGATAAACAAAGTGAGTGAAGATAAACTTTATAGCAAAACATTTATTAGGTTGCAATTATCAGCTTACAAAACATAGTAGACTGCTGTGAAATATGTGAATGTGAATAATCACATTTTTGCAGGTTTATATCAATAATTTCACATGTTCTTGTCTTCACAAGAAAATAAATCAAAAATAGAATAGAATAAGACAGCATATACCGTATTTAACATGCCTAATAGGCTTGTGCTTGAAAAAGATTTAATTTGTTGGACCAATGAGCACTGCTAGTGAAACCTGTGACTTCAAGGATGTCTGAAGCTAACACTATTATTTCAAGAAAGCATTATAACAAAGAACTGGAAGAGGCAACAAGATTAATTCTATGAATCTGTATTGCTTTGTATTGTATTGCTATGTGAACTGTCGTGACTTCGAGTGGCAAAAATAGAAATAATTTATAAGCATTTGTTATTTCATACTTTCTGATATGCAGCTATAAATTGTCTACAGAGTATCTGTTTATGTTTTAGAGAAACTTCCATATCCAATGTAGTACCAAAGTAATTAACTATTATAGATTTGGTTGTGATTGTGAACTATGTATTTATGAAAAATGTTAAGATGTTATATTACACATATGGCCAAATGGCAGTATGTTTCAGCTATTGAAAAAGACTTTGCCACTTAACAATTTATTGTGTTCTTGCTGTAACAGGAAACAACAGAGATATAACTTTGACTAAAAGGTGGTTGCAAAAAAAAAAGTTTAGGAGTTGATTTACTAAAGACAAATAGGCTGTTCGCTTTGCAAGGGAAGATGCATGGTGCAAAGGATTTTTCCCCAGTGAATGTGGTAAAATTTCACTTTGCAGAAAAACCCAGTCATGTGAAAGAAAAATAAAACAAACTGCATTTTGCATGCACATGATTGAATGATGGCAGTCAGCAGAACTTCACCTCATCCACTAAGCTGGGGTTAAATCCCTTGCAAATTGCAACTTCCCTGGCAACATGAACAGTCTATTTGCCTTTAGTAAATCAACTCCTTAGTCTCCAAAACTACCATGGATTTGAATTAGCACCTCTCTGACCACATCTAAGAAAAAGCTGTCATTGTGAGCTTTGAAAAGTTGGCAGACCTGCCATTCAGACAACAATAGCCAATGAACAAAAACATATGACCTGGTATCAAGGCAAAACCTGCAACTCTAGTCAATGCAGAAAATATTGCACTCTGTTTACTAAAATGCCTTCTTATTCCCTAGTATGGACAATATTATATTTATTTAAAAAAAAAAAGGACGTTTCAACCCACAATATCTTTTGTCACATTATGGTGGATCCACAATGGTAAGTTTTGCCTTTTTATGGAAATTATTATGTTTAATGCTTGTTCTGCATGGTTGCATAATGATTATGGAATTAAAAAACATTTTACAGGACCAGGTACACCTCTGGGGATGCTATTTTTTTTCTGAGGCTTTCCCATCACAATATTTAAACCCTAATATGAAGATCTGAAGGACAGCATGCAAAGATTTCACCTGCCTACATTTTTCTAAAAAATAGAAATGTTTGTTTTTGAAAAATTATGTAATATCTAATTAGACACAGGTTGTGACATGCATGACGGCATTGCAAGAATTTTGAAAAAGGTTCTGAAGGCAATGGGTGCATTGAAATGTAATGAATTATTTATATTAATTTTTTGATTAGTTGTCTGCTTTATTTTGTAGTTTCTGAAACTTTTATTGACTTTTTTAAGCTACTGTTTTAAATTCCTGTCATAGCAGAAACAGTCCTTCCTTGTGGTCAACCAAACATTAGAAATGAGCAAAATTTTACATAAACTGTTATCCATCATTTCCCCTTTTCACTCTCCTCCCATTTTTTCATTTATTTTTTTTACCTTGCTTTTTTTTCACCAGTAAAACAAGGTCCAGTCTAGATCCCTTGATAAGACTGTCTAGTCATGTCTCTCCATAAACATAGGCATATTTAACAAATGCATTTAAGATTTAGGAAATTATTTTTAAAGAAAAATATTGATAAACTAACAAATAAAATATTTTGGTTATCAGTGATCTATGCAATATCTCTGCTGTATAAAACAAGAGGCATATAAGTTCTCCCAAAGAACAAATGAAAGATGGGGAACTTAAATGTAAACTGATAACATTGTTTTTTCCCCACAATAAACACAACCTGTACACATTCTTTATTTACTGCTTTATTAGCTCTCCTAGGTGTACTTATATTAAGTGACAGCTTCACCTTGGTTCTCAACTCCCTACTAGATGCCTATAGTAACCAGACCATCCTGCTGCAAATCATAATTTATAAAGCCTTGACTTTACTCCTTAAAGTGGTTGTAAACGTCAGACATGAAATATGAACATATACCTCTATAGTGTTTACTTGTCTCAAGGACCAAGTGTCATTTCTTTCTGCTGCTTCATTCCTCTGGTGTCATCATGAATCAATTCTGACAAGCTTTCCTGACACCAAGAGAAAAATGTTGACATGAGAGAAACCTCTAGCAGAGTGACAACCTTAGCTTTGTTCCTGTGAGCTATGTGGAAGGGGTGTATCTCTTCCCTCCAATTAGCTCTCAGAACTCTCTTCACTGAGCTCTGCAGAGAGAACAACTTCAGCTCTCCACCCCCTTTTTTCTAAACTGTCACATAAGCTTTATAAACTGAGCACTTTGAATGGATATAAAGAAAAGAATACTGCAGATAAACAGGTGCAACTTATGTAGGAGGATTTGTTTCATCTCTGTGTATCACTGGAGGCCAATCATGGGTATATGGGTTTCAACCACTGTAAGTCTTTTTTCCAAGCCCTTAGTCCTTCTTGGAATGCCTACACACGTTTTTTAATGTTTCACAATAGCAATTTCTGTTATAATGTTATTAACTAATTATTTATGATGTAAAGTGTAATTATTTCCCACCACTCCCCAATTACAATGTCACTAGACTTCCCTCAACAGAATTTCAAAAACTGGCCTTGGTGTCTTACCTAATCTTGCCCAAAATATGACCATGATCTCCACAAAATAAAGGAAACAGTAAGAAATCATTTTAATGTAAAATAAATACTCTTGTCCAGTGTCCACATGGGAAACTCATACTGGATGTATGTAATGTGTGGGGAAATTATTTTTCTGGAGTTAAGAGACATGCTCTGATTAATGGGTTTCTGTAATACATCTCATTACTATAAACTACCAATGCCCCCCAGCTTAGAAAAACTCATGTTTATTGGGATTTCAAAATGTTTTTTTTATTTTGTCTGGAATGCATCTTTAAATTTACTAATTATGTACAGAGTATTCAAACATATGTCTGCCTTTACAAAAATTGAACCTTCTTAAGCTATTGAGGAAATAGTTTTTCATAATATCAAAGCAGTTGCATTCATGTTAGCTGTACAGTCCTTGTAAGGAAAAACTAATTACTGAGTTTCTGTACTGACATTGAATATATATTTTAATTAGATCACATTTAAATGTACAGATAGTAAAGGTAGTTAAAATTCTGATTTGGTTCAGTTCTTTTTGTTGCACCTATAAAAGTAGATATTTTCCTAGTGCATGTAAGACAACCTACAGTGGAACTCTACCACAGAACAGGACCCCAGGTTTTGATTCTAAATGTAAGTCCAGAGGGAACCATGAAGTTACCATCTGTAGTACTTAACATAGGTGTGGGTAATTACATATAGAAAGGACAATTAGGATGAGACAGCACTGGGTGGAAAAGCAAATGCTTGTTACCTCTAAGGATAGAAGAATGCCTTGCCCCCAAATGAACTCAATACGAAACAAATCATTGGACCACAGTCCATGGACTTTATGGGCACCACACCAATTTGTATATAAAAAAAATATACAATCTTTATGCACATTTAAAACAACATTAATATGATGTTGATTAGAGTGGTGGCCCAACACTGTAGATAAAATTCAACAATTCCCTAATTCCCTAGTGATTTTAACACTACCCTTTCCCCCAGACTGACAATATTGCTGTCCAAAGGTGTCTGTTTTGCTCTTTCACCCAGAGTGTAGGCACTGTAATACAGGAGGTGTGTTACTGGCTATATCGCCAGGTGAAAACAGTGGGGAAAAAAGCCTAAAAAAGAAAACTAATGCAGCCACCACATCTAATGATTGGTAAGGTGTAATTAATATATTACATTTTTGATTTGGGGTTTAAAAGAGAAGTATGTTTTTTAGAAGAAAAAAAAAAAACATTGTACTTACCTAGGTAGATACAGCATCAGCCCAATGCTGCATCTGTCCTCTGCTGGCTCTGCACTGAGAACTGAGCTATCAGACACCACTCAATCAAAAAAGCTCCTAAACAGCCACAAAACACTACTTCCTCCCTAGGAAGTGAATAATCAATTATGTGTACTTTTTGTGATGAACTTCTAAATACACCCAATCTATCTTAAAGATTCAGTAAACCCACATATTCCAAAAGGTGATAATCAACTCTGAACCTAGAATAATAAACCACCCCACCAATATATAATCCGAAATAATCAAATATAACAATCAAAATAATAACAATAGAATAAAATAAAAATAAAATAAGAATAAATAAAATAAGTGTCCAAATCTCCAAAAAAATATAATATAATATAAAATAAATGTCCAAAATTCCAAAAAAAGTTCAAAAAAAGTTCTTTTTGTGTTCAATGAAGCAAAACGATTCCCAAAAATACCTTGATATCCTCAAATAAAAAAGAAAAATATCATAGTGTAATATCCTCAAACATAAAAATATATATATGCTTCACACTGTGCAAACTCAAATCACATCAAAAAAATAGTGAAAAATCAAAAAAATTAAATAAACGTGAGAAATCGTGATCACTCCAATCTCAAGTGAATAGTGATACTAGGTATCAATATCCTTGATACTCCAGCCAAAGTAGATGCTAAATACTATTACCCTCTTATGATATATTCAGGCATATACTGTTAGACAGGAAAGGTATTTCTCCATCATTCTTATCCCGGGGTATTCCTCATATGGACAAAGAAAGGCTCTATCAGGCAGATTCCATAAAAAGGTATAAATTTTAATCCACACTTACATGTAAAAACACGTTATCCAGCTCTCTGCACTGAACATTTCAATCTCTGGTTGAAAAACGATTGTTTCCAACCGACAAAATGGCCACGGCGACACCCCCGGTTAGCGTGCGCGCGTGATGACGTCACTCCCCCAACGCGTCTCGCCACCTCCGGACCTCATCTGAAGGGATCCCTTCAGATGAGGTCCGGAGGTGGCAAGACGCGTTGGGGGAGTGACGTCATCACGCGCGCACGCTAACCGGGGGTGTCGCCGCGGCCATTTTGTCGGTTGGAAACAATCGTTTTTCAACCAGAGATTGAAATGTTCAGTGCAGAGAGCTGGATAACGTGTTTTTACATGTAAGTGTGGATTAAAATTTATACCTTTTTATGGAATCTGCCTGATAGAGCCTTTCTTTGTCCATATGAGGAATACCCCGGGATAAGAATGATGGAGAAATACCTTTCCTGTCTAACAGTATATGCCTGAATATATCATAAGAGGGTAATAGTATTTAGCATCTACTTTGGCTGGAGTATCAAGGATATTGATACCTAGTATCACTATTCACTTGAGATTGGAGTGATCACGATTTCTCACGTTTATTTAATTTTTTTGATTTTTCACTATTTTTTTGATGTGATTTGAGTTTGCACAGTGTGAAGCATATATATATTTATGTTTGAGGATATTACACTATGATATTTTTCTTTTTATTTGAGGATATCAAGGTATTTTTGGGAATCGTTTTGCTTCACTGAACACAAAAAGAACTTTTTTTGAACTTTTTTTTGGAATTTTGGACATTTATTTTCTATTATATTATATTTTTTTGGAGATTTGGACACTTATTTTATTTATTCTTATTTTTTTTTATTTTATTCTATTGTTATTATTTTGATTGTTATATTTGATTATTTCGGATTATATATTGGTGGGGTGGTTTATTATTCTAGGTTCAGAGTTGATTATCACCTTTTGGAATATGTGGGTTTACTGAATCTTTAAGATAGATTGGGTGTATTTAGAAGTTCATCACAAAAAGTACACATAATTGATTATCAGACACCACTGATCACTCAGTTCTCCCCTGGCTGGCTAGTCTCCCAGTGGTGCAGCTGAAAGGCTGAGCCAGCTACCAGTCCAGGATTCTGGATGGATCCCAACAATATGCTGACTTTAGCTGAAAAGGGGTCGCAGGCATGCAGAATGAACTGCTCTCCTATGATCCACAGTTTAATATCACTTTTCAGGTGATCTCCATGTTTTAGCGCAATTTAAACAGTTTGTTTGAACCAAGTTGGTCCAAATGAACTATTTACTTCACTAACAAATGTGCGTGCTGTTAGCACTGTATAAACTGTATGTAGCATTAGCTACATACAGTACACAGCGATGTGTTCCAGCAGTGGGAAGGGAGCTTTCCATCTCACTCCCGTAACATAATCAAGTCGGGCTGGGCATCCATTCACAAGGAGGTTTGTATTTTCTAAATTAATTGTGACTTCATCTGCCCACCTCTCTGCTCCAGCCAATTAAGGGAAGCTCTGTATTCATTCATAAATTATAAAGCACTTAGATTGTAAGCTACAAGGAGCAGGGCCCTCCTAACTCTCTTGTATTGAACTGTATTGTCTCCATTTAAATTGTAAAGCACTGAGCAAACTGTTGAAGCTATATAAATCCTGTATAATAATAATAATAATAATAATAAAAAAGCTCATTGTGAATGGTTGAGCAATGCCGCTTAGCCTGACTTGATTTTGTTCTGGGAGAGGGATAGGAAGTCCCTGTCCCACTTCTGGCACACAGCAATGCATGCTCTATGTAGCTGAGGCTACATTAAACTTTATACAGTGCTAACAGCCACTGCATCTGTTAATGAAGTAAATAGTTTGAAGATCTGCTTTAATCCTTTTAAAGTGTGATGATATAATATATTACTTGGAGCTTGGGCGTACATCACCACACATAAGTGCACACTCGTGGCCATTTTGGAAGTGGGAACACGTGGATGTTTTAAGACATACAGCACTGTATTTGAATGTGTATTTCTTTGGCTTAATAAATCTTTTAAATGATGTTACACTGTCAATACGGAGTGGGCTAATGCCATTTGAACTGCATTTGAAGGCTATGGAGGAGGCTGGAGCGGTTGCTTAACCTCCCTAGCGGTCTGATTATGTCCATATTTCTGTGCTCAAAGCGGTACATTTATTTGCATGGAAATATGTATTTTTTTTATTGTAGGCCTGTCATTTTTAGGAATAACTCACTGAAATCTGTCCGAACAAGAGTCTAGCAAACATAGGATAAAACTTGAAACACGAAATCATAAATTATAATTTAATAAATAATCATAAAAAATAATAATAATAAATTGAATTCAATAATATAATCAAACCAAAATCACTGAAATTTGAAATATAGCGCCAAGTTCGCACATCACTGAGCAAAGTCGCAAAATCGTTTTCAGTGTCTGATGACGAATTTCCCCACAAATCATTATCACTCAATTTTGCAAGTGGTTCTAATTTACTATCGCTGTTCTCTAGCTGGTCTAAAACCGATTTTGACCTAAAGGGACTCTTTTTGGATGCCATGGACATTTCTCAGTTTCCAGGCAGAAAGAACAGTAAAAATGCAGGCAGGGCACAGGACAAAGCACTAGGGATAAAATGTATGTGAAATGGTTTGATTCAGTAATGTTTTACTATGCGATTTTAGTGAATTTAGTGAATGTCACTTTTTGTCATCTTCAAATTTCCTGCCGTTCCGTCCCCGTACGTCCCGACGCTCGCAGGGGACGGAACCCACAAGACAGATGCCGGCATTCGCCGGATTACATTGCCGGGGGACACTGCAGGGGGGACATCATGGGAGCGCAGGACAAGGTAAGTGATCGAGGGATCGCGGAGCAGCGCCGCATGGTAAGCCCGAGTGTAGCTCGGGGGTTACCGCTTGTGGTACTGAAACTTTACCCAGAGCTACACTCGGGAATACCGCCAGGGGGGATAATGATCATTCTTGAGCTGATTTTGACCATTCTATTATTTTATATGGGCAAATGCATCTGGTAAGCTTTCTTTGAGCATGGAGTGGGGTGACACGTGTTTTCACATGAATAAGGTTTGATCGTCTAGCAACTGAAGATTCACGTTTACACCTTTTGAGATTTTTCTAACTTTTTTTTTTTGGAATTGGGACTTATTTTTTCACTTTTATATTATTTTCATATTGTATTGGAAGTAATGTTACATCCAGCTTCACGGATGTTCAGCTATAATATTGTTTATTTACACTTTTAATGCTACACTTTTATTTGTACATAATATATTAGTTACATTGACTAACAAAGACGTTCATCTTTCAGAAAAAAAGGTAGTAAACCCCTTTATTTCACAACATTAGCAAATTGCAGAGATTAGCTCAAGCCCACTTGGACCCTCCACCAATCTGAAGTTCAGAGACTGTGAAAAAATATCTTAGACAACATAGAAGACTTTAGAGCTGTTTATTTGTGTATGGCAGGATCTATTTTAAACCTCAGAATTATACTTTTTACATAACTCTGACATAAGTAAGAATCTAAGAAGGGCAAGCTTTACCTGTGTTGAAAGAAGTATAGAGGCTGCCAGTGCTGACCTACTTGTGGATATGCTTGCTGCCTGGTAGTCGCTAGCATCAATAATTTCTGAACAACTGACCTGGAATAAGTAAACAAATCAGGAATCTCACAATTCCTATTATTTCTGCTTGTTAGATGTCACTGGATTAGCATTCCAGCTAGGGAACATGAATCAGCAGTGGCAGCCTCCATATTTCCACATTGTTACTGTAAAGCATGTTCTCCGTTTTAATAATGTAACACTTTTCATATTTCCCTCTTCCATATTCCGAATATGCCTTATTTGGTATTCTCAGTAAACACAATTATTATACTTGTGTAATAACCACTTTGCATTCAGTGTGACTATTATTAAAGTGCTATATCAGATTATAGACCCCAATGCAAATTTGTTTGCAATTATGCAAACATTGCGGTTTACATTTATCTGTTGTGTTGCCTGCCAAATAATTCTGATCAGGAATCATCTCTTAGGAAAAAACATAATGTTAGTGTCACCAGTAGAGATGCAGATTTATGTACTATGAAAAAATGACCCTGAATATATAACAAGCAGTTTCAAAGGTGAGGCATAATTCCTAAGAGTGCTTTCCAAGGAGATAACACAGAGCAAATTAATCACTTTTTAGATAGCTTTTATTAATACTTTTGGAGTGTTTTAACATCTGTTCCTAAATTACCTGAAATAGATGTATGCATTCGTTTTAATGCAAGAACACTAACTTACCATTATCAAGAGGAAATTGTGCATGCTAACCAAATCTGAAACATGAACATTTGCTAATTGAAGCAATACACACTTCACTGTTTTTACACAGTCATGTTGAATTGAATTATACTGCAATTTCCTATATAAGCCATGATAAAAAGAATAAGACCAGATGGCAATCACAGACTGATTTTACAGAAATAGGCACATTTTCCTGCTAATTGAAGAAGAAATATTACTGAATGAGAAATGTAAAAAGAGCATGCAAGTGTATTAAATGTTTTTTGTTGTAGCGTAATGAAAAGAAAAGATGTATTTCAATAGTAAAAAAAACATAAAGTAGAAAGTTGTGTTTGTGTATGCATTGGATTTTTAAATATTTTGAATTATGAACATGTCTTATATATATATCTTCTTGGCATCTTTAGATTATTGAGAATTGATAGTATTCCAATTAAAGTTTCAAACTATTTGATAATAGAAATGTATAAACCTAAACAGAAATCTTCCAAAAAATGTGAAATTGAAAGAGGGATAATGGAATTACAGTTTTAGTTCAATCATGACAATATTACGTATAATACCCTAAGACGTACATAGAAGCCTACATTTACAGTAAATCAAATCACTGTTCATTTTCTTTATTCACTATCCTTAAACATTTCCATATTTGGAAACCTATAATTACTTGCTCCTAAATCTGACCATTCAGGGATTATACAACTAGGAATGTCTTCCCAAAATAAGGACGTTTAACCACTTCAGGTCTGGACACTTTCATCCCCTTCCAGTCGAGGACAATTTTAAGCTTTCAGCTCTGTCACACTTTGAATGACAATTGTGTGGTCATGCAACACTACCCAAATTAAACTGTTAACATTTTTTTTTAACTTTCCTGTGGTGGTATTAGTCACCACTGGGATTTTTATGTTTTTGCTATGTAAATTGTAAAAATACAGAAAATTTTGAAAATAACGTGTTTTTCTTATAAAATTTTGCAAATAAATAATATTTCTTCATTAACCTTGGCCAAAATGTATTCTGCTACCTTTTTGGTTAAACAAAAACCCAAATAAGTATATAGAAAAATAATTAAAATTAAAATGTTTTTTTTACATTTTATTTTTTTTTTTTTTATATTATTTATGTATGCATGTATGTATGTATGTATGTATTCATTCATTTACTTACTTTTTTTTTTGCACATACTGTCACCCTAGCCGTTTTTTTTACACTGTAATTGCTTTTACGATAAAGGCTGTAAAAGCAAATATTTCTCCTTTTCTCTGGCTGCATTCCTGCAGCCATTGAGAACTACTGTGAGAGCTGTAATTTATCACAGCTTATCACATAGTACAAGGCTGCTATGAATGGCCCTGTACCATGTGACCTCTGTTATCATTCACAGAATTTACAAGTAGTAAACAATGATGCCAGGAAGTGACATCTTGTTTACTACTGTTCTTGTGATCATTGATTGGCCAATCAGTGATCACATGAATCAGGACCTCACACAGTGGCCCTCAACAGCGATCAGGCAGTGGATGCGGGGGACATTTAGAAATGTCCAACCGCATAGCCAATGCTCCAAGCCAGCCATTTATTGGCATGGGCAGATGGGAAGTGGTTAAACAACAATAAACTGGAACTAAAAATCACCCTCGCAGTTTATTGAGAACTACAAGCCATCAGCCGCAATACATGAAGGTACTTGTAGACATTAATTTGCAGAACTCTGTAAATGAATGATGCGGCCATGTGGACGGAGCCCTGCATGGCTGCGCTGTTTAGAAATTGTGACAGTGATTTTGCTGAAAAGGTGCCCTGCCTGCTGCCACAAGGGGGGGGGGGGGTCAGGGGTAAGGTGGTGGATGCTCAACATGCTAAATGTTACACCATAAATATGGATGTAACATGTAACATGTGGAGAAAGGTGAACCTATCCATTAATCCTCTGCACACTGCTATTCACCCTTATATACTTGTAGAAAATGGTTGCCTAAAAATAGAGATTCTTATTTCAGATACTGTATATTTCAATACATTCAAGCTGACCATTTACATCAAAGTGCATATTCTCTGGTCATTGCTTGCTGTACTGCACAAAATTTCAGATTCTTAATTGCTTAAATACTTTCATTTGATTAATTGGTGTATAATTGTGCATTACCAATATACTGATCTATATGTTTGGTGTTTTATCTTTCTAAAATGTAATAAAAATACAGAATTAAAAGAAAGATAATACCTCCCAGTCATTACTAACAATTCAACAGCTGGACAGTCTCTCCCATGTGTCCTAGAATGGCTGTCTTTGTGCAAAGCAACATTCATGCTACAGCTCTTAATTTTAAGGAAACTGTTGTATACACTGAATACATGAACAGTGGTTGTAAAGGTAATTTTTTCCAATTAATGCATTCTTTGCCTTTTAAATGCAGCTCCCCTCACATCCCCCCTAAATACTTACCTGACCTCGATCTCGGTCCAGCTATGTGCATACCTGCAGCATCTCCTCTCCCCTCTCCCAGCTTTCACAGGCTTGGCTCAGAGCAGCAGGATATATTGGCTATTGCTGCTGTCAGTTAAAACCTGTGAGCAGAGAGACGGGGATGGGGCTGAGCAGGGCTGCATGTCTGAATAGATTCAAACATCCCAGCTCAGGAGCAAGCCAGCATTGGTTGTCCTCATAGGAAGACACTTCCTATGGTGGGCTCTCAGGGGGGAGAAGGAGCCAGAAGCATTGGAGGGGGGCCGAGAAGAGAAGGATGAGGGCTGCTCCATGTAAAACCATTGCACACAGCATGTAAGTATGACATGTTTGTTATTTTAATGAAAAAAAAAAGGTAAGCTTTGGTATCACTTTAATTGGGCTTTATTGGCGCATGTGCGGCCAGCTCCGGGGATGAACACTCACTGAAGAGAGCTCTGTCCACCTGCCAGTATGACATCAGCACACTACGGCCCCAGGGAAAATCATTAAGCTCATTAGAGCCATTAACCCCTCGCCATCCGAATGGGCTATGACCCGCACGAGGAAAACGCCGGGTCATCCCAGAAAAATGAGCAGCTTCTTCCCGGCACTCGGACCCTGCAGCCAAGATGGCCCCCTGCAGCACGGCCTGTCTGTCCAGCAACAGCAGCAAGGGGAGACCACAGACCACCAGGCAGCATATCCTCTGGACCCCAGGCTGAAGGGATCGCTATACCCAGGGGATCCTGGTGAGTCCTCTCCCCCCCTGTCTCCCACATCCAGCAGCCCAGCAAATTCCAGGCCCAGACTGGACACAGGATCACCCCCTGACAGACAACAACCTTTTCTTTCAACTACTATCCTATCTGCTAATGCTCCATCTTTAATCGAATCCTATCCTGCTTCTGACCAACCTATCATGGAGATTTCCATGAAGAACATGCTCCTATCTCTGCGACAAACACTACAAAATGACCTGATGGCATCATTATCCCAAATTTCGAATACTGTCCAAAATCAAGAAAAACGCATCCGCCATATCGAGAACAAACTAGGGGAAATGTGTACCGCACATAACAACCTTATAGATGCACACACAGACCATGAGACAGACATCGAACACATTGATCTCAAACTGGCAGACTTAGAAGTTCGCTCCAGGCGAAACAACATTAAATTCTGTGGGATCCCAGAATCCATCACCACAGACGCCATAGTCCCATATATACAACAGTATATGAAAAATCTCATCCCCTTCCTCACTGATGTGGAATTGAATATTCAATATTCCTTGGTTCCCACAGTATATATGGCAATGAATCCTAAAAAGAAAAACGGCGTCATTACAGCCATAAGAGACTCTCTGCAATTCCAATTTATTTTGGCAACAGCGGACTCAAAAGGTCGCTACCACATATTGATCGGCAAAAACAGTGATACTACATATACATTGGTGAACGTCTATGGTCCTAACACCAATCAACTCCAATTCTTCAACAAACTTAACTCCAACATAAATCAACACAGAAAAGGCAGACTACTAATCAGCGGAGACTTTAACACTATCGGGAACCCTCTTCTCGACAAATCATCCAAAACAAGATCTTCAAAACAATCCTTCAACCAATTTCTTCATTCCAACGATCTCTATGACATCTGTAGATGCCAACACAGTACAAAAAAGGACTATACCTACTATTCTCCATCCCACTAATCCTATTTTAGAATCGACTTCTTCATCACCGATAAATGGACTCTCAACACGTCACCTTCTCCAAGATTGGTACCATTACTTGGTCAGACCATGTTCCGATCACAATCTCTCTTGACAGCAAACAACATTTGTCGATACCCCGTTTATGGCGATTGAATGCGATCTTGCTGAAGAACCAAGACTACAAGCAACAAATAATAGATGCACACAGAACATTCTTTGAATTTAACGATACTCCTGATATATCCATAACCACTCTGTGGTCAACTTATAAAGCATACATGAGAGGTATTCTGATACAACTAAACTCCTAACCTCAATCAAAACAAATGAGGAAAGAAACAAAAAATCCCAAGACCCAACAATCTCTGCATCCCTGACAGCAGATAGAAATAAATTAAGATCCCTTCTACTCCACAAATATGATCTAAATCTCCAAAAACTGAAAGCGAAATTCTATTTACTAGGTAACAAAGCCAGCTCTTTGCTAGCCAAATCGGTAAAACAAAAACGGCTGAAATCCAAAATAGCCTCAATTAAACACCCATCTACGAATACCCTAAACACAAACCTGCAAGACATAGCGAACGCCTTTGCAGTATACTACCAAAATCTATACAACCTTAAAAACGACCCTGACACCATTCAACCAACAATCACATCCATACAACAATTTCTCCAAATGACCAATCTCCCTCAACTATCCTCAGACCAGCTTGACACCATTTCTTCCCCAATATCACCCAAAGAAATAGAAACGACCATTAAAACACTCCCAATTAACAAATCACCAGGAAACGACGGATACACTAACAAATACTATAAACATCTTTCCACAGACTTATCACCACACCTGACCAAACTCTTCAATCACACTGCCACCACAGGCTCATTCCCCAAAGACATGTTGCAATCCATCATAACGACTATACCAAAACCTGGCAAAGACCCCCAACTTGTCCAAAACTACAGGTCAATTTCGTTACTCAATACCGACATAAAACTATATGCGAAAATATCCCAAAGAATTCTCCCCTACCTTCCCACCCTAATTCACCCAGATCAAGTAGGTTTCATCCCAGGTCTCCAAGCACCCGATGCTACCAGAAGAATTATCTCCCTCCTACACAACTTAGATAGTACTAAGAGCCCCTCCTTACTCCTATCTCTAGATGCAGAGAAAGTGTTCGACCAGATACATTGGCAATTCATGCAACTCACTCTTCAAAAATTTGGCATCACAGGTTGGATGATGAAAGCCATCTTGTCATTATATTCACATCCATCCGCTAGAGTTCTGACAGATGGCACATTATCTAACCCCTTTGACATCTCATACGGTACAAGACAAGGCTGCCCACTCTTCCCGGTAATATTTACATTCTTTATTGAACCCCTAGCTTCCAAAATCAGAGAGGACCGATCATTTACAGGAATCACACATCTTAACATGGAACACAAAATAAGCCTATTTGCGGTCGATATAATATTAACGGTGACCAACCCAAAAAAATCCCTCCAAACGATTCGCTCACACCTATATACCTACTCAGCAGTCTCATATTACAAACTTAATGAACCCAATCTTCCATACTTAACACTCACATCTCAGCCCAACTCCAAACCCAACTAGCCAAACAATTCCCATTTTTATGGGAAACAAACAGCATTCCTTACTTAGGAATCAGACTCACACCAAAGACAGACCATCTATACACAGCAAACCACAAAATATTGCTTGAAACTATCCCCCGAGAACTAAACACTTTACGCACCTCAGAACTCTCCAAACTAGGCCGAGTAGCGACTCTAAAAATATATATTTTACCCAAAATCTTATACATATTCCGCACACTCCCCATACCAATCCCTAATTTATTCTTCTCTAACCTACAATCAATCCTCACAAAGTTCCTATTGAACTCGAAAAAACCGAGATGTTCCACTAATCTTTTAATACGTCCTACAACTAAAGGAGGAGCAGGACTCCCACACCTCAAGTCTTATTACACAGCTACTCTTTTAGACCAACTATACTTCTGGTGGAATCCATTGAAGGAAAAAATTTGGTCCATAATGGAAACCCTCCCTTTTCAACCACTTAAACCCCAAAACGTACTTTTGACCCCCACCGACCAACCGAATAAAACCCCAACTAAAACATCCCTGCATTCTAGCCTCCCTACAAGCTTGGCGGGACCTCCTATATACCTACATATACCTACTCCAACCAATATACTATACCTTCTCATTCCCTCACTAGACCTATCCCAACGGACAAAACAAGGAATAACCAACATAACAGACCTCTATATCAATCAATCTATATGCCACTTCCAAATTCTCCAATCCAAATATAATATCCCTATTACTGAAAATTTTACATACCTAAGAATTGCTCATTGTCTACAAACAACTAGCTTACACCAAAACACTATGATACCAATTACAGCCTACATCTTCTTCACCAAACCTCAATACCTAGGTAAAGGTATATCCACCTTCTATACATACCTCATAAACTTACAATTCACTCTACAAACAACCTCCCCTAACCATTTGCGAAAAAATCCTATCAGACCAAATAACTTTAAAATGCTGGGAAAATACCTTCAACATCACCTATAAAGCTACCCAATGCAGCTCCCACTGGGAGTCATATCTAAAAATACTCCACCAATGGTACCTGACCCCGGTCAAACTCTCCATCTACTACCCGAAACAATCTCCTACATGCTGGAGACAATGTGGTGAACCAGGCTCAACACTACATATTCTGTGGTCATGCAAGTCACTTTGATCCTTCTGGAATACTACTTTTCAATTAATCTCTGAAATAAACAAAATTTCGATAGTCCCCGAACCCCTAATTAGCACTCCTACACATCGGAATCGAGAAACTCCCTCCCCATTCCCAAACAATTATTACCCACATACTCTTTGCCGCCAAAATTAATATTACTAGATTATGGAACACAAATAATACCCCCTCAATCACTTCATTAATTATAGACCTTAACGCTCAATGCCAAATGGAAAAAATTATTCGCAATTAACACTTCTTATCACAAATTCAATAACCAATGGACCCGATGGCTAAATCCCCAAAATGTTCTGTACAACCCTGATGACACTTCATAAGATGAAATTACCTCCCATACCAACACTGGTATCTCCTCATTTACCCAGTTATATCCCTCTTCCCCCAATCCTATCCTCCCCCACCTCTCCACCAAAACCCCCCTAACACCCCAAACTCCTCACCAAGGTTCATCATATGCACACGAATACCTCTGTCCACCCGTCCAATGGGTGGAATCACAACAAAAATGCTCAACTATATTTTGTCTATTGCAATATTTTATGAATGAACCATATCTCATTTCCCTGTTTTTCCCTGTTATTCTCTTAAAAACTTAATAAAAATATTGAAATATAAATGTTATTTGTTGAACGAAACTCACAATTTAAAATATCACCATATTACTATTGAAAATTACTCATCATTCCAACAAATCTTGCCACATTAAATTTATTTATATTTTGGCCAAAATACAAACTGGTGTTATGCCATTTTAGTTAAATTTTGAGGGGACATATTTATGTGGTGCACCTAAGATGCTACCATCCTTCCTATTTTAAGAAACACACATTTAGCATTCAGAATTTGTAATGAAGCATTGTGCAACCAAAATAGTTGGTCACGTTCTATCAAGTGTGATTGTTTTATTGTATAAAAGGTTATCAGGATGAAGTTTTGTGACCAAGTCCAGGTAACTGTAAGGTGCCATATCTTAATGTTTTTTTAAGAGTAACTGCACCCTTGCCAGTTCTCCCACCCTTTACTCCTCACTAGGTCTTTGATAGCTACTGTATAAAGTGCCATTGTTGCAAACAATACACTACTGGTCCAAAACTTTCAGATATTTTCCACTGAAGTTCCAATACTAACTCCTTTACTCATATAAAAAGATGTATTTTAATGAAGGCAGATAATGCTAAACATTAAATAACCCTACCATGTACAAATAATTTTGTACTGCTCTTTGAACTAATAGAGCCTTTTTTACTTTCTATTGAGGAAAAAACCAGTGCATCATCATGTTAGCAATTAGACATGTTTTGAAGACATATTTCACGTTATTACTGCAAGGTAACACACACACACACACATATATATATATATTTTTTATATATATATATATATATATATATATATATATATATATATATATACATACAAACACTCACCGGCCAATTTATTAGGTACACCTGTTCAATTGCTTGGTAATACGAATTGCTAATCAGCTAATCACATGAAAGCAACTCAATGCATTTAGGCATGTAGACGTGGTGAAGACAACTTGCTGAAGTTCAAACCAAGTCTCAAAATGGGGAAGAAAAGCGGATTTAAGTGACTTAGAATGTTGCTTGATTGTTGGTGCCAGACAGGCTGGTCTGAGTTTTTTCTCAAAAACTGCTGATCTACTGGGATTTTCATGCCCAACCACCTCTAAGGTTTACAAAGAATGGTCCAAAAAATAGAAATTATCCAGTAAGCGGCAGTTGTGTGCATGAAAATACCTTGTTGATGTCAGAGGTCAGAGGAGAATGGGCAGACTGGTCAAATGGTAGGGTCAGAATTTGGTGTAAACAACATGAAAGCATGGATCCATCCTGCCTTGTATCAACAGTTTATTATATTATATACATATATAATATATATTTTTATATATATTTATATATATATATAAAATTTAATAATATACAGCCAATATACTACAGCATTATTATGTAACACATAAAGACAAAAGAGAATATTATATGTATGGATTTGTAAATATATACAAGCAAATTTTCTTTTCTTAGTTCTTTAATATCATACATAATTAAAGCCATGTGTTTGACTTACAAACATTCTGTATTTTCCTTTTTTTACATTTATTTATAATAAATCATGTAATCCCACTTGTACTCATAAGACACAATTATATGTTGACTAATTAGTCTGTAATGCACTGAATCTCAGTATAACATTGCAGTGTTCCTTCTTTCCTGAAATAAACATATCCATTACATTAAAAATGAACAATTAATCAAGTTCTTCAAACTTAAGGTATCAGAGACACTGGTTTATCCTAATGGGACAAGCACACTCTGTTCATAAGTAGAGTTTACTTACACATTATTCTGTTGTAAATGATCAGTAAAACATATAGATATTTGTCATTCTACCTATTACATTTGTAACTTGACTAATGGATCTAATTTACCAGTGCTTAAAAAAGTGGATGCTAGAAAACTAATTTATCTGCCACTACACTGAAAAATGATCTTGCACATATACAGTATGGGGGAGATTTATTAAAACTGGAGCACTCAGAATCTGGTACAGCTGTGCATGGTAGCCAATCAGATTCTAATTTCATCTTGTTCAGTTAAGCTTTGACAATAAAAGCTGGAAGCTTATTGGTTTCTATGTAGAGCTTCACCAGATTTTGCACCATGCAGTTTTAGAAAACAACCCCCTATATGTTTTTAAAATGGTATAAAATATATAATTTACCAATTTGGGTAGTAGTAGTATCAATTCTTTTTTTTTTTGTTTCTCTATAAATTCTCACTTTTAGAAGTAGTGATACATGGTAATGCCCTGAAAATAGATTTCAGTATCTCCAAAAATAACTCAGTAAAAAATATTATATTTAAAGTC
The DNA here is from genome assembly GCA_951230385.1 of Staurois parvus. Classification (NCBI taxonomy): domain Eukaryota; kingdom Metazoa; phylum Chordata; class Amphibia; order Anura; family Ranidae; genus Staurois; species Staurois parvus. The sequence continues at coordinate 75,317 of CATNWA010019277.1, forward strand.
AAACTACAACAAATAGGTTACCCCACATTTGAAATGTATGCTGTATGTGAATTTGTTCAGCCATTATTTTAAATTAGGCACCCTTGCCAGACAGTATAGCCAGACTTTTAACACCACACTTCAGTGAAGCAATACAGCCTGAGCCTGGAGCTACTTCAGCCTACGAAAAAAGAAGGAAAGGGACACTGGTTAGGTCATTCCTGTCCATTGACAGTATTAGCTTGAAAGTACTGTGTGAGGCACAGATTAGTTTGCTAGTCTGGCAACTCCTCTGTGATAGAGCCTGTATACACCTGTAAAGAGAAGCGTGTCTTCTGCAGCCTCCCAACCACCACCAGCGATCCCCTTCCTTTTCACATGGTTCTGCTGAATGATCTAACTCTAAGCTATAATTGTTGCCTGATGGCGGTGTTACGGGTGAGGTTCATATTAATTTCATCAAACAGTTGACTACCGTCGGAGTTTAAGTGCTGGTCCATCTATCCTTGATTGGGATTTTTCCCTAAAGCGCTGGTAGATCTTGATCTAGAGGTCTCAACTTCTGGTAAGAATCTTTTATATCTCTTGGTTGTGTGCACAGCAGTGAGGATTGGAAGCACAAGACCGCTTTTTGTCGTTGTTTGGTTTACAGACTGACCACGATTTTCTTTCAGACAAACATGGCTTATGGACTTTATTATATTTTATATATTTATTTATGACACTATTGAGCTAATGTGGATTTATTTTTCCATTAGTATAATGAATTATTGGTATATATAAGGTATATGCACTTTATTGAATTGTATCATTTTTAACAGCGAAACACATTTGTTTGAATTAAGATATACAATTAATTAGGCTTTAAACTCCTAAGGAAACATCACACATTATTTAGCACAACTTTTTATTTATTGAAGATCATTTTACTTGCTGTTTTACAGGATGTATGAACACATAGAATGTGTAAACCTTCAGCTGGATCCTGCCAGTGGTGCAATCAGTCCTGGGAAGCAAACTCTTTAAGACACTCCCAGCAAAGCTGCAGAGTTAATGGCCCTGCGTTGTACATTATGATGCTGAGGGACAGCCCACAGTCTGGAGTACCAGAGGGAGAGAAGCAGCATTAGACCTGTCTGGAGTGGAGATAAGGTAAGCAATGCAGCTTTTGAATCACTCCTAGATGTAATGAACATTAAACACTTGTAGTGTGGGGGGCCCCACTGCAAGGATCTTTTTTTTTTCCAGCTCAGAGTTGTTGGGCTTCAATGCTAATTACATTCCTTGATATACATGATGGCCACTGGAGGGAACATTTAAAACCTGTAAATGAAAGACATAAATCAGTAAACAATTAAACATGTGAAAAACAATATCATAAAATAGATTCAAACAGTTATTAAAATAATCTAAATGTGTCCTGAGAAAATACACTCCCTGGAATTCATAAAGACTGGCACAGACAGATTTTGCGAAAGTGTCTATCATGTGTTATAAAAGTGGTGAAGAACTCACCAAATTCATGTACCTGCTTAGAACTTGTGCTTGAATTTGGCACATGCTGCACCACCTTTAGAATGAATTCGAGACATTTTCGCAGAATCTGTCTGAGCCCATTTTTCTTTCTGTACGCCAAAAAAGAGTTGGTCTTAATTAGTTCAACTTTTGAATTTGGCGCATTTAATGCAACACAATGTAGAAATGGTGCATTCAATGCGACACAATGTAAAAGGGAGCATTGTAGAACTACCTGAATTTGTTGCATGAATTGCTGTCAGAACCAAAAGGTGTTACAAATGCTTCAAGAATTTGTGCAATACAGCAATGCAAGGAATAAATGCCAGAAAAGTGGTGCAGCAGCTTTATTGAATTCCCTCCCACTATAGCTTTACCTTAAAACAAGTTAAGCATGTTAAGCATTTTTCAATATGTAAATACTGTATAAATAACTAAATCAAAATTTAATTTTATATGACTTAAACATGTGAAATCAAAGATAGTCAAACTTTACTAGTACAAATGGACACATTTTGCTGCAAGGGGGTCCCCAGATATCCTCCTTCCTTGTGAATGAGTATGGGGTACATATTACCACTTGTTACTCATTCAAAATTAAATGGAAAAGGTAAAATAAAAAAAGGTAAAAAAAAAAAAACCTTTATAAAAAAAAAGACCCATGATGTAAATCCAACATCAGTCTCATTGTCTGTATGTAGGTCCACATCAGTTATGATGAGTGCCCCCTGACAATGTTGAGCCTCAACATGCCACCTCACTGCTGCTGCCACTAAAATGAAAGACTCCTGATGTCTTGTGTATGTATTGTTACCATCACTAAGCCCTGGTTCACAATGAATGCGACTTTTAAATTGTGCAAGCTTCACTTGAATTTCAAAGCTGTAGGTCAGTGCAATTCGCACTTGAAACTGCCAAAAATAGTGCAGGAACTATTTTCCAAATTGTTTGTTGAAGTTGCAGTGATTTGAACAGTTCCATCACCAGCAATAGGATGCGATTTGTCATTCAATTTGGAACTGTCAAATTGCATGACAAGTTGCACAAGTGTGAACCAGGGCTAAATGACAGATCCTCAGCTACTGTTTATAAACAATGTCACTTTTAAAGGTCTAAGACATCCCTAAAGCATGACATTAAAGAATTTGTGTATTTTTAGGCCTCAGGCACACTGGACAGAAAAGAAAACACTTTTTCAGACTTTTTTTGTTTTTAGTTTTTAGCCTGTAAATGCATCTGTATGTTAGCCTATGTGTCCCTGTACACATAGATATTTACAGGCATTTTAGAAGAGGAGGATTTACAGGCTGAAAAAAATCCATCACCACAAAATAATACACTTCCCCACTCAAAAATGATGTAATCAGGGGCTCCAGATTATTTCATTTTTGATGAAATGGGGGGTGGAGCCTGGATATGCTGACAACTTCCAGTCATTCTATGGGATTTCAATGTTGGATGTTGAATACATTATACTGACCGTATCATATTCTTGTGTTTTATGTAAGTGCATTTGATTCTTCCTTTTAGTAAAGGAGCATTTGAATGTACTACACTATGTGATCTGTTTCTCTCTATTTTTCATCTTCCTTTTGTATGGTATCTGGCTGGGTGACATCCATCCATTCATCCTGAGGGTGGAATTTTTACACTGATTTCGAACCTGTTTTGACTATTTAAGTGTGAATGTCACATCTATTCTGGTAAAGTGCTATATTGCTCACTTTTAGTTACTGTTCCTTGGGCTGATCCATATACACTTTGATAGTGTGTGCATTATGACAACTGTTTGTTCACATGTGAGTGAGCACATTTTTTCTTTAAATAGAGTAGCTGTTGTACATACTACACTATGTGGGGAATTTTTCTTTTACATATTGATTCTTGGGATCATGGATTAATGAGAAACCATACTCCGGAGGTCCATGTGGATCATTTAATTGACATCAAACACTTTTTTTGACCACCCATTACTCCGGGGTTATTTATTTCCAGTAAGGGGGAAATGTATTATCTTTGCATTGCATCTAGAAAGTTTTAAGATTATAATTTGCTTGAACTCAAAGTATAAACCTGACTTTTGAAAACCTATGATATTTTCTATTGTTTACGTTAGTTTTTCAATTTGATTTTTATTTATTTCTGTTTGGCTATATATTAGAACTGCACTAGTTTTGTTTTAATGCATTCTAATGAGAAGAATAAATGAATAGTGTGACCAACAGAAAATATTAGCACCAAATGCACATAAACATGTGCGCAAAACATTTTATCTAATTTTTTAAGTAGCCTTTCTCCTACCAGGAGAAAGGTGTTTAGAGGTGCTAAGCAAATGCTCAGTGTGCATAAGGCCTCAATGCTGTCCTGTAACTCATACTAAAGGAGTCTCTCCCCACATAATGTTTTCTTTTTTAACAAATAAGCATTTATACATGTATGCCATGACAGTGCCAGCTGCCCATGCCCTTTTTGATAAAAGATTGCACATTAGCCTTGAAAAAGTACAGAAAATATAGCAAGATTTGGCTTCCACAGACCTAGATAGGGCTCAATTATATATTTGGTCTTTGCAAACTTCCCATTGAATTTGGTGAATGTGCATCCAACCAAACTTTTACCAGTTCACTCATCACTACACTTAACCCTCTGTCTTAAATTGTATTGTAACTGTACTGTCTCCTTTTATATTGTAAAGCCCTGTGCACCCTGATGGTGTTATATTAATCCTGAATATTATTAATAACAATATTATTATTATTATTATTATTATTATTAATAATAATAATAATAATAATATACTCTAAAACGTATGGATGGCCTTTAGAGTTTACATTTAATGCAATATAATAGCTTTGATATGGCTTTTTCATCCACTGGAAAATGTGCAGCTAATGTTACATCTGACATTTCTCATGTAATTTATGTGTGGCAGTAACTGTTTACTAAGCTTTTTACAAGAGTAGCATTTCTTTTGTTTGTTTTTTTTGCCTGATGCCTGATATGTCCACTTTAAGTTCCCTTTTATGTGTCCACTTCTAGTCTATTTCATCCACAAAAGATGGGAAAAAATAATCAACAAACTAGACCAGTTTTTTTTATCACACTGATGAATTCTAAAGCTGTACTGAAATCGATGTAGATTACATTTGTCGTTTAACTGCACTTTTTATAGATTTTGCAGAAGCATTTTATTTTAGATTATACCCTAGAACAGATCTATACAATAGAAATTGTTTTAATCTTATTTGCAAACCAGCTCTCTGCTAAAATTAGATTTAGAGTAGTTGCACCATACACTATTTCTGTCTTTACAGAAAAGAATTTAATATGAACAGAAATTAATATTATTGCAGAAAGTGTCTTGCATTGCATTTATATTTCTTTCCTTAATTGTACATTACAGAATATAAATGTATGAATATCTCAAATACAAAAATCTTATAAAGCTTAGGAGAAACTGGTAATATTTACTAAATGATTTATTTACAAAAATGATTTTGCTACATATTTTCATATAGGCTGCAGTTCTAAATACTTTTGTTTGCCAGGTAGGAGAATAAATATGTAAAATGCAAAGAATTACTAACTCTCACTAACAGTGTAATATGTAATACTTTTTCTGTATCTTTTAAATAACTTTTCTGTGCCACCTATCTAGTTGTCATGACAAATAAATGAAAAAAAACCCTCTCAAACAAATGAAAGCACACATTAAGCACCAAACACACATCTGTAAATGTGTTGATACTGAAAAACTAGGTGTTAGTAGAGGTTCTGTAAATGACCATATTAGTGTATTAGTTAATACTCAAGGTCTACCAGGCATGAGAGAGGATCCATATGTATGTTCTGCTAAGTGGGCACTACTCATAGTTAAAGAGGTTATTAAAAATATTAAAAATAAATGTGAAGACTGTTTCATAGCTCTCTTTTGTTCTTGTTACCTGTGTGGGAGACAGCAATGGAAAATTAAGGAATGATGATTTATTAATTGTAGCCTGTGTTAACTTCCCACCTTTTAGAAATCAAGAAAAGATTTGCAAAAAATTATTTTACAAAATATGAGTTGGGTCCCAAAAGATTGGCTGACATATCTGTGGTAATTTGCATGCTGTAGTTCAACTTGATTTACCATAAACCTCATGATGGGTCAATTTACCTGATTCTATTTAAAGTGGACCTGAATTCAAAAAGTAAAGATTTGATATGTTATAGAAATTTTAGTGCTGCCTAAGCAATACCATGAAAAGGTAAGTTTTTGTCTGTAGTTCTTCCTCAAAACTAACAGTTTGCTTCATAGTAAACAAGTGCCTAGACATTCCATTGCCTACTTAGCTGTATATTTTCAGTAAGAGAATAAAGGCATTGCTGCCTCTGACTGCTAGGTAATTTGGATTGGGATTTAGTGATACAACTACTGTTTTACTCATTGTTTTTCTTGATGGAGACTCCTACATTTGAAAGCTAAGCCCTGCCTATAGCAACATGGCCATGTCCCCACAGAATTGAGGGTACAGCAGTCACAGTACATTAGTTCTGAGGGAAAATATTAGCTTCAGAGAAACCACAGGCAATACTGATAACTAGGAATTTTCTGGGAACAGCTTACAGAGTAATGTTCATCTTTAATGTATGAAGCTCCAGCGGACACACTCTCATACTGCTTCAATAACACAGTGGGCTATTCAGCTAAGGGACAAGTTCTCACTCCTGTCCCACCAAGCTTTCCTACTGAACTATGAGTGATCTCTTCAATGTCATGGAGGTGCATGGGCATACAGCTGCATACACTTCCAAATGCTAACTGCAGAGGCTTCCTGTTGGAGCAGAAGTATATGTGCTGGGTGTCTGTGCTTTATCCCCCTTTCAAATATCATGTGGGGGATTGTTTGCTGAGGCCTTGTAAACTGTATATCTCTTTTCTGATCCTTCAGTCTGTAAGAGCAGTGGCACTTATGCCATCTTGTGGCAAGTCAAGTCAGTTCTTCCATTCCCAACCTACCAACTAAACTCTGTCTGCTCCTCCATTTTTATTGCATTAATCTAACCTAATTGAGAGATTAAGATAATAGGTGTGGTAGTCAGTACAGAGCAACACAAAGGAACTCAGGACACCAATCTTCTGTTCTTAACCTTACTCAGCAGGCTTCAGACAATGCAGACTTGGAAATAACCTGATACATGAACATTAGCTGATGAAATTGTCTTCTTTAAAAAATTGCACTACGGTGCTAATAATTTTCCCACTTTATGAAATCCACCTAAGAAAGCAAATTTCTGCTATGGAGAGGTAATCTCAGCCACTTGATCATGTGACTTAAGATTCTCTTAGGTAATCCAAACCACATGTTTACTTATTCTTCTGCTATTGCAAAAATCATCCGATACAGTTTTTATATACAAAAGAGGATGTTTCTGTTTGCAGCACCATTCCTCTTCATATTAGAAGACCAATAAATAACAACATATGGTGCAACAACCATAAAAATAGAATGGCCCTTACATATGGCAAATGGTGAACAAGACTTCCAAACATACCTAACAAAAAAAATGTAAATCTGAGAAATACCTATTACATGTTGAGAGAGCGCGAGAGACAGAACCTCCAAAGGACTCCACATTACTTTTGACAAAGGAGGAGGTCCTAATTATCCCAAATGAGTAAATGAGTGTTCCTCAATACAAGACTCCCATGTATAACCAATCTACAAAGTTCATGCTTGGACATCTCTAGGGAAGCAATGCAGAAACAACAGGGGATTGAAACTGCATTTTGGGAAATTATTAACAAAATGGGACATTCAAATTACCAAATTGAGGGTTTACTATATATTCCCCCAAGATAGAGGCAACTTCGTCCCACATTGCCACCAATTGTGAAGATATTCCTATGCTATATGACTGAAATCTGGAATATTCCCCACACCTGTGCTGTCTGTGTTGAATGATCCATTTAGCTATCTCTTCTCCAAAGTGCTCAGAATGCCACACACATGGCAAGAGCTCTACTGAAAGAAAAAGCCAAAAATAGATACCATAAACCATAACCACTCTGACAGAATACCCAAATACATACTGGGAGAGGGGCGGCCGTGGTATATTGCCAAATTCCCGAGGCAACGGACGGACGTCCTGCGACCTAGTTCGACCCTTCTCTATCAGTACCAGATCTCCTCCCTATCTGGGCCACAGGCTGTGAAGTACAAGGAGGCAAGGGGGTCGGGCAGTTAATGGCCTTCGGGTCCCCCCTCCAGATATTCCACCCGGGACAGGGGGCTCCTGTCTCAACCATCCCTGAAACCACTCTCCCACTGTGGCCACAAACCCCCGTTGGGCAATTGGTGGCCTACTGAGAGACCTATATTACTACCTGACTCCCAGTGAAAGTGCCAGGGCTCCCTGGGTCTGTCCTGGAAGGGGGGAACCACTGAATGTACTACTCACTGGACTTATAACTATGTCTGATTGTGGACAGGTTCTTATGTCTAGCCAAATATATTCTAGGAGATGATCTTTGTTCAATGGTGTATTTTTATATGCTGACAGCTATAATTTTTGTATATAATATTGGTTAATTCAATATGTATCTTTCGTAATAATGTCCAGGTTTTCCAATTCACCAAATAAGCGCTAAAGCATCCTTTCTTCAATATAAGCCAACTAGGGGGCCTCTTAAAATTATTTTCACCCTAGCTACAGGGAAAACACATTTTGGCAACCGTAAAAACATCCCGAACAACATATTATCATAAATCCTATAAGCAGGGGTATTATAACTTATAATCCTCTAAATGTAAGGGAATTAGCCAATTTCTTTTACAAACATTAATACCCCTTTTGAGGATTCTCTAACATGTGTTAATCGTGATCCGGACCTGAAGGTTTTATCATTCTTAAAAGATCAACCCTTCTTGGGTCGTGAACTTACGACTTGCTTTAATCTCTATGCTCTGAGAATTTGGCACATGCCTCCTTTTTTCTACAATTCTTTGGTTGTTCTAGGGATTAGGTCTTTATAGTACCCCCTATATATTGGTGGGTGGTGATTTTAAACTTGAAGCAAACCCACTATTTATGGACATCGAAGCTCCTCCTCGCAATCATCCCAGGCTTTCCCAAAATCCCTTACTAAATTAAACAAGACACTAGGGATGCCCTCCAATTGAGTGGACACCTGGATGGGCATATAATGTGGGCAGCCAGGGGATTATTCATTTTTATTCCACACCCACATGACTCTTATGCTATGAATAGACTATATCTAGTGTACCCCCTATATTATTAGAAAAATTCTAGGAAAGCTTGGCATTCAACTTGAGCCCCTCGGTCGGGATACACAATATTATAGCCATATATTTCACGTTTATAGGATGGAATCCTACCCCCTAATCTTGGAGAGCTTAATGACTCTATGCCTTACTGATATTAACTCTCGACAAGAGTTGGTTTAACTTCCATTCAGGAATTATTTCAGTCTATCTCTCACATCCTGATATATCTCCAGCCCCTCTATGGGTTAGCTCATAAGGCGGGTATTCTTACTATGGCCTCCTTATCTCTATGGCTTCATCCAGAAATATGAAAAACGTTGAGGGACAGCAATTTCTACCAACTACCCGAGTATTAGAAGCACATTTATAGAAGTCTTATTCTGCTAATCCATCTCTTTTAATAAACAGTTATTATCTCAAATGCGTTTAGAATTGAAAAATCTGCTTTACAAAAGACGGGAAAAAGCCCCCCCGCTGGTCGAAGCCCTTTGGTTCTTTTTGCATAGCAACAAAGGAACCCAAATTTTGTTTGCAAGGAAATTAAATTCCCCATTTTCCGCCCCCCACTATTTATTTTCCCGCACAAAACTCGGGCGCAAATTTCATCTTACCCCAAAAGGTTTTTTGGGTATTTTTTAAAAAAATTTTTTTTAAAATTTATTGGGCTCCCCCACGTCAAAATTTCTGTTCCACAATCTAAACTCATGGTTGGTTTCTATCCCCCTCCCTGCTCTCACCCCTTTCTCAGAAGCCTCTCTTAATCCCCCCTTGTATTTTAAGAGGAAAAAAACTTGTGCGATTTTTCGCCCAAAAAAAGGGTTCTACTGAAAAGGGTTCTGAGGGGTTTACCGCTAGTTATTATAAACTTTTTTACCTTACATTGGGCTCCCTATTTGATAACTTTATTTAATGGGGGTTTTGCAGGGTGGGTAAAATTCCCTAAATTGGAGGGTTTGGCTAAAAGGGTATTTAATACCCAAACCAAAAGAAAGACCACCCTTTACCAAAAAACTATAGACCAAGCTCGTAATGAATAACGATTTGAAAAATATTTAGCCAAATTTTCGCAGGCGGGTTTGGGCCCCCTTTAATTATTCCTCTTTGGTCTCCTGTACCTTTTGGGGTTTTTTTTCCCGACGATTTTTTTCTGATAACATTGGGCCCCCAAAACTAAATGTTATTAAAGATGTAATTTACTTCTAAAGAGGTTTGTTGATGAGTCTGGACATAAAAAAGGGCCCTTTTTTAAACAGTTGGTTTTTTGGGGCCCTTTTTTTTTTTCCTTCCCAAAAAACGGGTTTTTTTGGGCAATTTTTTTTACATTCTGGCTTTTGTATTTTTTTGCCCCTTAAATGAATTTTCTTCCAAAAAAAAGGGTTTTAAGGGGGCTTTTGCTTGGAAAAATTTCGGAATTTTTTTTTCCCAATTTGGCGTTGAAATTTTTCCCCCTTTAAGGGCTTTCCCCCTTTCCCCTTTTTAATTTGGGTCCGGTTGGTTTTCCTTTTGGAAAAACCTTTTCCAGATATTTCGGATTTTTCGGGCAAACCCACCATGTGTATCACGTCTCTCTACTTTTTTGAAAGAAAATTTTGGCCCTGGTTACCCTATTTCCCCTTTTTGGGTAGAGTCCCCGGCAGTTTTTAAAAATTTAAAAATTTTGCCTAAAAAACTTTTCTTTTTAGAGCCCCTTCCAGTTCCCGGGTTTTTAAAAAATTTTTGGATCAATTTCAGGGTGGAAAAATTAATAACTTTATTGGGGTAAAAAACATCCACCCTTTTTTTTTTCATTTTGTTTTGTACCGCTCACAAGGAAAGGGGGGGTCTCGGCCCCTTTCCCAATTTTTGGTTTATTATCCTCCCAAACTATTTTTTTGGGACCTATCTCAATGGGCAACTGTTAAAATTCAGATCCTTTTTGGTTTTAAGTTTAAATATAAAAAATTATAAAATAAACCCAATAAGAGAAAGAAATAATATTAACTGGAATGTGCGTGGGGTTTTTTTTTTATGTTCCTCTTCATTGAGTACCAAATTTGGGTTTCCCACCCCGATTTGCCATTTTTTTAAATTACATTTTTGGCCCTTTTACCCTCTTCTCTGATTTCATTTTTGAAAGTAAACTGCCCTTTTACCTTCTTTCCCAGGGGTTGGGGGGTTATTTTTGGGTCTTTTGCAACCCCAAATTTTTTAAACTGTTTTTTTTTTTCCCACGCCCCCTTTATATAGACAAAAAAATGGGGTAGGAAACAAAAAAAAAATGGTATTATTTTTTTTTTAGATGAAAAAATGGGAATAATTTTATGGTGGGGTAAAAATTTTGTAAGTGTTCTTTGATTAAATTTTTGTTCGTGAAAAAATTTCCCCTTTAAAGGTTTTTTTTATCCCGATTTGGTTTTTATTTTTCCCATTAAGGGCTTCTTTTATTGTTCACCCCAAAAATTTCTCCCTTTATTTTTTCCCAGGGTGTGGGGGCCCTCGGTTTCTTTTTGGGCATAAAAATTTTTGGGATTTTCCCCAAACCCACCATTTTTTGAAATTTTGGCAAAAAGTTTAAAGAGGTTTGGGTACCTCATTGGGGGTTTTCCCGGACCCAAATTTTCTTTAAAGACCTTTATTTTTTGGGGGCTATTTTCCCGGGGGGGGTCTTGATGCCTTTTGAGATTGATTTCAAAAATATTTGTTTTTGCCCCCTTTGTGGGCTATTTTCCCCACATTTGGGAAATTTCCCAAAACTGGTACCCTTAAAACCTTGTTTTTAAAAGAGTTGATGCTGTATTGTGAGGAGTGTATTCATTATACTTTCTGGATAAGAAAAAATTTTTTGATTTAAAAAATTTTGGGAAACATGGAAAGGAACTTAAAAGGAAAATTTATTGCATGATTAAACAACCCTCCCAAAAGGGGGAAGGTTGAATGGCAAAAATTCTGTTGTTTAGTTTTATTTATTCAAACCTACTTTTTTCGTCTTCGTTTTTCATGTATTTGGGAATCTACTTTTTTTATTTCCTCCCTTTCTTATATTAATATACTTTTCTGTATTGTACTTTTCAAAAAAATGCCTGGTTTTTTTTCTTTTAAGTATCACTTGAAAAATGTACTGGTTTTTTACAGGGCTACTTTTGCGAATAAAAAACCTTTTTGAAAAAAAAAAATAAAAAACTTTGGGCCACCAAACCCCAAAAATTTTTTAAATATTTTATTATTATTTTTTTATTATTTAATTTCAGGAAATTTTTTTTTGCCAACCCGTTTTTCTTAAACGCTTTTAAAAATATATCGGGGGGGACAAAAAACGCAAAAAATACAGTTCAAAACAAGAAAGGGGTTTGGAGGACTTGTCCTTGGGAGTTACCAAACTAAGAAGGGGGGAAAGGGCTTAAAAAATGGTTTCAAAGGGG
>CATNWA010019278.1:0-135910 GCA_951230385.1 Staurois parvus
CGACCATTACACAGTGCTAGTCAGGAAAAACAAAAGATAAGTGAGCGCTTATGTGATACTGTATAATAAGCAGCGGGCTGTACACCAGAAAAGGCACCGTATCAAACCTTCAATAGCATATATGTGAAAAGGGAGGTGCAGCGCTGTATAACTAAACAAATAATGAATGATTACACAATAGTAAACAGTGACTGTAAGTTAATAATGCCACTAGATGGTGGCTATAAGGTGAAGAGAGTGAAAACAGTCCAATGAAGGGGTGCTCTTAAGATCCAGGGTGATCTTCAGACGTCCAATGTACAGGACCATCAGGTGATAAAAATATAAAGACTGCGCACTCACCAGATACGCAATCTTTATGCGCATTTGTATGAAAATATCACTAGACCTCCTGTGTCATCATCCTGGTCTGGTCAGATCTGGTCAGCATATCCCTCATGGCCTGGTACCTGGATGGATGCAGCTGTTCTGTAGATTTGGCCGGTTCCCACCAGAACTCAAATAAATAGAAAGGGCCACATAGTGTAATATCCTCAGGTATCTTTATTGGAGGCACAGGATAGCAGAAAATCCAACATAAAAAAAATACTGACCCAGGTATGAATCAAAGATGGCCACCGGGGCCCCTCGTGGCGCCGGCGGTGAAGCGTCCAACCTGCTGTAGCTTCACCGAGGGGCCCCGGCGGCCATCTTTGATTCATACCTGGGTCAGTATTTTTTTATTTTTTTTATGTTGGATTTTCTGCTATCCTGTGCCTCCAATAAAGATACCTGAGGATATTTTACACTATGTGGCCCTTTCTATTTATTTGAGTTCTGGTGGGAACCGGCCAAATCTACAGAACAACTGCATCCATCCAGGTACCAGGCCATGAGGGATATGCTGACCAGATCTGACCAGACCAGGATGATGACACAGGAGGTCTAGTGATATTTTCATACAAATGCGCATAAAGATTGCGTATCTGGTGAGTGCGCAGTCTTTATATTTTATTACCTGATGGTCCTGTACATTGGACGTCTGAAGATCACCCTGGATCTTAAGAGCACCCCTTCATTGGACTGTTTTCACTCTCTTCACCTTATAGCCACCATCTAGTGGCATTATTAACTTACAGTCACTGTTTACTATTGTGTAATCATTCATTATTTGTTTAGTTATACAGCGCTGCACCTCCCTTTTCACATACATTACACAGTGCTGGCTGGCTGGCTGCTGATTGGCTAATGCGATCACATGTCATGAATGAATGCATTATGGGTCAGCGAGCCTTGTCTGCGCGCCTTCCCAGACATCCCCGCTCCGTCGCCGCACATGTCGCCGCCATTTTAGGAAAAATTTCGATGCTTATTTTCGGATTCGGCGCGAATCGAAATTTTCCTAATATTCGAAACGAATTCCACTTCGCCTACTTCGATTCGCTCATTTCTAGTTAGGACCAAAGCCCTTACAAGTTCATACTATGGTCAATAGCCTTCAATAGGTACAGGTAGCATCCTAGCAACTGGCAGATTAATATTTAGAATCATATTCCAAACGCGCAGATACCAAACTGTAGCATATCCTGCCACTCCGGATAAAAGATATTGATTCCTACCCTCTTATAGGCACTACATAGGGATGTAAGGTGTCATGTGACTCATATTAAAATGACCTATCCAAATATATACTTCATATCAATGTGCCCAGTTCCTGCTGAAGTTTATGAATTGGTATGAAAATTGACTCATCTGGAATGTACGTTTTATGGGACACTAACAGATCATGACCGACTGAGTTATGGTTTTACGACTGGGCAAAGGAAAGTGGTTGTCAAGCAGACATTCTGGAACCAGGCGAATTAGGGATTTACAGCCATGGAGCTCGCCCAGCTGTGCATATGCACTTATGACCTCAGTTCACATACGGACCGCATTCCATTCAAAAGGGAGGGGGGATGGAGGGAGAATAAAAAGTAATGAAACAAAATGGTAGATCTAACAAAATGGTTGCCAACGTCCCTGTCTCTATGTGCACAATTGCCACAGGGAGTGTTTTACTAGTGGGTGGGGGGTGTGTTCTTCACAGGAACACGCTGTCCCGGAAAGCTAAGCTCTGCTCTCCGGAACAGTGTGCTGGAAACTGACAGGAAGCAGCGCTGCATTGAAAACAATGCAGCTATGCTCCGTGTCAGTGTTGATTGACACCTGCGGCCACAATTGGTGCCGCAGACAGGGCGGTCACGCACCCCGTGCGCTCCCCCTACCATGTAAACAGGATGATGTTTATAAACATGATCCTGCCTACAGGGGCCACTTTGCCGCAGTAAATGTACTGTGGGCAGTCCCCTAGTGGATAAAACCAATAAAAAACAAACAGAATCCATGAAGACTTTAGGAGCAATATGCAGAATACACCAAGTGTATGAGAGTGTTTAAAGTAGTTATTACAGTAAAGTGGAAACTCCTGCAGCCATGGTTATTTATAACATGACCCACATGCAGGATGGTCGGATGGTCAGTAGCTCTGAAGAAAGAGATTCGTCCCCGAAGCGCATCAGCAACCTGGCCACAGTGACAGTCGGAACACCCTGCCTTTTGTTGTGGCCATCTCTATCATACAAAGCTTTACATACATGCTATGTCTGTATGTTTTTGTCTTTTTACTTCTCAATAAATCTTGGATAATGCGCTAGGTGTTTGCACCACCTGTTTGCTCTTTTTACAGTTCTTGATTCCCCCATCTGAGAAGGGCTGCCACCCTGAAGCATTATCCATAGGCCACTCCTGTACTGGTTCCCTGGGCCTCCTTTTGGCATTTGATTCCTGGAGCGCTGGAGAGTACACACTGTTTTCCGATCCCCTATTACTACACATCTACTATTCAGTGTCAGGAGATCTCCCGATTACTACACATCTACTAATCAGTGTCAGGGGATCCTCCATTACTACACATCTACAATTCAGTGTCAGGGGTCCCCCATTACTACACATCGACTAATCAGTGTCAGGGGTCCCCCATTACTACACATCTATTATTCAGTGTCAAGGGATCCCCGATTACTACACATCTACTATTCAGTGTCGGGGATCCCCAATTACTACACATCTACTATTCAGTGTTAGGGGATCTCCCCATTACTACACATCTACTATTCAGTGTCAGGGGGTCTCCCATTACTACACATCTACTATTCAGTGTCAAGGGATCCCCCATTACTACACATCTAATAAGTGTCAGGGGATCTCCCCATTACTACACATCTACTATTCAGTGTTAGGAGATCCCCCCCATTACTACACATCTACTATTCAGTGTCAGTGGGTCTCCCCATTACTACACATCTACTATTCAGTGGCAGGGATCCCCCATTACTACACATCAACTATTCAGTGGCGGGAATCCCCCATTACTACACATCAACTATTCAGTGGCAGGGATCCCCCAATACTACACATATACTATTCAGTGTCAGGGGTCCCCCATTACTACACATCTACTATTCAGTGTCAGGAGATCCCCCCCATTACTACACATCTACTATTCAGTGTCAGTGGGTCTCCCCATTACTACACTTCTACTGTGATGGATATGGTAAAATGCCTATTTGGTTTCCTGTTGAAGATATACATATTTTTATACATTTTACACATATCTACTTTTATCCTTTTTTATATTTCTAATGTTTTGTATGAATATATATATTTTATATATATATATATATATATATATATATATATATATATATATATATATATATATCTGTTGTGTGTATATTTTCTGGCTGCTGGGCTTTGTGGTACTTTAAGAAATCCTTGCTCAAGAAATGACTGCTCAGCAACCCCTCCCATCGAGTGAACTTGAGAACAAAGGAATATTTATTTTCAGAGATAAGAAGTAGAAGAGGATTACGCCTATATCCTGAAAGGAGATTGTTTTCGTGTGGAAGTGACCAATCAAAGACTGAAATAATACTTATGCGGCTCTCACGTGATGTTTGTATCATCTTGTATATATAAGCTCACTTTCTCATTATAATAAACTAGAAGTGTTCATAGACTAAACTTATGTGTGTCAGCGTGAGTCTCTTCCAGTGTGCGCACATTCCAAAGCTAGCAAGATTAATTAGGACAGGAGCAGATAATCACCAGACTCTTAGTCCTCATCTAAATCGGCTGGTGCTAAAATCCGGGACTCCGGGTCATGAACCTACGGACAGCCGACCCGAGAGGGCAAGAGGGATCAATCAATCAAAGCAGACGG
Organism: Staurois parvus; assembly: GCA_951230385.1. NCBI lineage: Eukaryota > Metazoa > Chordata > Amphibia > Anura > Ranidae > Staurois > Staurois parvus. Next base: position 4,244 of record CATNWA010019278.1, read on the forward strand.
GACAGAGCCTGATCAACTCTGAAGAGCGCAGTAAGATATATTTTGCTATCTTACCAGTGCTTATCCTGTCTTTGTTGTTGATTCATTCCTGTGCCTAGTGCAGCTGCTAAAAGGTCACAAAAGGCAGGTAACATTGCTTGCCCGGAGTCTCTTTTTGAAACCTACCCTACCTGCATGTGATTATCTGCTGCCTGCTTTCTATTTTATGTGTTTTGTGCTTATTTTTATGTGTCAGTCTTGAGGTGGATGAGGAGTGGAACTACTGAGGGTTTGACACATAATTTCTCTTGGGTGTGGTAATATTGTGTGTTGCCAAGCAAGAGGAGGTGTCATTTACGCCTCATGGTATTGTGACAGCGGGGTGCCTTAGCCGTGTGGGTTGCGAAGGGTTACTCAGTGATCTGTACTCTAGCCCACCGAGATAGACTGATATGTCATGTCCTAACTGTGTGTCTGGTTTATTGTTTGCCATCTATGATGACGGTTGGGGTTTGTTAAGGGTTAAAGAGTTAGGATATACAGTAGTCAGGTATTGTTAGGACGTCGTCCTCTGTTTTCTGATTTGCCTGAAGTGTTAGTTTTCCGCCTTAATGTGCATTACCCAGTAAGGGGGGGATGGGGAAATCAATACAGCAAATAGAAAAAGAGGCAAGAGAGGGGGGGCACAGTGCAAAAAGGTGCCCCTGCCAACCAGAACAGCTGAAAGATTGTGAAGACAGCAAACAGCAGCGCGTGAGGAGTCTTGGATTTCTTTTAGGAAGACCAGAGACAGGAGATGGGTCAGCAGCTGATAAGACCGGAGAAAGGAATATTAGCATGTGAGCTGGTTGGAGAGAGAGGGGGGAGCAGTATGTGAAGAAATTAGTTAAGTTAGCAAAAGTATGTGGAATTACAGATAGGGGGGGGGGGGGGGGGGGGGGGGGGGGTTGGCTACATGGAAGAATGGCGGAAATTAATAAAAGAAAAGAAAGGTGTCTTAGTTGACAATAATTTATTGAGGACAGCAGAAGCTTGGTATAATGTAGCCAAGGCTATCCACAAAGAGCAGTGGACAGAACAGGTATTGCAACAGGGAGGAAAAACTGTTTATGTGTACCATCAATGTGTTAATATTGCAAAGGACCTCCCACCGCCCTACCATGGTGGCCATCTTGCTGCACCTGCCTTTCCACTTCCTGCCCAGCCCAGTGCACTTCCTGATAGCAGCCATCTTGCTGCACCTGCCTTGTCACTTCCTGTCCAGCCCAGTACACTTCCTGGAGGCGGCCATGTTGGTACACCAAATCAGACACCCGTAAGGCCTACGCCTCGAGTGAGCCGCCTCTACCAGTGTGTCCAGTCTTACAAGCCGATGGTACATTCTATGTACTGCCGGATGTGCCGCGTCTCCCCACCATGCCAGTCCTTGAACCTGACGCGACCGCTGGCTCTGCGAGAGATAATTTTGTCCCCAGTAGACCAAAAGGGAGCAAACATTTGCATTCAGGGTCAACCTGGTCAGACATATCTTCTTTGGATGAGGAGGCCACAGGTCCGGAACTTCCTACGCTATCCGCATACGCTTCTCAAGATGCCCCTCTTAGGCCACAGGTGACAGGAAGGACTCCTCAGACAGGAAGACTCCACACCCCAGCAGATGCACCGGTGCTGTATGTAATTTTTACTCCGTCCCAAGCCTCTTCCGTGGTGACCACATTACCAGACCCCGAAAAGCAGCTCATGCCCTTTTATCACAGGATGGCTCAGATCCAAAAGACATATTCGGCAGCCTGGAGAGACCTAGTCAGCTTGTGTGAGATAAAGGCAGGAGACTCATACTGGCCAATAATGGCACGAAGCCTTAATGACACCTGGCTTGTCGATGACAAAGCCTTCTTTTCTGGAGTGGAATTTTGTACGCAACTGCATGACTGGGCCCAAGAAAGACTGGCTGATCAAGCCACCACCCTTCAAGATATTACCCAAGATAAGGCAGAGTCAGTAGAAAAATTCTATACCAGATTGTTCCAGGTCTTTTCAGACCTGGGATTCAGCACATACAGCAAAGTCCATAATCAGATGCTGTCATCAGCCTTTGTTGCTAGGCTGAGGGAACCAATACGGAAGGGTCTCATGGCTAGACGTGAGTATCGTGTGGTGCCCTTAGACACTCTGCTGTTGGTGGCAAAAGGCCTTGAATCATCACAAGCTACCAAGAAGTCCACCCCCATTATGGTAGCAGACCCCTGGGCACACACCTGGCCAACGGCCTCAGAAGAAAATAAGCCCATTTTCTTCAATTGTGGCCACTTTGGGCACTACAAGAGGCTAGTTGGCACACCAAGGCTGTAAGGCCTCCAAACTGAAGTTGTAATGGTGCTCTACAACAGTTGTGTTCTTGGGCCACTGCCTCTCACATGGAACAAGGCATCTTACGGAGGAGAGAGTTAAGGTCATCCAGAACTTGCTACTGCCTCTGGGCCAGAAGCCACTCCATGCCTTTCTTGGCTCTAAAGCACTTACTTTCTTCAGCCCCAGTCCTAGGCCTACCAGACTATGAGAAACCTTTCAAACTGTTTGTGTCTGAACGCCAAGGCCATGCCACGGGAGAATTGGCCCAGTCCCATGGCAACCGCCTACGACCCGTAGGCTACTACTCATGCCGTTTAGACCCAGTGGCTAGGGGGAGCACCCTTGTGTCTGCGTGCAGTTTTCGCTGCTCAAGCTCTGCTGGATAAGACCTCTGATATCGTTCTGGGACATGAACTTGTCCTCCTGGCACTGCATGACATTGCTGCCATTTTAAACTAAGTCCAACCTAAACATTTGTCCACAGCGCGGCATCTCAGACTACAGTGTTCCCTCCAACTTCCTGATAACGTCACTCTCCTATGTTGCCAAACCTTGAACCCAGCCACTCTCCTCCCAACTGCTGAGGGGGATAATGAAGGTAATGAAGAAAATGGAGAGGATAATGGAGCCACTGAGCCTCATAACTGCCTTGACGTGATGAAAATGGAAACTTTCCACCTCCCCACAGTGAATGAAACACTTCTGCAGGACCCAGACTTCACCTTCTTTGTTGATGGTTCCAGATATGTAGATGATGGAGGCAAATATCATACAGGATTTGCGGTTACCACTGCAGACACAGTCCTACAGGCAAGAGCCCTATTGCCAGCAATATCTGCACAAGGAGCAGAACTTCAAGCACTCACAACAGCATGACAGATGGCGGACAGAAAAAGGGCCAATATCTACACAGACTCCAGATACGCCTTTGGAGTGGCCCATGACTTCGGACCCATATGGAAGGCAAGAGGATTTATGACTGCGGCAGGTACGTCCACAAGACATGGCGCAGCCATTGGAAGATTGATGGAAGCACTCCTTCTACCCACTCAAGTGGCTATTCTGAAGGTAAAAGCTCACAGGAAATTAAACTCCCCAGAAGCCAAAGGCAATAATCTGGCAGATTTGACGGCAAAACGAGTGGCCATGGGACCACCAGAAATGGAAGGAGAGGTGACCGGAGAGTGGGAACCAGTATTCACCCTACAGACCTTACCTGTGGATAGAAGGCACCTCAAGGAACTCCAAGAAGCAGCAAGTTCAGAAGAAAAAAAAAGCTGGAGACGGAGAGAAGCTGTTCTCAAAGACGGTCTGTTTGAGTGCAACAAGAGGTTTTGTTTACCCAGGAACATGTTCCCAGCTGTAGTCCAGTGGGCACACAGGGCAGCCCATCTGTCAAAGAGCCTCATGAACTCTCTCATCAACAAATACTATATAGCGCCTGGGATCACCACATTGATGAACAATTTTTGCAGAATATGTGCCATCTGTGCAAAATGCAATCCGGGACGCACAAAGAAGACACCACAGAAACACTTTGCCATACCCCTGTACCCTTTTCAAAGGATACAAATTGGCCATATCCAGATGGCAAAGAGTGGGCGGTTTGAGTACACCCTAGTGGTGGTGGACATGTTTTCCAGTTGGCCAGAGGCCTTTGCTGTAACTAACATGACTGCTAAAACAACTGCGAAGAAACTCCTCACTGAGGTTGTATGCAGATATGGGCTTCCAGAGGTGATAGAGAGTGACCAGGGACCCGCCTTCACAGCTTCAGTAACCAAAGAAATATGGGCGGCATTGGGAGTCACTCTGGTGTTCCATATCCCCTATCACCCCCAAAGTATTGGAAAAGTAGAAAGAATGAATGGCACTCTGAACGCCAGAATGCTAAAAATTGCCCAAGAGACTGGCATGAGTTGGCCAGACAGTCTGCCTATTGCCCTATTCAGTGTCAGATACACACCAAGGGGAGAACACTCCCTATCCCGTTATGAGATTTTGTTTGGCTCAGCCCCCAGACTTGGTTGTTATTTTCCACAACAGTTGCAATTACAATCTGATGTGTTAACTATTTATGTGACTGCATTATCACATGAATTAACCCGTATCTATGTCCAAGTGTTTTCTTCCATTCCAGATTCTGAGTCAGATACAGGGAATCACAGCCTATTACCCGGAGATTGGGTATTAGTAAAGAAATTTGTGAGGAAACATTCTTTTGAGCCAAGATATGATGGTCCATTCTAAGTTCTGCTGACCACAACCACTTCTGTCAAGGTGGCCAGGAAGAACACTTGAATACACGCCTCCTACTGCAAGAAAGTCCCAACCCCTGAGGAAAAGGCATCATCTACACCATGACAACTATGTTGTATATCCTTTTTCTAATGAGTCTGACAGAGGCTCAACAGGTGATACCACTATATTTTGGTACAATTCATCCAACACTCAGGTAGCCACCTTCACCTTTGATTTTTGCAGTTTAGTTCCCATTTGGTGCCGAGGCCATTCAGATCCTAACAGGGCACAGCGGGCATGTGACTTAGGTGGTGACAAGATATACATAAGTGTCACGGATGATGATTGGGGACAGAATTGTGACTATTGGGGATCAGTAGGATGGAATACGGGAACAGACTGGGGGTACAGACCACAGAGTGCCCTAAACAAGAAAGATGGAAAGGAGGTGTCTGTAAAATGATAGAAGGAACCGGAACATGTTGTACATACAGTATATTCCTGACAATACTGGCCCAAATGGTAAGGTTACTCTGGCTATAAAGAAATTAGAAGACCTGTCAGTTGAGTTGAAAAAGAATTCAGGGATCACAGACCCATGGGATCAATATTTCAGTTGGATGAGTGGGAGGTAAAAGATACTTGCCCAAATAGGGGTAACTGTACAAATAATTCTGTTTCTCTTGGCCCTGGTTGTATGCTGTGTTATACCATATGTGAAGAAATTGATGAGCAAAGCTGTAGACAACAGTACACCTACCTTCCTGAACCAGGAGCAAGAGAATCTCCACATGATAGATGAAGGAAAACCTTATACCCCATTACGGTCCCTCCCCGTCAACAGTAATCTCACAATTTTGTAGGGATAGCATCTGACTTCCTTATGTACAAAGTCTGTGGCAAAGGGGGTGATGAAATAGTCATTACCTGTCTAACGTACAGCATAAAAGAGTTCCAAGGTACATATGGACAGATTAGCTAGGTTTTATAGGGACAGAGTAAAAAAGTCATTTTAAGGGGGGACTCTGATGGATATAGTAAAATGCCTATTTGGTTTCCTGTTGAATATATACATATTTTTATACATTTTATACATATCTACTTTTATACTTTTTTATATTTCTAAATGTTTTGTATGAATATATATATATATATATATATATATATATATATATGTGTGTTGTGTGTATGTTTTCTGCCTGCTGGGCTTTGTGGTACTTTACGAAATCCTTGCTCAAGAAATGTCTGCTCAGCAACCCCTCCATCGAGTGAACTTGAGAACAAAGGGATGTTTCTTTTCAGAGATAGGAAGTAGAAGAGGATTACACCTATATTCTGAAAGGAGATTGTTTTTGTGTGGAAGTGACCAATCAAAGACTAATATAATGCTTATGCGGCTCTCACGTGATGTTTCCATCATCTTTTATATATAAGCTCACTTTCTCATTATAATAAACTAGAAATGTTGCTAGACTGAACTTATCTGTGTCGGCTGTGAGTCTCTTCCAGTGTGCGCACATTCCAAAGCTAGCAAGATTAATTAGGACAGGAGCAGATAATCACCGGACTCTTAGTCCTCATCTAAATTACTACTATTCAGTGTCAGGGGATCCCCCATTACTACACATCTACTATTCAGTGGTGGGGATCCCCCATTACTACACATCAACTATTCAGTGGCGGGGATCCCCCATTACTACACATCTACTATTCAGTGTCAGGAGATCCCCCCATTACTACACATCTAATATTCAGTGTCAGGAGATCTCCCCATTATTACACATCTACTATTCAGTGTCAAGGGGTCTTCCCATTACTACACATCTACTATTCAGTGTCAGGGGATCCCTCATTACTACACATCTACTATTCAGTGTCAGGGGATCCCTCATTACTACACATCTACGATTCAGTGTCAGGGGATCTCCCCATTACTACACATCTACTATTCAGTGTCAGGGGGTCTCCCCATTACTACATATATACTATTCAGTGTCAGGAGATTTCCCTCCCCCATTACTACACATCTACTATTCAGTGTCAGTGGGTCTCCCCATTACTACACATCTACTATTCAGTGGCGGGGATCCCCCACTACTACACATCAACTATTTAGTGGTGGGGATCCCCCATTACTACACATCTACTATTCAGTGTCAATGGTCCCCCATTACTACATATCTACTATTCAGTGTCAGGGGCCCCCCATTACTACTACACATCTACTATTCAGTGTCAGGGGGTCCCCCATTACTACACATCTACTATTTGGTGTCAGAGGCTCCCCCCATTACTACAAATCTATTTAGTGTCGGGGTCCCCCATTACTATACATCTACTATTCAGTGTCAGGGGATCCCCCATTACTACACATCCACTATTCTCTGTCAGTGGGTCTCCCCATTACTACACAACTACTATTCAGTGTCAGGGGGTCTCCCCATTATTTCCTATGAGTACAGAGCTCTTATCAGCAGAGATAAATAGAATATCAGATAAAAATCTTCCCGTCCAATCACTAGCAATTCTGATTCCAGCCTCACACTGTCTACTGATCCCATTCATGCTTCATACACAAGGAGATTATAGCACAAGTCATGTCAGAGGTATTCTGTGCTCATCCTGTGTATGGAGATATCACCGTCTCTACACATGGAGGACAATATTGGGGGGTCTACTCCCATTACATTTTTCTTATAAAATTCTGTTTTCTGGAGTTTTATAAAATGATCAAATGTAAATTATTCCAATAAAGAGAACTGAGTCCATCCATGTAGAGAAAAGTTCCATTCATTCCTGTGGGAGAAAGTAATTTTCTTCTGGTAACATTCTTCTCTTCTTCTACAGATTGTCCTATACTCACCTGACAGACAGTTCCTGCCCCCACCTGGCATCTGGAATAAGAAATAATCAGACACTGAGGACCCTGAACCTGTCTGAGAACAATCTGGAGGGTCCTCATTTCATAGATCTGATGGTGGCTCTGACAACAAGCCGGATAGAGGATTTACAGTGAGCATAACAGGACTGACGGGGGGGGGGGGGGGTTGTTAACATTCCAACTATGAAAATGTCTGATACTTTAAAAACAGAATTGATCTAATTTTTGGAATCCCTAAACAGTCAATATGAGGTTGTTGTCTAAATCTTCAAATCTTATTTAACTTTAGTATGAGCTATAAAGTATTTTTTGTAAAATGTTATACATTTAAAAATTACATTTAGTCTGGTATTTATTAAAAATCTATAAGATTATAGGAGGTTATACATGCTGGAATCTAATCCTAATACAGTAAGCAGCCAAAGCCTCATACAGAGCTGTTTTTTTCTGACACAACCATCCTCTATTCAGTGTCAGGGGATCCCCCATTATTACACATCTACTATTCAGTGTCAGGGTATCCCCCATTACTACACATCTACTATTCAGTGTCAGGGAGTCTTCCCATTACTACCCAACTACTATTTAGTTTCAGGGGGTCTCCCCCATTACTACACATCTACTATTCAGTTTCAGGGGGTCTCCCCATTACTACACATCTACTATTCAGTTTCAGGGGGTCTCCCCATTACTACACATCTACTATTCAGTGTCAGGGTATCCCCCATTACTACACATCTACTATTCAGTGTCAGGGGATCCCTCATTACTACACATATCTACTATTCAGTGTCAGGGGATCTCCCCATTACTACACCTAATATTTCAGTGTCAGGAGATCTCCCCATTACTACACCTAATATTCAGTGTCAGGGGATCCCCCATTACTACACATCTACTATTCAGTGTCAGGAGATCCTCCCCATTACTACACATCTACTATTCAGGGTCAGGGGGTCTCCCCATTACTACACATCTACTATTCAGTGTCAGGGTAGTATCCCCATTACTACACATCTACAATTCATTGTCGGGATCTTCCCATTACTACACATCTACTATTCCATGTCAGGGGGTCTCCCCATTACTACACATCTACTATTCAGGGTCGAGATCCCCCATTACTACACTTAATATTCAGTGTCAGGGGATCCCCCATTACTACACATCTATCTATTCAGCATCAAGGGATCCCCCCATTACTACACATCTACTATTCAGCATCAGGGGATCCCCCCATTACTACACATACTACTATTTAGCATCAGGGGATCCCCCCATTACTATACATATACTATTCAGCGTCAGGGGTCTCCCCATTACTACACATCTACTATTTAGCGTCAGGTTATACCCCATTACTACACATCTACTATTCAGTGTCGGGGGATCTCCCCATTACTACACATCTATTATTCAGCATCAGGGGATCCCCCATTACTACACCTCTACTATTCAGCATCAGGGGATCCCCCCATTACTACACATCTACTATTCAGTGTCAGGGGGTCTCCCCATTACTACACATCTACTATTCAGGGTCGAGATCTCCCATTACTACACTTAATATTCAGTGTCAGGGGATCCCCCATTACTACACATCTACTATTCAGCATCAAGGGATCCCCCCATTACTACACATCTACTATTCAGCATCAGGGGATCCCCCCCATTACTACACATCTACTATTTAGCATCAGGGGATCCCCCCATTACTATACATATACTATTCAGCGTCAGGGGGTCTCCCCATTACTACACATCTACTATTTAGCGTCAGGTTATACCCCATTACTACACATCTACTATTCAGTGTCGGGGGATCTCCCCATTACTACACATCTATTATTCAGCATCAGGGGATCCCCCCATTACTACACCTCTACTATTCAGCATCAGGGGATCCCCCCATTACTACACCTCTACTATTCAGCATCAGGGGATCCCCCCATTACTACACATCTACTATTCAGTGTCAGGGGGTCTCCCATTACTTCCTATGAGTACAGAGCTCTTATCGGCAGAATTAAATAGAATATCAGATAAAAATTCCTCCCTTCCAATCACTAGCAATGCTGATTCCGTCCTCACACTGTCTGCTGATCCCATTCATGCTCCATACACAAGGAGATTATAGCACAAAACGAGTCATGTCTTAGTATTCTGTGCTCATCTTGTGTATGGAGAAATCACAGTCTCTACACATGGAGGACAATGTTGGGTGGTCTACTCCATTCTATAATTTTTCTTATAAAATTCTATTTCCTGGAGTTTTATAAAGCGATCGAAATATAAATGATTCCAATTCATGTATAGAATAGTTCCGTTCATTCCTGGGGAGGAATTCATTTTCTTCTGGTAACATTCTTCTCTTCTTCTACAGATTATATAGAAATCACCTGACAGACAGTTCCTGCCCCACCTGGCATCTGGAATAAGAAATAACCAGACACTTAAGAGACTGGGCCTGTCTAGGAACAATCTGGAGGGTCCTCATTTCATGGATCTGATGGCAGCTCTGAGAACAAGCCGGATAGAGGAATTACTGTGAGTATAACAGGACTGCCTGATACAATAATATTCTGGGACATATTAATACTCAGTTTTATAAAACTGAGGATCTTATTTAACCCTGATACCAGCTGTAGCACTACCCCCTTAGGAATTTCCTGAAGACTTGGGTCCCCCTATAGCCCTGCACAGCCAGACAACACACTTTTCCTTCCAGCCTTGCACTCCAGAGACAGTAAACAGTCCTTGACTTGGTTTTTTTGGATTTTATTAGGGGAATTTAAACTTGGATGGGGATGAGGGGTACATGGGATGCCCAAGGAACTGTAAAACTGAGGACAACTTCCTTGAATGATGTACAAGTATGTAGATAGGTTTTCTCTTCCTGTAGAACCAGCCAGTCTCTCCTTGTGTACCTCCTCAAACCCCAGATGCAATCTCCTCTTCACCAAGTTGACCAAGGGAAACTCTGGCCAAGAGGTCCCAGAAATAACCACCTTAAATGAAAGCAGTCCCAGATGGGGGCTAGTCAGGTTTCCCACCTGAATGCCCTTTCCCCTTATCCAGCCTAGGGGGTGTGGTGTTACTCACTTCAATCTCTCTCCTGCAAGTTTGTGGCTTGGTGGCTGGTTTCAGGCCTTACACTGGGCTGGCTCCTTCTCTGCTTCTTTTAGAGATCCTCCCTTCCCGCTCCACGGCATGTAGGTAGGCGCCTCCCCTGGACCTCCTCTCAGGCTCCACTCACCATCCTGCTTAGTCCATCTTCCACCTGAACTCTTCCTGCTACTCAGCAGGCTCGGCCACTCTTAAGGACTGTCCTGGCTCCATGCCAAGCCTCCTGTTGGGGATTGGCCAGGATCCCTTGAGAGTGCAGACCAACCACTGTCTCTAGAACCTTCTCCAAGATTCTTGAGCAGGGGTAAGTCTTTCAGCTCTGACCAAAATTTGACCCTTCTGACTATTACACACATAGGCTGCTACCTAATTAACGAACAATTAGCTCCCCTTAGCTACCTAGGAGGGTGCTACACAGCTATAAATAAGACTTTTTCTAAATCCTTGTACACATTATGAGTTTTTCTTTTTTCTTTCAGCCCTGTGGGTTGAACCAAAAACAAACCTGACAGTTCGCTTTGCTAACACAAGCGAAGTTGGTACAACATTCTTCCCTGCTGTGCTGTTGTGGGGGGACTGCCCCCCTCTCCAAAACACACAGGTCAGCACTGGCAGTCATTGGCTGATTTAATTTCAATAAGATGCTGGTTTTCCAGTACGCCCATTCAACAGAAGCTGGTCATGAGACTCACTTCTTCTGTCGAACAAGGAGCTGTACACATAGGCCAAAAGTTGGCTAGTTTCTACTGTACCCGCTGATTTTAGCCAATATTTTTGTCCATGTGTACCCGCTATAAAGCTCACCACATACAGTGCAGTCTGATTTATACAATCATTTTCACATCTACTGTAAACTATGTAGTGCACAAGCCTGTGTGCTTGGATATAGACTGAATCAATTGTTTGGGTAGTTCCTCCCTATTACATAGTTTTGGAAAATTTAAAGTTGTACAAAGATTGTATTTATTACATATACTCAGGGGTGTGCGATTCATATCGCCCGATGCCCAGAACATGTAGGTGGGGTTTTTTTTATTTTTTTTAGTTCAACCTTGCAGCGGGCAAGCAGGTCATTTTGAACCACTCCTCTTCACAAAACTGTTTCAGTGTAGCAATATTCTTGGGATGTCTGGTGTGAATCGCTCTCTTAAGGTCATGCCACAGCATTTCAATCGGGTTGAGGTCAGGACTCTGACTGGGCCACTCCAGAAGGCGTATTCTGTGCTGTTGCAGCCATTGTTTTGTTGAATTACTTGTATGCTTTGGGTCATTGTCCTATTGCATCACCCATCCTCTGCAGAGCTTCAGTTGGCGGACAGATGGTCGTACGTTTTCCTGCAAAATGTCTTGATAAACTCTGGAATTCATTTTCCCATCAATGACAACAATCCGTCCAGGCCCTGAGGCAGCAAAGCAGCCCCAAACCATGATGCTCCCTCCGCCATGTTTTACAGTGGGGATGAGGTTTTGATGTTGGTGTGCTGTGCCTTTTTTTTTTCTCCACACATAGTGTTGTGTGTTCTTCCCAAACAACTCAATCTTGGTTTCATCTGTCCACAGTATATTTTGCCAGTAGTGCTGTGGAACATCCAGGCTCTTTTGCAAACTTCAAACGTGCTGCAATATTTTTTTTGGACAGCAATGGCTTCCTCCGTGGTGTCCTCCCCTGTACTCCATTCTTGTTTAATGTTTTCCTTATTGTAGATGTGTCAACAAAAATGTTAGCATGTGCCAGAGATTTCTGTAGGTCTTTAGCTGACACTCTGAGATTCTTCTTTACCTCGTGCAGCATTCTGCGCTGTGCTCTTGCAGTCATTTTTACAGGATGACCACGCCTAGGGAGAGTAGCAACAGTGCTAAACTTTCTCCATTTGTAGACAGTCTGTCTTACCGTGGACACATGAACATCAAGGCTTTTGGAGATACTTTTGTAACCCTTTCCAGCTTCATGCAAGTCAACAATTCTTGATCGTAGGTCTTCTGAGAGCTCTTTTCTGCGAGGCATGGTTCACATCAGACAGTGCTTCTTGAAACCAGTAAACCCAAAACAGGTGTGTGTGTTTTTTAAGGGCAGGACAGCTGTCAGAAACACATCCAATATCATCACACTGATTGGAGTCAAGGTTGGCTCACTCCTGGCTTCAGTTAGCTTGGGGAGAAGTCATTAAGCTAGGGCCTCACATACTTTTTCCTCCCTGCACTGTGAATGTTTACATGTTATGTGCAATTAAACCATGGCAACATCTAATGTTTGTGTATTATTATGTTCAGCAGACTGTGTTCTTCTATTGTTGTGACTTAGATGACGTTCAGAGCACATTTTATGCCCAATTCATGCAAAACTCCACGTAATCCCAAGGGGTTCACATACTTTTTCTTGCAACTGTATAAGGGGTTTTAAAAGTGTCGTCTATAAAAAATATAGGGTACTAACGTTTGCCGGCGTTTCTCAAGCGCACGCAAATTTAAGGTTTGCCATATTGATTTTCTATTTACTCAGTGCAATCTCATATTTTATGTTCTACTAAAAATTAGGTAATTTTTTTTGCCTTTATGTGCCCTAAAATTAACTTAAGTGTGTTTGTTTTTTACTGAAATTTGTGGCACAAAATAATTGGTACTACAAGTATTTTATTCTCTAGGGCAGGGGTCTTTAAACTGCAGCCCAAGGGCCAGATGTGGCCCTTTGCTAGCCCTTGGGGAACTATTCCTCCATTTGGTACCAATGATGGGACACTATTCCTTCTACAGACATCAATGATGGGACACTATTCCTCCCACTGACACCAATGATAGGGAATTATTCCTCCCACTAAACACTGATGATGGGCCACAATTCCTCCCACTGACACCAATGATGGAGCACTATTCCTTCCACTAATACCAATGACGGGGCACTATTTCTCCCACTGACACCAATGGTGGGGCACTATTCCTCACATTGATGCCAACGATGGAGCAGTATTCCTCCCACTGACACCAATGATGGTACACTATTCCTTCTACGGACATCAATTATGGGACACTATTCCTCCCACTGACACCAATGATAGGGAATTATTCCTCCCACTAACACTGATGATGGGCCACAATTCCTCCCACTGACACCAATGATGGAGCACTATTCCTCCCACTAATACCAATGACGGGGCACTATTTCTCCCACTGACACCAATGATGGGGCACTATTCCTCCCACTGACACCAATGATGGGGCACTATTCCTCCCACTAATACCAATGACAGGGCACTATTCCTCCCACTGACACCAATGATGGGGCACCATTCCTCCCACTGACACCAATGATGGGGCACCATTCCTCCCACTGGCACCAATAAAGGGGCACCATTCCTCCCACTGGCACCAATGATGGGGCACCATTCCTCCCACTGGCACCAATGATGGGGCACCATTCCTCCCACTGGCACCAATGATGGGGCACCATTCCTCCCACTGGCACCAATGATGGGGCACCATTCCTCCCACTGATATCAATGACAGGGCACCATTTCCTCCCATTGATATCAATGATGGGGCACCATTCCTCCCACTGATATCAATGATGGGGCACCATTCCTCCCACTGATATCAATGATGGGGCACCATTCCTCCCACTGATATCAATAATGGAACACTATTCCTCCCACTGACACCCAATGATGGACACTATTCCTCCCACTGACACCAATGATGTGAGACTATTCCTCCCACTGACACCAATGATGGGGCATTATTCCTTCCACTAATACCGATGATGGGCCACAATTCCTCCTACTGACACCAATGATGGAGCACTATTCCGCCCACTGACACCACTGATGGGACACTATTTCTTCCACTAATATCAATGTCGGGCCACTATTCCTTCCATTGAAACCAATTGTGGGGCATCATTCTTCCCACTGATGGGGCACTATTCCTCACACTGATGCCAATGATGGAGCAGTATTCCTCACACTGATGCCAATGATGGAGCAGTATTCCTCCACTGACACCAATGATGGAACACTATTCCTCCCACTGACACCAATGACAGAGCACTATTCCTCCCACTAACACCAATGACGGGGCACTATTCCTCCCACTATAAAAAAATATAGGGTACTAACGTTTGCCGGCGTTTCTCAAGCGCACGCAAATTTAAGGTTTGCCATATTGATTATCTATTTACTCAATGCAATCTCATATTTTATGTTCTACTAAAAATTAGGTAATTTTTTGCCTTTATGTGACCTAAAATTAACTTAAGTGTGTTTGTTTTTTACTGAAATTTGTGGCACAAAATAATTGGTACTACAAGTATTTTATTCTCTAGGGCAGGGGTCTTTAAACTGCAGCCCAAGGGCCAGATGTGGCCCTTTGCTAGCCTTTATCTAGCCCTTGGGGAACTATTCCTCCATTTGGTACCAATGATGGGACACTATTCCTTCTACAGACATCAATGATGGGACACTATTCCTCCCACTGACACCAATGATAGGGAATTATTCCTCCCACTAACACTGATGATGGGCCACAATTCCTCCCACTGACACCAATGATGGAGCACTATTCCTCCCACTAATACCAATGACGGGGCACTATTTCTCCCACTGACACCAATGATGGGGCACTATTCCTCCCACTGACACCAATGATGGGGCACTATTCCTCCACTAATACCAATGACAGGGCACTATTCCTCCCACTGACACCAATGACGGGGCACCATTCCTCCCACTGACACCAATGATGGGGCACCATTCCTCCACACTGGCACCAATAATGGGGCACCATTCCTCCCACTGGCACCAATGATGGGGCACCATTCCTCCCACTGGCACCAATGATGGGGCACCATTCCTCCCACTGATATCAATGACAGGGCACCATTCCTCCCATTGATATCAATGATGGGGCACCATTCCTCCCGCTGATATCAATGATGGGGCACCATTCCTCCCACTGATATCAATAATGGAACACTATTCCTCCCACTGACACCAATGATGGGACACTATTCCTCCCACTGACACCAATGATGTGAGACTATTCCTCCCACTGACACCAATGATGAGGCATTATTCCTCCCACTAATACCGATGATGGGCCACAATTCCTCCTACTGACACCAATGATAGAGCACTATTCCGCCCACTGACACCACTGATGGGACACTATTTCTTCCACTAATATCAATGTCGGGCCACAATTCCTTCCATTGAAACCAATTGTGGGGCATCATTCTCCCACTGATGCCAATGATGGGGCACTATTCCTCACACTGATGCCAATGATGGAGCAGTATTCCTCCCACTGACACCAATGATGGAACACTATTCCTCCCACTGACACCAATGACGGAGCACTATTCCTCCCACTAACACCAATGACGGGGCACTATTCCTCCCACTGGCACCAATGATGGGGGCACTATTCCTCCCACTGACACCAATGATGGGGCACTATTCCTCCCACTAATACCAATGACAGGGCACTATTCCTCCCACTGACACCAATGATGGCGCACCATTCCTCCCACTGACACCAATGATGGGGCACCATTCCTCCCACTGGCACCAATAAAGGGGCACCATTCCTCCCACTGGCACCAATGATGGGGCACCATTCCTCCCACTGGCACCAATAAAGGGGCACCATTCCTCCCACTGGCACCAATGATGGGGCACCATTCCTCCCACTGGCACCAATGATGGGGCACCATTCCTCCCACTGGCACCAATGATGGGGCACCATTCCTCCCACTGGCACCAATGATGGGGCACCATTCCTCCCACTGATATCAATGACAGGGCACCATTCCTCCCATTGATATCAATGATAGGGCACCATTCCTCCCACTGATATCAATGATGGGGCACCATTCCTCCCACTGATATCAATGATGGGGCACCATTCCTCCCACTGATATCAATAATGGAACACTATTCCTCCCACTGACACCAACGATGGGACACTATTCCTCCCCACTGACACCAATGATGTGAGACTATTCCTCCCACTGACACCAATGATGGGGCATTATTCCTCCCACTAATACCGATGATGGGCCACAATTCCTCCTACTGACACCAATGATGGAGCACTATTCCGCCCACTGACACCACTGATGGGACACTATTTTTTCCACTAATATCAATGTCGGGCCACTATTCCTTCCATTGACACCAATTGTGGGGCATTATTCTTCCCACTGATGCCAATGATGGGACACTATTCCTCACACTGATGCCAATGATGGAGCAGTATTCCTCCCACTGATGCCAATGATGGAGCAGTATTCCTCACACTGATGCCAATGATGGAGCAGTATTCCTCCCACTGACACCAATGATGGAACACTATTCCTCCCACTGACACCAATGACGGAGCACTATTCCTCCCACTAACACCAATGACGGGGCACTATTCCTCCCACTGGCACCAATAACGGGGCACTATTCCTCCCACTGGCACCAATGATGGAGCACTATTCCTCCCACTGGCACCAATGATGGGGCACCATTGCTCCCACTGATATCAATGATGGGGCACCATTGCTCCCACTGATATAAATGATGGGGCACCATTCCTCCCACTTACCTCAATGATGGGGCACCTTTCCTCCCACTGACACCAATGATGGGGCACCATTCCTCCCACTGATATCAATAATGGGACACTATTCCTCCCACTGATATCAATAATGGAACACTATTCCTCCCACTGACACCAATGATGGGACACTATTCCTCCCACTGACACCAATGATGTGAGACTATTCCTCCCACTGACACCAATGATGGGGCATTATTCCTCCCACTAATACCGATGATGGGCCACAATTCCTCCTACTGACACCAATGATAGAGCACTATTCCGCCCACTGACACCACTGATGGGACACTATTTCTTCCACTAATATCAATGTCGGGCCACAATTCCTTCCATTGAAACCAATTGTGGGGCATCATTCTTCCCACTGATGCCAATGATGGGGCACTATTCCTCACACTGATGCCAATGATGGAGCAGTATTCCTCCCACTGACACCAATGATGGAACACTATTCCTCCCACTGACCAATGACGGAGCACTATTCCTCCCACTAACACCAATGACGGGGCACTATTCCTCCCACTGGCACCAATGATGGGGCACTATTCCTCCCACTGACACCAATGATGGGGCACTATTCCTCCCACTAATACCAATGACAGGGCACTATTCCTCCCACTGACACCAATGATGGCGCACCATTCCTCCCACTGACACCAATGATGGGGCACCATTCCTCCCACTGGCACCAATAAAGGGGCACCATTCCTCCCACTGGCACCAATGATGGGGCACCATTCCTCCCACTGGCACCAATGATGGGCACCATTCCTCCCACTGGCACCAATAATGGGGCACCATTCCTCCCACTGGCACCAATGATGGGGCACCATTCCTCCCACTGATATCAATGACAGGGCACCATTCCTCCCATTGATATCAATGATAGGGCACCATTCCTCCCGCTGATATCAATGATGGGGCACCATTCCTCCCACTGATATCAATGATGGGGCACCATTCCTCCCACTGATATCAATAATGGAACACTATTCCTCCCACTGACACCAATGATGGGACACTATTCCTCCCACTGACACCAATGATGTGAGACTATTCCTCCCACTGACACCAATGATGGGGCATTATTCCTCCCACTAATACCGATGATGGGCCACAATTCCTCCTACTGACACCAATGATGGAGCACTATTCCGCCCACTGACACCACTGATGGGACACTATTTCTTCCACTAATATCAATGTCGGGCCACTATTCCTTCCATTGACACCAATTGTGGGGCATTATTCTTCCCACTGATGCCAATGATGGGGCACTATTCCTCACACTGATGCCAATGATGGAGCAGTATTCCTCCCACTGATGCCAATGATGGAGCAGTATTCCTCACACTGATGCCAATGATGGAGCAGTATTCCTCCCACTGACACCAATGATGGAACACTATTCCTCCCACTGACACCAATGACGGAGCACTATTCCTCCCACTAACACCAATGACGGGGCACTATTCCTCCCACTGGCACCAATAACGGGGCACTATTCCTCCCACTGGCACCAATGATGGAGCACTATTCCTCCCACTGGCACCAATGATGGGGCACCATTGCTCCCACTGATATCAATGATGGGGCACCATTGCTCCCACTGATATAAATGATGGGGCACCATTCCTCCCACTTACCTCAATGATGGGGCACCTTTCCTCCCACTGACACCAATGATGGGGCACCATTCCTCCCACTGATATCAATAATGGGACACTATTCCTCCCACTGACACCAATGATGGGACACTATTCCTCCCACTGACACCAATGATGTGAGACTATTCCTCCCACTGACACCAATGATGGGGCACTATTCCACCCACTGACACCAATGATGGGGCAATATTCCTTCTGCTGACACCAATGATGGGGCATTATTCCTCTCACTAATACCGATGATGGGCCACAATTCCTCCCACTGACACCAATGATGGAGCACTATTCCGCCCACTGACACCAATGATGGGACACTATTTCTTCCACTAATATCAATGTCGGGCCACTATTCCTTCCATTGACACCAATTGTGGGGCATTATTCTTCCCACTGATGCCAATGATGGGGCACTATTCCTCACACTGATGCCAATGATGGAGCAGTATTCCTCACACTGATGCCAATGATGGAGCAGTATTCCTCACACTGATGCCAATGATGGAGCAGTATTCCTCCCACTGACACCAATGATGGAACACTATTCCTCCCACTGACACCAATGACGGAGCACTATTCCTCCCACTGACACCAATGATGGGGCACTATTCCTCCCACTGGCACCAATGATGAGGCACCATTGCTCCCACTGATATCAATGATGGGGCACCAATGCTCCCACTGATATCAATGATGGGGCACCATTCCTCCCACTGACCTCAATGATGGGGCACCTTTCCTCCCACTGACACCAATGATGGGGCACCATTCCTCCCACTGACAACAATGATGGGGCACTATTCCTCCCACTGACACCAATGATGGGGCACTATTCCTCCTCCTTCTGACTACAAACCCTGTGGCCATGTGTACTCTCACCGATGCTGGGCACAGGACATTTTCTACCCCCACTGATCACAATCTGGCCCCCGGAAAGTCTTAAGGACAATATACTGGCCCTTTGGTTGAAAAGCTTGGAGATCCCTGCTCTAGGTTGTCTGCCTTCGAAAAATACATCATGTTTTGGGGGTTTTGTGTAATCTTCAGGCCTAAAATGATTTTTTAAACGTGTGCAAAGAACAGAAAAACGGCTCGTGCAGCGAAAGGGATAAAGGATAAGTTCACCTTTGGGACTGTGTTACATGTTCCTCCCATTTTTAGGGTGGAAATTGTAACATCTACCCACTCCTGCAGTGGCTCGGCGATTTGAGCCCTCTCTAACAGCGGTACGGAGAGAAGTTCTCCATACAACTGTCACTTTTTTAAAAGAGCGCAGCTGTGTTCCGCCCACATGGCTGCATCATCCATTCATAGAGTTCTGTGAATGAATCAACTTCTTTGCGAATGTTGGTTTGTAGTTCTCAATGGACTACAATGATGCTGTGGAGCTCTCTGGATTTTCCCTGTCAGTGTGAACCTGCCTGATGTACGGACAGATTACACTGACAGTCCACTGGAGTCCTGCATGGCACCAATGATCTGCTGATCGCTGGCGCAATGCTTCACATGCTCCTATAAAAAAATATTTTTTAAAAATGCAATTTTTTAAACTGCAAAAAAAGTGCTTTTTTTTTTCTTAAATGTGAACTTATTTAATGGAGCGGACACTGGAGCTGCTCAGCATGCCCTTGTACCGTGTGTAAGTGCATCTCTACATTTTAATAAAAAAGCTTTCCATAGTATGAAACCATCTTAAAACGATTTATTTCATGCCTATGCCACTTTTGATGTTGGACACTATGTGAAATGATGGTTACCATGGAATAGTTGAACGCCGTCTGTGCAATATTGGATGGTCTGAAAGTGGCTTGAGTCGGTGTCATCTGTTAATATTGAGCTGTTTTTGACAACTTTATAACATGGGGGTCAAATATATCTTGTAAGACTCTTTTGAGCAGGGAGTGGGGTGGCATGCGTTTGTACGGATACCAACAGGATATCAAGCCATTGAATATTCACACTTGCACTTGTGTTTTGCTTTTATATGGAATTGGGACTTGTATTCAAGGACTTTTATGACATATATTTTTGCACGTTTTGTATTTTAGTAACACTGTTACTGTATATATTTGAGTATTGTCACATTGTGTTTCTAATAGCTGGATTTGCACTAATACATTAATTTCCTTCTTTTTTTTAGCACTACACTAGTATATGTACAAAATAACGATGTAGAAAACCTGCACTTGGGAATTTACAAATAAGAATAGCAGCTGACACAATAAATGGTGAAAATAAACAAACTAAAAACGCTTAGTGTAGTGCTTAGAATAATAATTAACAATAAAAATAATGTCCAGATCAACACAAGAGTAGGATAATTGTGAAACAATATTATACATTAAATAAAGTCTATAAAAAGGTCTACATGATCCAGTGGTGATGGTGCCAAGTGAACCAAAAACCAGGAGAGAGAGAATCCATCACCTTTCACCCAATCATTTGGCCTCTTACCGGAAAGTTTGACCACCCGAAGGATTGGTCAAACAAAGCAGATATCAAGTCCAGCCAATGAGTCCAGGACTCCCAAATGGATCTCCCAAGAAATTCCAACAAAATAGGGACTTCTCTCTAAACGAGGTCTAGGATGGCAAATAATTAAAGATTAACTTTATTAATCTGCAACCAACAACTCCGTCATTTATGGCTGGCCTTGTACGGCGCTGATGTCCTGCCAGCCAGAAATGCAGGTCTGGGGGCGGAGAAATGCAGGTCTGGGGGCAGAGAAATGCAGATGATAGGTGATGGCTTCTCTCTCTCCTGGTATTTGGTTCACTTGGCACCATCACCATTGGCTCATGTGGACTTTTTTTATAGACTTTTTATTCTACGTATTATATTGTTTCACAATTATCTTACTCTTATGGGGATCTGGACATTATTTTTTATTGTTAATTATTATTCTAAGCACTACACAAAGTGTTTTTACTAGTATATGTGCATTTGTTAAAATTCTTGTATCAGAATTTGTGTTAGCAGCTTATTTAAAATTTCGAGTCAGCACGGGTTTTCTATATGCCATTCATATATTACAAAGATTGTATTGTCAGATTGTAACATGTATAGTGACCCTATGAGCTTTAAAAAGTAAACATTACATTTAGATTACATCCCTGCTCCGAGCTTTAAATATTAAAAGGTACACCAAGCACAAAAGTGCACAAACATATAATCTTAAACCATTAATAAACCCAAACTAGTGCAGCTGCAGAATTACGCCATAAAAATGAATTAAACACCAATATCAATCACCACCATGCAACACTATAAATACAGCCAATCACAACAAACTCACCAAACAAAATCATACATGATTATACAGTGATTAGCTATGCATACTGTATATTCAGCATATAATGTCAAATTTTCTCCAATATATAATGTCAAGTTTTCTCAAACATGAAAAGAAGTTCATAAAAGAAGTCTACTTCAATAAATAAATGAACTTTCCCATCTTCTCTCAGTATTCTGTGTACTATGTGATTTTTTTTTTTTTCCCCACACTTTAAATCTGTGTCTTACTCCTTTCAGCAAGCATAATCACTAAATCACACAGCCTCTAGAACTAGATAGATTGGCATATACAGTATAGGTCAATTCAATTCATGCTCTATACACAAGGAGATTATAGCACAATACGAGTCATGTCAGTGGTATTCTGTGCTCATCCTGTGTATGGAGATACAGTGAGGAACAGAAGTATTTGAACACCCTGCGATTTTGTAAGTTCTCCCACTTAGAAATCATGGAGGGGTCTGAAATTCACATTGTAGGTGCATTCCCACTCTGAGAGACAGAATTTTTTTTTAAAAATTCAGGAAATCACATTGTATGATTTTTAAAGAATTTATTTGTCTTGCACTGCTGAACATAAGTATTTGAACACCTAAGAAACTGTAAGATTTCTGGCTCTCAAAGACCTGTTACTGTGCCTTTTAAAAAGTCCACCTCTACTCCACTCATTAATCTAACTTAGTAGCACCTGTCTGAGCTCCTTAAAGACATCTGTCCACCCCACAGTCAGTCAGACACCAACTACTACCAAGGGAAAGACCAAAGAGCTGTCAAAAGACACCAGAGACAAAATTGTGGACCTCCACTAGGCTGGAAATTGGTACGGGGCAATTGCCAAGCAGCTTGGTGAAAATAGATCAACTGTTGGAGCAATTGTTAGAAAATGGAAGAGGCTAAAGACGACTGTCAGTCTCCTTCGGACTGGGGCTCCATGCAAGATCTCACCTCGTGGGGTATCGCTGATGATAAGAAAGGTGAGGAATCAGCCTAGAACTACAAGGGAGGAGCTGGTCAATGACATGAAGAGAGCTGGGACCACAGTTTCAAAGGTCACTGTCGGTAGAAACACTTAAGCTGTCATGGTTTCAAATCATGCATTGCACGGAAGGTTCCCCTGCTCAAGTCATCACATGTCCAGGCCCGTCTGAAGTTTGCCAACAACCATCTGGATGATCCAGAGGAGGCATGGGAGAAAGTCATGTGGTCAGATGAGACCAAAGTAGATCTTTTTGGTCTAAACTTCACTCGTCGTGTTTGGAGGAAAAAGAAGGATGAGTTGCATCCCAAGAACACCATCCCTACTGTGAAGCATGGGGGTGGTAACATCATGCTTTGGGGGTGCTTTTCTACGAAGGGGACAGGACGGCTGCACTGTATTAAGGAGAGGATGAATGGGGTCATTTATTGTGAGATTTTGAGTAACAATCTCCTTCCCTCAGTCAGAGCATTGAAGATGGGTCATGGCTGGATCTTCCAACATGACAACGACCCGAAGCACACAGCCAGGATAACCAAGGAGTGTCTCCGTAAGAAGCATATTAAGGTTTTGGAGTGGCCTAGCCAGTCTCCAGACCTAAATCCAATAGAACATCTTTGGAGGGAGCTGAAACTCCGTGTCGCTCAGCGACAGCCCTGAAACCTGACAGATCTAGAAGAGATTTGTGTGGAGGAGTGGGCCAAAATCCCTGTTGCAGTGTGTGCAAACCTGGTCAAGAACTACAGGAAACGTTTGACCTCTGTAATTGCAAACAAAGGCTTCTGTACCAAATATTAACACTGATTTTCTCAGGTGTTCAAATACTTATGTTCAGCAGTGCAAAACAAATAAATTCTTTAAAAATCATACAATGTGATTTCCTGAATGTTTTTTTAAATTCTGTCTCTCAGAGTGGGAATGCACCTACAATGTGAATTTCAGACCCCTCCATGATTTCTAAGTGGGAGAACTTGCAAAAGCGCAGGATGTTCAAATACTTCTGTTCCTCACTATATCACTGTCTCTACATATGGAGGACAGTATTGGGGGGTCTACTCCATTACAATATTTGTCTTATAAAATTCTATTTCCTGGAGTTTTATAAAGTGACCGAATATAAATGATTCAAATAAAGAGAAATGAGTTCCATTCATGCAGAGAATAGTTCCATTCATTCCTGTGGGGGGGATTCATTTTCTTCTGGTAACATTCTTCTCTTCTACTACAGATTGTATGATAATCACCTGACAGACAGTTCCTTCCCCCACCTGGCATCTGGAATAAGATATAACCGGTCACTGAACCTAACTGAGAACAAGCTGGAGGGTCCTCATTTCAGGATCTGATGGCAGCTCTCAGGCCATATTTATGGGACATAAATTCAGATATAAAAGGGGACTGCACTATAAAGAGGCACTGTATTGATTACAGTGCAGTCCCTCATACATTACAGTGTTCCGAGCAATCACAGCCCCCCCCATCACAGTGCCCCTTGCAGTTATGCCCCCCCTTTTCTCTCTAATCAGAGTGTCCCCTTTTACTCTCTGCCTCCCTTGCAAAGTCCTACCTTTGGCAAAGAGACATCCCCATATATTCAGCAAAGAGACATCCTTATGTAGCAAGGGGACATCCCCTATATAGCAAAGAGATCCTAATTCAGCAGAGAGACATCACCACATAGCTAAGAGACATCCCAATCCACCAAATAGACATCCCTATATAGCAAGGAGACATTCCAATCCAACAAAGAGACAGCCCAATCCACCAAACACAGACCCATATAGCACAGAGACAGGCCCCATTCAGCTAAGAGACATCCCAATCCAGCAAAGAGACAGCTCCATATTGCAAAGAGATGACCCAATCTAACAATGAGACAGCCCAATCCAGGAAAGAGACAGCTCCATATAGCAAATACAGTTGCAAGAAAACGTATGTGAACCCCTTGGGATTACGTGGAGTTTTGCATGAATTGGGCATAAAATGTGCTCTGAACGTCATCTAAGTCACAACAATAGAAGAACACAGTCTGCTGAACATAATACTACACAAACATTAGATGTTGCCATGGTTTAATTGCACATAACATGTAAACATTCACAGTGCAGGGAGGAAAAAGTATGTGAGGCCCTAGCTTAATGACTTCTCCCAGAGCTAATTGGAGCCAGGAGTGAGCCAACCTTGACTCCAATCAGTGTGATGATATTGGATGTGTTGCTGACAGCTGTCCTGCCCCTAAAAAGCACACACCTTTTTTGGGTTTACTGGTTTCAAGAAGCACTGTCTGATGTGAACCATGCCTCGCAGAAAAGAGCTCTCAGAAGACCTACGATCAAGAATTGTTGACTTGCATGAAGCTGGAAAGGGTTACAAAAGTATCTCCAAAAGCCTTGATGTTCATGTGTCCACGGTAAGACGGACTGTCTACAAATGGAGAAAGTTTAGCACTGTTGCTACTCTCCCTAGGCGTGGTCATCCTGTAAAAATGACTGCAAGAGCACAGCGCAGAATGCTGCACGAGGTAAAGAAGAATCCCAGAGTGTCAGCTAAAGACCTACAGAAATCTCTGGCACATGCTAACATTTTTGTTGACACATCTACAATAAGGAAAACATTAAACAAGAATGGAGTACAGGGGAGGACACCACGGAGGAAGCCATTGCTGTTCAAAAAAAATATTGCAGCACGTTTGAAGTTTGAAAAAGAGCCTGGATGTTCCACAGCACTACTGGCAAAATATACTGTGGACAGATGAAACCAAGATTGAGTTGTTTGGGAAGAACACACAACACTATGTGTGGAGAAAAAAAAGCACAGCACACCAACATCAAAACCTCATCCCCACTGTAAAACATGGCGGAGGGAGCATCATGGTTTGGGGCTGCTTTGCTGCCTCAGGGCCTGGACGGATTGTTGTCATTGATGGGAAAATGAATTCCAGAGTTTATCAAGACATTTTGCAGGAAAACGTACGACCATCTGTCCGCCAACTGAAGCTCTGCAGAGGATGGGTGATGCAATAGGACAATGACCCAAAGCATACAAGTAATTCAACAAAACAATGGCTGCAACAGCACAGAATACGCCTTCTGGAGTGGCCCAGTCAGAGTCCTGACCTCAACCCGATTGAAATGCTGTGGCATGACCTTAAGAGAGCGATTCACACCAGACATCCCAAGAATATTGCTACACTGAAACAGTTTTGTGAAGAGGAGTGGTCCAAAATGACTCCAGATCGTTGTGCAGGTCTGATCTGCAACTACAGGAAACGTTTGGTTGAGGTTATTGCTGCCAAAGGAGGGTCAACCAGTTATTAAGTCCAAAGGTTCACATACTTTTTCCTCCCTGCACTGTGAATGTTTACATGTTATATGCAATTAAACCATGGCAACATCTAATGTTTGTGTAGTATTATGTTCAGCAGACTGTGTTCTTCTATTGTTGTGACTTAGATGACGTTCAGAGCACATTTTATGCCCAATTCATGCAAAACTCCACGTAATCCCAAGGGGTTCACATACTTTTTCTTGCAACTGTATTTCCTTCCTCATTTCAGTGCCTGTCTTGCAGAAAGGATAGCAGGAAATTACAATGAAGAAGAAAAAAATATCATACAGATACAGGAGAGGATACAGAATAAAATTGGTGCAATAAAAACAGTGACCAATGAGATAGACTGCCATCTCTTA
This sequence comes from Staurois parvus, assembly GCA_951230385.1. Classification (NCBI taxonomy): domain Eukaryota; kingdom Metazoa; phylum Chordata; class Amphibia; order Anura; family Ranidae; genus Staurois; species Staurois parvus. The sequence goes on from CATNWA010019278.1 coordinate 31,043, forward strand.
TCTGCCCTGTGAACTGCCAGCTGAGAAACTTTATGCCATACAATGTATATGGGGCTGTCCAGGGAACATTTTCTGGTTTTGACAGATGGTTGAGTTTAGGTAAAAATGCATCTCAACTTCTAGGCTTTGCTGCCTGACAGTATCCATATGAAAGAGGGCCATAGTATTCTGATTATGACAACTTTGAGGCTGGTGGGTCACTACACTAATGGCCGGTACACACGATCAGATATGCACCTCCTGCTATTGATTTACTGTACATGGATACAGTCATGAGGGCATGAACAATTATAAATAAAATGTTATATTATGCTATATTATCCTAAGAATTTTGTGCAAATAAATGTGGTATTTGATTTCCATAGTTATAATTTAACATGAGCTTATATAGGCAATAAATAAATACAGTTGTGCTCAAAAGTTTGCCTCCCCTGGCAGAAATGGTGAAATTTTGGCATTGATAGTAAACATATGACTGATCATGCCAAAAAAAATGTATTTTATTGAAGGATAGTGATCATATGAAGCCATTTATTATCACATAGTTGTTTGGCTCCTTTAAATCCTAATGATAACAGAAATCACCAACAGCCCTGATCACAGAATGTTCGGCCTTGGTACAGACAATACAAGGTGAAACACAGAGAGGGTACAATGGCAATTAAAGGTTCATTTCCCACATCTGTGGCTTTTTCAATTGCAACTAGTGTCTGTGTATAAATAGTCAATGAGTTTGTTAGCTCTCGTGACCTGCATAACAAGGTAATGGAACTTTATAAAGATAGAAAAGGATATAAAAAGATATGCGAAGTCTTGAACATGCCAACCTGCACTGTTCAATCACTTATTATGGAGTGGAAAATGTGGGATTCTCTTGAAAACAAGCCAAGGTCAGGTAGACCAAGAAAGATTGAATTTGCAACTGCCAGAAGAATTGTTTGGGATACAAAGAAAAAACTACAGGTAACCCTAAAGTAGCATCACTGCACCAATGCCACAAAAAAGCCAGATTACAGTATGTCCGACAACATCTTGACATGCCTCACTGGGCTTTTTTTTGTGACATTGACGCAGTACAGGCTTCTTTCTGGCAACTCGACCGTACAACTCATTTTTTGTTCAAGTATTGTTCCATTGTGCTTCTTAAAAAAAGAAAAAAAATCTTTTTCCAGAGCAGTATGTATTTCTCCTGAGGTTACCTGTGGGTTTTTCTATGTTTCCCAAATCATTCTTCTGGCAGTTGTGAATGCAATCTTACTTGGTCTACCTGACCTTAGCTTGGTATTACCTGAATTTTCCACTTCTTAATAAGTGATTGACCAGTACTGACTGGCATATTCAAGACTTTGCATATCTTTTTATATGCTTTTCCATCTTTATAAAGTTCCATTATCTTGTTACGCAGGTCTTTTGACAGTTCTTTTCTGCTCCCCATGGCTCAGTATCTATCCTTCTCAGTGCTTCCACGTTAGAGCTAACAAAGTCATTGACTATTTATACACAGTGTGGCAGTGCGGTATCCTGCCACAGTGGAAATCACGATGGAGACCCAGAATTCTCAACCATACAGGTTGAGGGGCTCCAGGCAGTTCTCATAATACAGAGGAAACTGGCTTATCAGTTTCCTCTTTGGTTTGTAAAGCCTATTTTGGGACCTGTAGCCTGGAGATTTCTAAGAGATTTGGGAGGGATGAAATCTCCAATCCTGGGCCCATATTTTGAGAGCAGCCAGCGCGATGATTGCACAGGTGTGTGCAGGCCTTTTTGTGGAGGCCAGGTCATGATTCTGAGCTCCACCCCGGCAGATAGGAGTCAGGAGGGCTCCACCCTGGCAGACGGGAGGTCTCTGCCTTGGAGTCAGGTGGGCTTCACCAAGGAGAGGTGGAAGCCAGACTAGCTGTGTGCTAGAAGTTTGCTGTGTGCAAAAGCAACATTGTGGAAGGCGTCTGTAGGAGACATATATAAAGCGGTATAGCTGAAAGAGCCAGAGGGCTGAATTGGTTTGATGTTGGATACCCCTGTGTGGGAAGCATTTGTGTTTCTGGAACTTTTTCATTTTTTAAATAAAATTAGGCAACAAGGCCCTGAAAGAAGCGAGTTGCTGTATGCTTTAACAAGAAAAGCTCTACCATTCTGAAGCGAGTTCCCACAACAGACACTAATTGCAATTTGATGTGAAAAATATTTGTGATTGCAAAGTGTTAGGTGTGTTCAATTGCTATTGAAACCTGTGTGTGTCACCTTGTGTGTCTATACCAAGGCCAAACATTCCAGGGGATGAAAACTTTTGATCGGGCCATTTGGGGGATTTCTGTTATCCTTTTACAAAGGAGCCAATCAACTATATGATAATAAATGGGTTCATATGATCCCTATCCCTTGAATAAACGACAATATTTGGCATGATCAGTTAGATTTTCAATATCAATGCTAAAAGTTCATGATTTCTGCCAGGGGAGGCAAACTTTTGAGCCCAACTGTATACACATGATTATATAGATTTATGAATAATGTACATAATGGGGCTGGTCTTATACTTCCCTTTTATCCCAATTAACCTTCTTTGATTTAAAGCATAGCTAACCCCCCCCCCCCCCAAATGTAATATATGCTTCTCAGAAAAATGAAAGGAACACTTTGAAAGCCATCAGATCCTAATGGGGAAAACTCTCCTGCTAGATATCTATAATAATATGGTCTGGGTGTTCTGTTAGGAACGTAAGGATGTCCCATCGTTTGATTTTTGGGGTGTCTTTGAATTCAGTCCTGGTGTAGGTTGATCATTTTCATCAAAGTGAAAAAATGATGCAGCAGGCAAGTCCATTTTGCTGAAATGTCATTGCAGCAACTCAGAATGGTCCTCAGTAGTTTGTATGGCCCCCACGTGCTTGTATGCATGCCAGACATCGGGGCATGCTCCTAATGAGACAGAGGATGGTGTCCTGCCTGGGGGATTTCTTCCCAGATTTCAACCAGGGCATCACTGAGCTCCTGGACAGTCTGAGGTGCAACCTGGCGGTGTCGGATGGACGCTGAAACATGATGTCCAAGAGATGTGCTATTTTATTCAGAGTCAGGCAAGTGTGGGGGCCATTCAATGGTATCAATTCCTTCATCCTCCAGGAACTGCCTGCATACTCTTACCACATGAAGCCGGGCATTGTCATGCACCAGGAGGAACCCAGTACCCATTGCACCAGCATAGGGTCTGACAATAGGTCCAAGGATTTCATCCCGATACCTATTGGCAGTCAGGGTGCCATTGTCTAGCCTGTAGAGGTCTGTGTGTCCCTCCATGGATATGCCTCTCCAGACCATCACTGACTCACCACCAAACGGTCATGCTGAACGATGTTACAGGCACCAGAACATTCACCACGGCTTTTCCAGACCCTTTCACATCTGTCACATGTGCTCAGGGTGAACCTGCTCTCATCTGTGAAAAGCACAGAGAGCCAGTGGTGGACCTGCCAATTCTGGTGTTCAATGGCAAATGCCAATCAAGCTCTATGGTGCTGGGCAGTGAGCACAGGGCCCACTAGAAGACGTTGGGCCCTCAGGCCACCCTCATGGAGTCTGTTTCTGATTAGTCAGACATTCAAACCAGTGGCCTGCTGAAGGTCATTTTGTAGGGCTCTGGCAGCGCTCATCCTGTTCCTCCTTGCACAAAGCAGCAGATACCGGTCCTGCTGATAGGTTAAGGACCTTTCTACGGCCCTGTCCAGCTCTCCTAGAGTAACTGCCTGTCTCCTGGAATCTCCTCCATGCTCTTGAGACTGTGCTGGGAGACACAGCAAACCTTCTGGCAATTCGCACATATGGATGTTCCATCCTGGAGGAGTTGGACTGCCTGTGCAACCTCTGTAGGGTCCAGGTAGGGCCTCATGCTACCAGTAGTGACACTGACACTAATAAAAAAAGAAGGGGCAAGAGGCACCATAAATTCAACTTATCGCTGAATGTATAATCTGCCAAGTAACCAAAACCAAACATCAAAAAAGGAAGGGGGGGGGGGGGTGAAAAGAGATTCACCAAAAAGCAGTTACTTTATGAACAGAAAGTGATACTCAAAAATTCCTCAACAATTATGCTTTATTACAAAAATTGCATGTGTAGACATTTTAGGTAAATACCTCAGTTAGCCATCACCACAAGATGAGACAGTACAACAAAGTATGACCTAAAACCAATCTGTTAAAAACAGACGTCATGACTGGTCATAAATATATAGTGCTGTAAATGTAATGACACTTGGTCTAGTAGATAAGCAGCACTGACACACAGGTTACACCACCATGTAGGTGATGTGTGTTCAAAAAAATTGTAGTATAAAGCAAAACATCAGAAATGCAATGCTGCATATGACAAGTACATCGGTACCAATAATGGATGGATTCAGGAACCCAATACTAAACCTAAACATTCAGTTCAGTAAAATAGTCAGAGTACGGCGCATTGCCCTTATTGTCTTGATACCCTGAGTGACAACCATATTGACTTTGTGTCACTTATTCACTACAGGATGGGGACATCATGTTACATCTCCTAAAAGGTGCACAGCACCCTACTTTTATTATACGGCATGGATATCCCTACATTCTACACCACAGATTCATAATAAGGGAATTATATAGCCCACATGCTGGCGGTGAAGAATCCCTATATTACATTGGCAGGGCCCTGCCACTTTAACTATAGATGGCGTTTGCTATATGGTGATATTACTATGGTCACAAAGTTTATTTTATTCCATCACTCTGGACATGACTGTCTTTACTTAAGATCTTACCACTCATCTTGCTCGACAGTGCCTATTATGGATTATCACTCAATTCTGTGTGTTACACAGTCAGTAGAATTGCATTTATACTGCTTTAGTCTCTCTCTGACTATTTTACTGAACTGAATGTTTAGACTTAGAATTGGGTTCCTGAATCCATCCATTAGTGGTACCGATGTACTTGTCATATGCAGCTATAAGCCATGTACCGGGGTGGGCTCCCCAGGATACAGTGAAATCACGAACGAGGAAGGCAACCCAACACCAGGTTTTGCCACAACAGAATTTTACTTAGATGTGGCAAATAAACACAACCACAAATGCTGGAAACATACAATAAATTTACATACACCCAGCCCAAAGGCTGAGACCCTTGTGCTGCACAGCACGGCGCCTTCTGATGGATAACGGTAGAAAGCAAAGTAATTTACCTACTTGCGGGCACAACTAAGCTGCCACACCTTACCTGTTATTACCCTAAAAGAGCAGGAATCAGTGTTATGGGTGTACGGTATGGGCTAGCCTGCAGTGCAGCACAACAGCTTACAATCTTACACAAATCTACAGTATTCCCACTCCAAAAACTGGTTCTGTAGCATGTGCCTGAGTATTTCTTCTGAGCAAAACGCCAGTCTGGCTTGAGTTTGTAGGATTTTATCAGTTCTCCAATGTGAAATGTCACTTTAAGTTGTGGAGTCCTTCCAATGATCAGTAATAACACTTGTGGCCTGACACAGAGACCCTAACTAACTAACTATAGGCCTGCCTCAGTTTTATAGGCGCCAACACTGAAATGAGGTGCATGCACGATCTTACCGACCCGGGTCTACTTTGTATCTGCTGGTGACTCTGAACAGAACACTGTCTCTCCACTGCTCCTCTGTCCTCATCAGCTTCCTGGCAGCAAATCATCCCCTCTTTGAACAGGATTAGCGTCTTGAACACCATCAGCTTCACTCAATTGGATTTCTGATTACGGAGGGCATTCTCCACAGCTCGATGGCAACGGATTATCCAATCACTCAGCCTTCTTTGCTCACTATCATCAAAACATGGCTGCAGTGTCTCTTCCTGTTCACTGAGCTCCCTTGTGTAAAACCCAAGGGGGAGGAGCTGCTGACCCGTTCAACACTTTCCTTTGGTGGCAAGCTTGCTATGGTTGGAGCCTCTGTGGGTACCGGGGCAGGGACAACCCACCATTCCTCCCCCTCCTCTAAGGGGACTTCCTCTGTACTCTGAGCAGGAGGAGCCATCCCCTCCACGCACACTGGTTCATCAAAATTACAACGCCTCAACATGTTAAGGTGCAAGTTTCGTGAGGGCCCCCCAGTCCCTATTGGCTCTACCTCATAGACCGGGATGGCAGGGTCTACCCTCCTCTTCACCGTGTATGGGACCGCCTCCCACCGCCCATCCAACTTTCCAGACGGCCGCTTGGCTTTGAGTATCACTCGATCACACCGGGGCATACCCCTCCTTCTGCACTGGTCTTGGATTGGGGTGTACCACTTGTCTAAGGCACTCCCCCACAACCTTGTGGATCGCTCTCAGCTGGCGGCTTTGCTCTTGCGCCCATGCGGTAGTATTTCTTGGTGGTGGCTCCATCGGATCTTCAATCTCCCATCCGGCTCTCCCAAACATGAGCATATTTGGGCAGTATCCGGTGGTACTGTGTACCCTGTTATTATAGGCCCACATCAGTTCAGGTAGGTATTCGGGCCACCAAAGCTTTTTGGCGGTCCTCCAGAGTCCGCAGCAACTGGAGCAAGGTGCGGTTGAACTGCTCGCACGCCTCGTTTCCATGGGGGTGATGCGGGGTGGTGCGGGAACGTTCAATCCCATACAGTGGGTACAAACTCATTCATTACAGTACCCTGAAAACATGCCCCCTGGTCCAAATGTATTCTCTGTGGACACCCGAACACCTGTATAAAGTGTTTGCAGACCGCTTCAGTGGCCAACTCTGCCGTCTGGTCTCTGGTGGGTACAGCCACCGCATAATTTGTGAAATGATCTGTCATGACTAGACAGTACGAGTGTCCCGAGGTAGAATACCCAATCTGTACATAGTCGATCATAAGGAGCTCTAGGGGTGCTGAGGTCCAGATGGCCTGGACAGGAGCCTGCTGTTCAGTACTCTTACTCGGGCACCGCAAGGCCGACACTTAAGACATGCCTCAGCCACCATGTCTGCCAAATCTGGACAGTACACAAGCCGTTGGAGCCACTTGAACGTTTTATCGCTCCCAAAATGGGCACCCCTCTCATGGGCTTCCCGGGCAGCCTTGGTCCCAATGACATGGGGGATGACAATCTGTTGCCAGTACTGCAACTCTGTCTGCAAGTATATGGTCCGACACAGGAGGCCCTGGGTAACAGTTAGCTTATCCCATTGCCTCAACAACTTTTGGCCCTCGGGAGTCAGACGAGCCCGCTCTTCTGACCGAGGCCAGATCTTGGTCCGGAACCATTCTTTAACTTTCCACAGGTCTGGGCAGCTATCCTGGACCCTCTCCCAATCAGCCAACGTCTTTCCCAGCACCATTGGCATTCCGAACACCACCCCACTTGAATGTGCCACGTCTCTGGGAACATGGGTAATCGACCAAGGTCAGGAGTTTGTGTCCTCTAGCTCCTCATCGGCACTCTGAGCCGACAACCCTACAGGAACTCGGAAGAGTGTGTCAGCGTTGCCGTTCTCCCTACCTGACCAGAACTTGATGCGGTATTGGTACTTAGAAAAGCGAGCCAACCACCTCTGCTCAAGCGCACAGAGTTTGGCATTTTCCAGATGTGCTAACGAGTTGTTGTCCATCATGGTCACCTCTGCTCCAGTCAGGTACTCCGAACTTTTCGGTCATGGCCCACACCAGTGCCAGTAGTTCCAATTTAAAGGAGCTATAATTGTCAGGGTTGCGCTCTGACTCCCTCAGAGCCCGGCCGCCAAAGGCAATGACTCTCTCACATCCATCCTGGACTTAGGATAACACAGCCCCCAGACCATGTAGACTTCCGTCAGTGTACAGCAGGAATGGGGTGTCGAACCGCGCATAAGCCAGAATCAGGGCACTGATCAGCGCCCCCTTCACTGCTTCCAAGGCCCCTTGTTTTCGGGGTCCCCACTCGATGGGGCGATTCTTCGGGCCCCCTCAATAACTTGTTTAACGTGCCCATCAAATGAGCAAAGTTGGGTATAAACCTCCTGTAGTAGCCGGCCAGTCCAATGAACGCCCACACCTCTCGTAGTGTACTCTGCTGGGGCCACTTCTGGACGGCCTCCACCTTGTCGGGGGTTGGCTTTACCCCCTCCTGGGTGATCAAATGCCCCAAATACTCTATCTGCCGTTGAAACAGTTGGCACTTCTTGGGCTTGATTTTGAGCCCATGGTCTCACAGCCGTCCTAAGACCTGTCGCAATTTCTGGAGGTGATCCTCAAAAGAGGTCCCAAACACTACTACGTCGTCCTGGTATATCAATACTGACTCGAAGTTGAGATCTCCCAGACAGTGCTCCATCAACTGCTGGAATGTTCCCGGGGCATTGGACAGGCCAAATGGCATCCTGTTGAACTCGTAGAGACCCATAGGTAGGATGAAGGCCGTCTTCGCTTTGTCTTTCTTGGCCACCAGTACCTGCCAATACCCACTGGCCAGGTCAAGAGTCGAGAAGAACTTCGCATGACTCAGGGCGGACAACAACTCCTCAATCCGCGGAAGGGGATAGGCTTCCCAGACGGTCTGGGCATTCAGCTTCCGATAATCCACGCAGAAACGGAGACTACCATCTTTCTTCCTCACCAAGACTACTGGAGCAGCCCAAGGACTTTGACTCTCCTGGATCACCTGGTTTTCCAACATGCTGGCCACCATATCCTTCGCCTCCTGGTACATTTTAGGCGGGATTTGCCGGTAACGTTCCCTGATCGGTGCAGCATTGCCGGTGTGTGGGGATTTCGATGTTTTGATAGTGGAGGCACACCTGAAGTCCTCATCATGTCTCGAAGGCCTCCTGAAATTCCCAAAGGGTGTCTTCCAGCAACTTCTGTTGTCCTGGAGTCAGGATCTTGCAGTTCACCCCCATCCGGGCCATGATCACTCGACCGCTCCACTCCGCTGTTGGGGTTTCCCTCTGATGGACCTCTACAGCATAGGTACAGGCTGATCTCCTATCTGGCCGTAGCGTGAAGCTCCTCCTTCGAGGAATATCCCCTTCGGACACAAACTTCGGCCAGCAAGGTATTCCCAGAGACAGACAGTTAACTCAGTCTTCAACATTGAGGCAGCGCATGGGCACACATCCATCCTTCACAATAGCGAGGGCCCGGGCTACCAGTGGATGAGTCTGCGTTTTCTTCTTGGTAAGCAGGCTCAATCAGGACCTCCAGTCCATTCAGTTGTTGTCCAGCCCCAACCGGCAGCATCAATATTCACTCTTGTCGAGGCGGGATCTTCACCGGGGTCCTCTGCGGCACCCTCACGTGTCCAATGGGTCAACCAGACATATCGCTTTTTCGCAGACTACAGCTCCTCACCATCTGCTGTAGAACCTTCTGGGTTGGCCGGTATGTGGTGGCCCATTGCCAATACCTCGACCCTTCTTTGGCATAAAGTTGATGGTCTGGGTCTCTCAGCACGTTCATACCTAGTGTCACGTCCATTCCTCTCCTGGACGAATGATCCACCAGCATGACCCCCTTCTTGTCGATGTCTTGCCCACACAGCTGGACCCGCATCCAGACTATTCCTCGGATGTCCATCTCTGTGTTATTGGCAGCCGTCAGCTTGATGGCACTCCCGTTCTTTCGGCTTCATCATATGTCCAAAGTCTCTTTCAAAGAACTCCAGACGCATAAGGGTGCACTCCAACCCTGTATCAACTAGGCAGCATACCTTCTGGCCTTCCAACTAGGCTTCCATCACGGGGCTGCTGGCATACAGGTCGTGTTCCTCATGCTTAGGGCTTAGCTTCTGTTGTACCACCGCAGGACGCCCAGCTACTGCGGCAGTCGGAAGTTTAATGTCGGCTCGGACTTCATCTGTTCTGGGCACTCTCTGGCTATGTGGCCGTACTGTCGACAAGCCCAACAGAGGGGTCCCCCGCAGCTGAATTATCCTGAGTGGCGCGAGGTGGTGAGGTCATTTCCAGAGACCGAGAGAGATTCTGCTTTCATCTGGGACACCTCCAGCCGAAGTTCTCTTAATTCCGTCCACAGGGCCTGGACCACATCCTTTAAGGATTCTGAGTCTTCAGATGCAGACTGACCTCTTGTAGCATGGGTACTACTCACTATTCTCGCTGCCACAGGTATGCACTCCTCCTCTCTCTCCACGGCGGCTAAGTAGATGCTGTAGAATGTCATGGTGGGTGCCATCCGGGTCATCTCTTGCAATTTGTCCTGTAAGAACTTTTGGAGAGCCCCACTATGAACTGGTCTCGTAGTAGCCGGTCCACCTCTCGGAAAGCTCCCATGGCCTCTGGATCTCGCCGCTGTATTTCATTTAGCGTCTCCTGTAGGGCATTGGAGTACTGCATCAGGGTCTCACCCTCTTGCTGTGGTCGGTTGAAGAAGTGGCTCCGCAGCTGCACTACTTTAGCATGCCCCCCCCTTGGGCTCTCTCCAGCAGGGAGAATATTTTCTCTAGGGTGTCTCTCAGATTTGGGCCTTACCATTACTGTCCGTCTGACGTCACCCTCTAGAGCCCCCAATGCAACCTCGGGCCGCAGCTCGGACGTGAGGTTACACATCCTAACCGCACTTTGCACTCTTTCAGTCCAGTCCTGCAACGTCATATTTTTACCGTCAAATTTTGGTAGGTGACTCAACAGCGCCCCCCACGGGAATGTACCCTACTGGTATGGGCAGGGCGGGGGCAAGCTGTATCAGCGGTGTTGGGGCAACTTGGTCTTGCACTGGCGCACCCTGAGCTGGGTTCTGGACCAGTGCCATTGGCGCCGGGGGAAGATCTCCCACCGCATTCTCGTCCATAACGGTCGCTGTATCCTGCCGACTACGCCAAGTTGTAAGCCGTGTACCGGGGTGGGCTCCCCAGGATACAGTGAAGTCATCAACGAGGAAGGCAACCCCAACACCAGGTTTTGCCACAACAGAATTTTACTTAGATGTGGCAAATAAACACAACCACAAATGCTGGAAACAATAAATTTACATACACCCAGCCCAAAGACTGAGACCCTTGTGCTGCACAGCACGGCGCCTTCTGATGGATGACTGTAGAAAGCGAAGTAATTTACCTACTGGCGGGCACAACGAAGCTGCCACACCTTACCTGTTATTACCCTAAAAGAGCAGGAATCAGTGTATGGGTGTATGGTATGAGCTAGCCTGCGGTGCAGCACAACAGCTTACAATCTTACACAAATCTACAGTATTCCCCCTCCCATAACTGGTTCTGTAGCATGTGCCTGAGTATTTCTTCTGAGCAAAATGCCAGTATTGCTTGAGTTTGTAGGATTTTATCATTTCTCCAATGTGAATGTGTCACTTTAAGTTGTGGAGTCCTTCCAATGATCAGTAATAACACTTCTGGCCTGACACAGAGACCCTAACTAACTAACTATAGGCCTGCCTCAGTCTATAGGCGCCAACACTGAAATGAGGTGCATGCACGATCTTACCGACCGGGTCTGCTTTGTATCTGCTGGTGACTCTGAACAGAACACTCTCTCCACTGAGCATGCAATATTATCAGCAATGTATGTTGCTCTGCTCCTGCTCTGCTCCTCTGTCCTCATCAGCTTCCTGGCAGCAAATCTTCCCCTCTTTGAACAGGATTAGCGTCTTGAACACCATCAGCTTCACTCAATGGGATTTCTGATTACGGAGGGCATTCTCCACAGCTCGATGGCAATGGATTATCCAATCACTCAGCCTTCTTCTCTCACTATCATCAAAACATGTGCAGTCTCTCTTCCTGTTCACTGAGCTCCCTTGTGTAAAACCCCACCCCTTCCTGAATATAGAAATATCTATGCAGTCTGAGGCTGTGTTAGGAAAAAACAGTGACATCTTGAGGCTAAATCGCAGAATGTCAGTAAAACATTTCAAAACATTTAATTTACGAGAGCTGTTTCCCCATCTCACACAGCATTGCATTTCTGATGTTTTGCCTTATGCTACAATTTTTTGAACACATCCCCTACATGGTGATGTAACGTGTGTCAGTGCTGCTTATCTACTAGACCAAGTGTCATTACATTTACAGCACTATATATTTATGACCAGTCATGACGTCTGTTTTTAACTTATTGGTTTTAGGTCATACTTTGTTGTACTGTCTCATCTTGTGGTGATGGCTAACTGAGGTATTTACCTAAAATGTCTACACATGCAATTTTTGTAATAAAGCATAATTTTTGAGGAATTTTTGAGTATCACTTTCTGTTCATAATGTAACTGCTTTTTTGTGAATCTCTTTTCACACCTCCCCTTTTTTGATAGTAGTGACACTGACCCTAGCGAAATGCAAAACGAGTGAAAAACAGTTGGAAAAGATGAGTAGGGAAAAAAATGTCAGTGGCCTCAACCTGTAAAGTCATTTCTGTTTTGGGGGTATTCTCATTGTTGCCCATCTAGTGAACCTGTTATTAATTTCATTAACACCAAAGCAGCTTAAACTGATTAACAACCCCCTCTGCTACTTACCTGACCAGATCAATATCCCAGGAGTTTCATTGACTTGATCTTAGACTCTGATTACAAAGTCTTCCTTCCATTTTTTTTTTTTTGAGCAGTGTATTTCAGCATACCAGTCCTTAGATGTATTTGATTAATTTCCTTATTTCAGGCTTTTTTCCTTTATTTACACCTTGAGATCCCTCCAGATCCACACTTCTTGCCCTAGGGTGACACAACACTTACTGACTGCACGGTGTGTGTAAGAAAATTCAGTGTTGTCACCCTAGGCTACACAATTGATTTGGACTACAGAAATAAAATATATTGGATAACAAACACATCTTTGGTCTACATAACCATTGCATGGGGTGTGGAGGAAATTAGTAGTTTAGAGACAATTGCTTGGAAGGAAAATGTTTGTTTCTTCATATAAGAAGATGGCACTTCTGACAAGATGAAGAGATTTTCTGTATTTGCTGGAAAAATAAATAAAATACATCTAATGCAGTTACCACATCTAAGGCCTGGTAAGCTGCAATACGTAACATTTTTTTTCTTTGGTATAGATATCATTTAAACTGTACCCTATCAGGGAACCCCAAAATATTATATATTCTCTGAAATTAGGAGACTTGTACAATACAAACATCATAGTTGAAATTTTTTTTCTCTCATGCCATTATGGTAACTGTTTATCAAATCTAGGGGATTAACCTCTGGGGGAATCCAAGATGGAAAAAGATCTGGGGGTCCTAGTAGCTGCAGCAAGCAAAGCTAGTAGTATACAGTATTAGCTTTAGACATGTGTGGTTTTCGTTCCAGATCGAAAGTCGGACAAATTTTCCATTATTCGGAAATTCAGAAGTATCCAAATTCTGAATTACAATAGTAACAAATTTAAACGAATCCGAAATAACAAAACAAAATTTGGCGGAAATTCAAATAGTTTTAAATCCGAAAATGAATTTGTATTCGAAAACAAGAATAAATAGAAAATAAAGGAATAGGAAAGAATAGAATAGAAAATCAAAGAATAGAACAAAATAGAATAGAAAATAAAGGAATAGAAAAGAATAGAATTGAAAACATTAGAATACAAAATCAAAGAATAGAATAGAAAAGATTAGAATATAAAATTAAAGAATTGAATAGAAAAACAATAGAAGAGAATAGAATGAAATAGAATATAGCTGGCTTGCGAAATTCAAGTAGAATGCATTTTAATAGAATACATTTGAATAGAATATACAATAATGGAATAGAATAGAGGAGAAAAAAGAACACAATAGAAAATAAAAGAACTACAAAAGAATAAAATCAATTAGAATAGAACAAAAATTTTGAAAATTCTATTCAGATCTTCTTGCTAGTCCCACTTCTTCTATATCATCTTCTGCACTTTCCTGGTTCTCAAATATTCCTATTCCTACCTTTAACTACTGGAAAAAAAAAAAAATCAAATGCCCCATGCATTCCTGAAGAAATTCTTCATATAATTAAATCTCTTCAACATGGCTCAGCACCCGGCCCAGATGGATTCTCAGCTTTTTACTATAAACAATATTCTCCCCTCTTAATTCCAAAATTGGTAACTCTGTATACCCACATTCTTGACGGGGGTGGCAGTTCCCAAAAGAAATGTTACTGGCCAACATGTCTTTAATACCTAAACCTGGAAAAGATCACACTCTATCACTGAAATTGGTATATAATTTTGAGGCAAACAACAACCTAAACATTTTCAGTAGAATGTTCGCTAATAGACTCTGACGCACTCTGAAAAAAACCAAAAGTGCTGTCGTGGCCATTTTGAGAGGGGAACATGTTTTTTCCCTCACCAGGACAACACTTTGGCTACTCTAGATGCTGGAGAGAGTTTTCTACTGGCTGTTTTCTCCAATTTTAAATGTAAGATACCTAATAAATGTTTATACTTTTTTGATATATACACCGCTTAAGTCTCCTATTTTACCCTTATGAGGAATATGGAAGAGTGACCACAGGAGTGTTAGTACACCTAGAGAGTGATACTACTTACTGACTAAGGCTATGTTCACACTAGCGTTGTGTGCAGGCGGCAGAGAGGCATTTGGGAAGCGTTTTTACCGCTTCCCAAATGCCTCGGACAATTCTGCACATTGCAGCACATGGTGCTGTTCTAATGGGAGCGTTAGCGTTGCGTCAAAACGGACACCTCTGGTCCAGTCAGGAGGCGTTGAAGCCTCCTATTCTAGTCTATGGTGCCGCTCCACAAACGCCTGGCCGGTGTGTGCGGTTGCGGGGCATTTGCGGAGTGGTAACACCATTCAAACTTCATTATAGGCGTTTGTGGGGCGTTTTTAACGCTCGGCAAACGCCTAGCAAAACCGCGCATGTGGCGTTTGCGGAGCATTTGCCGAGTGTTAAAAAACGCTATGCAAACGCCGGACCAACGCTTGCCAAACGCTATAGAGGCATTTGGCAAGCCTTGGTAAAAACAGTCAAGTGTGAACGAGCCCTAAGGATATCCTGCAAAGCCTATCATTACTTCCTAAGGGTAATTATCCATTTGCACTAGTTGGAGGTGATCACAAAAATTTTTTCACTATTTTGAGTTGGAGAGTTCACAATTACTGATTGGGTGATTATATTTATGTGTATTTATTCATAGAGAGAGAGAGATATTTTAGTTGTTTTTTTTTTTTGTTTGTTTTGTTTTAATTATTAATAATTTTCACGTGTGATTAGAGTGTACACAATATGCAGTTTGCATGATACACTCTTTTTTCTCCCCCTATGGTTTATGTATTTTGGTATACTCAAATTTAGAAGGTAATACACTATTAAAGTTTATTTTCTTTGAGGTTCACTGAGATTGTTAAGACTACTGGAATTACTACACTGGATCATGAAAGAGTGACATTTTTTAATCGGACTGGATTTTGGAAAGACATTTCACTAGAGATATACTTTGGACATTAATTTTGGGACATGAATTTTGGGATATTTATTGGATGTTATTTATTGTATTTTTATTTTAATTTTTATTATATTTTTGTATTTTATTCATTTAATTTTTGATCATGTTGGTATTGGGATAGGAATGATTTTCGATATGAAAAAGAGGTTGGTTACACTTATTTAACTTTCAAGGGTGAAAGTTTTTTTACTTTTCTTTAAGGGTTTTAGAAAGCTAGTGTTCAGCAGTTAGTGTGCGGAAGTACTACTTATTGATAGTTACAAATATTATGCAGGATGCCAATTCTAAATTTTACCCCGTTCTCCTCTTTTTAAGTCTGGATATCCATAAAGCATTCAATAGTGTTACCTGGGAATATTTATCCATTCTTCTGCAAAGATATGGATTCCATGGTGAATTTTTCCATGTTTTTTAGCTCTTTATACTACCCTTAGAACAAGAATCCGTTTACCAGGGTGTAACTCGGATTTCTTCAGAGTGGGCAGGGGAATCGTCAGGGCTGTCCCCTTTTTTATTCGCGTTAGCCATTGAACCCCTGGCCACAGCCATTTTAAGTCACCCAGATATCAAAGGTTATACCTCCTCTAACTCCTCCTATAAACGTAGTATGTATGCAGATGACATGCTTTTATTCCTCACTCAACCTAATGTCTCACTACCTAATTTATTTCAAAACCTTGCAACAATGTACATAACTGTCCAGACTATCTGTTAATATCTCCAAATCAATAGGGATGCCAATAAATATTCCAGAATCCCAATTTAGAGTCCTACATGATTTGTTTACCTTTAACTGGCCTAAAGAGTCTCTCTCTTATATGGGGGTCCATCCTACACCCAATTTACAGTTTTTGATGGGAACTACCCACCTTTGATATCAAAATTACGAAAGATGCTTAAATTGTGGAGTTCTTATATTTCTTTTCAAGGAAGAGTTACGGCTATCAAAATGACAATTCTTCCAAAATTTTATCTTTTTAGAGCCCTTCCCATTAGATTGACCCAAGAATATATCACTAAATTCCAAATGGAAGTGGATAACTTCATATGGGCCTACTCCTGCCCTCGTTTTTCTACAAAGATTCTGTAAAGATTACATTACGAGGGTGGTTTGGGTTTACCTAACTTTTGGCTCTACTATTTGGCTTCTCGCTTTTCAAAAATTGCTCAGTGGCATATTTATAAATCAAAAGTCCCTTGGGTTAAATTTGAAAGTGGTTAAATGTTTCCTCCCAGGATTATTATGGACCACAGGGGTCTCTCCACTAAATTTTAAACCATTAAATTTAGTTTTCTAATCATTTCAACTCTGGCAAACATACAAACACAAATTTTTACTGTTCTGCAACACCGCCTCCAGCGTCATACTTAGGAGACCCAACGTTTCCTCCTGCGTATCAAGAACCATTACATTTCACATTGTGGATTAACAATAGCCTATTGTTTTTATCAGATTTTTTGGAAGATTCTACATTTATATCCTACTCCTCTCTTCAACCCTCTCACCTATGTTCCCCACACTGAACGCTTCAGGTTTTTTCAAATCAGACACTTTTATATGACTCACTTTAAAATAAGTTAGTACACCCTCATCATTTTATGAATGCATCTGTCAAAAAAAAACCCAAGGGGAAGAGGTCTTATCTTTGAGATTTATAACAGATTGGTGAATATGGACCCCCAAAAATAAAACTTTTTTATATGCAAAAATTGGAATCAGAGTGTAACCTAACTCTCTCTATACATGATTGGCAAGAATGCATCGTGAACCTTCGTAAATGCGCTAGATCACTCACAATTTGTGAAACTGCTGTTAAACTTTTTACTAGATGATATTTTACACCTGTAAAATTATGTATTCTATCTTTCCATTAGTGTCCTCAGATTGTTTTAGAGGATTGTGACAAACCGTCCCTTTGTGATAACATTTTTGCCCTTTCTGTTTCAGTTTTCTCCCCTTTGTAAGCTGTATATCTTAGCAGCTGTTATGTAGACAGGCATTCTACACTGTTTGGTTTTGAGCTCTAATACCCGCCTTGGCAGAGCACTGGAAGACTTGCAGGACAAGAGGACCATTGGCTGAGATGCATCGCTCTGCACGATGAAGCCCAGGCGGAACAGTTACGCCACAAGGATGTCAATCCCCACGTTCATTTACCCATATTTTCTGGGAGTGTGAGAAAATTGCTCCTGTTTACTTTTCACGAATATCTCTGGACTTTCTATCCCTCAGATGTGACTCGTCCATACCATTTGTTTCCATACACTAGCTTATAGCTAGACATTGGAAGTCCCCTTCAGCTCCCATTCCACAATTAAAAAATGAGAGTAGACTTGATTTGCCGTATGGAAAAAATATTTCACACGTTATGCAATTCTATGACTTTCTATAGCAACAAATGGGATCATTGGTTTAAACACTCAAATCTCTTTTTCTAAATACTGAATATGCTCCATTGTCATCCTTTATTATACGAATCACGTATCTATAATATATATTTGCCTTCTCTGTTTATATCCTGGTAATGTCTTGTTTACCCCGGTTATATGCATTCATATGTAATGATTGTCTTTTGGGTTTTTTTTTTTTTCTTTTTATTGGAATACACTATTTGGTATATCTGTACAACTGTGCTTTATTTGTACCACCAATTTATACCTAATAAAAGTTTGTAAAAAAAAAAAAATATTAGAATAGAATGTAATATAATAGAAAGAAAGAATATAAGTGTCTTCTGAAATTCGAATTTTGAATAAAATAAATTCAAATGCAAATAGAATACATTAGAAAAGACTATAAAATAATAAAATAGAAAAAAAGATAATATAAAAGAATAGAATCTGTGAGCTGAGCTATGGTGACGTGAGTAGTGATCGTCAAAGGCACTGTGAAAATTTTGCTGATATGGAATGTGGATTATGGATTTTAATGTAAGAATTATCAAATCCATTAGAATTGTTTTCAAATCCATTGGAATTATTTTTGAACCCAATCGGAATTTCGAATTTGGTTGAATTTGACTAAACAAAACGAATTCTGAAAACAAATTTAACAAATTAAACAAAACAAAATTAGTCAAATAATGAATCGAAAGGAAACAATATTTAAACTTATTTTCCCTGGAGAAGAGATGCTTGAGAGGAGATATGATGGTGATATACAAATACTTATACATACCATTACATTTACCATACAAATTACCATTTGTATGGTAAATACTTACCATACAAATGGTAATTCTAGCATAAAGAATAAACTATTCAGTCTCAGGGACTAGAAGAAGACATGCAGCCACTTTATGAAATTGGAGGAGAAGCGGTTAGCTTTAACCACCTCCCGCCCGCCATATAGTAATATGAGGGATGCAAGATGGTTCTCTCGTTCTGGGAGGACGTCATATGACGTCCTCCCATTCTCACCGCGCATGCGCGGCTCAGGGAGCGCGCAGCGCAGCGATCGGTGGTGTGCTGTGTCCCTCGGACACAGCGAATCACCAAACATGGAACAAGCCGAAGATGTCGGCTCGATCATGTGATCAGCTGTGTCCAATCACAGCTGATCACATGTAAACAGGGAAATGCCGGTTATCAGCATTTTTCTCTCCTCTCAAGCTGTCACACTGACAGCTCAGGAGGAGAGCTTGTAATCGGCTTTCTGCGGAGGGGACATGTACACTGATCATCAGGGACTGATGATCAGTGTGCCCTAATGATCAGTGTAGCCCCAGAAGTGCCACCTGTCAGTGTCCATTGTATCAGTGCTCATCAGTGCCTCCTGCCAGTGCCCATCAATGCCACATATCAGTGCCTACCAGTGCACATCAATGCCACATATCAGTGCCCATCTTATCTGCCTTTCAGTGCCACCCATCAGTGCCAATCAGTGCCACCGATCAGTGCTCCTAAACAGTGCCACCTATCAGTGCTGCCAAACAGTGCCACCTGTCAGTGCTGCCTATCAGTGCCAGTCAGTGCCGACTATCAGTGCCATGTATCAGTGCTGCCTTTCAGTGCCCATCAGTGATGCCTGTCAATGCCCATCAGTGTCACCTACCAGTGCCTCCTCATCAGTGCCACCTATCAGTGCCCATCACTGCAGCCTCATTAGCGCACATCAGTGAAGGAGAAAAATCACTTATTTACAAAATTTTATAACAAAAACTAAGAAAAAACTTTTTTTTCAAAATTTTCAGTGGTTTTTGGTTTGTTGAAGAAAAAATTAATCCAAAGGTGATTAAATACCACCAAAATAAAGCTCTATCTGTCACAAAAAAAGATAAAAAGTTCGTATGGGTACAGAGTTGCATGACCGCACAATTGTCATTCAAAGTGTGAAAGCGCTGAAAGCTGGAAATTGGCCTGGGCAGGAAGGGGGTATAAGTGCCCTGTAGGCTTGTGGTTAAACTGCGTAGGGGGTTTCTCACTGTCAGAGCAGTAAGGATGTGCAACTCACTTCCACAATCGGTGGTGTCAGCGGGAAGTATTGATAGATTAAAAAAAAAAAACCTTAGATGGGCATCTTAGAGAACACAATATACAGGGATTTGGGATATGATCTTTGACATGAGCACACGCACACATTTAACTGGAAGGACTGGTGTCTTGATTCAACATTACCAACCATGTAACTATATTTTTAGTAAGAAAAATGCATTCAAATTCATTTTATTGAGCACAAGCACAAAAAAAAATCAACATTTTTGTAAATAATAAAAGATGTGTAAATAAATATGAAATATGTCGAGATTTAAACTTGGGTGTGGCTGCATCAAGCATCAGGACTTGAGAACCGGGGGACACCCCCTTGAAATACATAGGTACCATGGCGGCAAACCATCTGACTCCAGGAAGTGCTCTGTGAGTAATCACAGCCGCTGGCAGCTCCTTCACCAGCCCTCGTCAAGATGCTATGAGCACTTGCTGCAACCTCCTCCTCTGGATCATCAGCACAAGCAGTGTGGGAGGGTTTAGCAGCAGGAGATTCGCCACTTATAGCTCTGACTGGGGCATGCGGGGACCTTTTCTCAGGCTGTTGCAGGCACGTTATCTATGTGGAGCATGTAAGCAGATTATTTCTATTTCACATATTGCACTTTTCAATTAAAACATGCATAACTCTACTCTTTGTGCTTCCGTTGTTTTTTCTTTTTGTTGGAGGCTAAACTGAACCTACCTATACTTGGTCTTTTATTTATATCTCTGATGAAAACGGGGATCGGTGATTTAACCATGCAATTTTATTTTACCCAAAATACCCCCAGGTGCCTGTCTATCTGTCCATGTATGTGTGTTAATCCTCCCAATTTATGTCCACCAATCAGTGTTCATCATCATGCCATTTTGTGTCTCTGCCCATCACTCTGTGTGGGTTTTGGTGTATTATGAAGAAAAATCCTCTGATATCAATTAATATAGATGGAGAAATACAGTTGTAGTCCCATGGATTCATATAATCACTAATTTTCTACATGTTCAGGGTCTCCTATACATGGTCTAGCCTGCTATAGCATTAGGAAAGCCAGAAAATGATTGGCTAATGTAGTATATCTATAAAAAGTTCTACAGACTTTTGGCAGGAGGTTCTTTATGATCTGGAGTGCAGTAATTAAGCCTGTGAATAATATTAATATAAAAAAACAACCATAATCATCATACAGTTCTCTTATTACACCTCAGCAAATAAAAAATAGATTGATCTGATGACCATTTTTACCCTCTCTTCTAGGATCAGGAGCAATCACTCGTCAGATGAAGCTAAAAGAAAACTGAGATGGCTGGAATCCCTCCGACCAGGACTGAAGGTTGTCATATAATGACCTTAGAGGAAGAATCTCTTCTACAGCTGTGAATGACATGGACATTGTACTGGATGATGAGGAGCATACGATTCAGAAGTGGGAAACCTGACCCAAGAGAGGAATGAAACATCATAGATGAACTAATACACCAGGACAAGATGGGGAGGACTTTTAAGTATTTAGTACTTCAGAGAATGAAGGGCTGAAAGGCACATGTCGGTCAAACATGAGCATTTTCCCCAAAAAAAGGGACTTGGGAGACACAACTGATTGTTTCTAATTAAATCCCAGCATTCATTTTACACTTAATAACGGACAAATGGTGAAGAGACAACATGGATCTGTGGTATATATACAGCTCATAAGATCTCACCTCCATACATTAACATTGCTAGGCCATGGAACCTGTCCAAGAGGCCCACATCTCCCCCACCACCAGCACTGCACTCACTGGTGAAGATTTACTAAAACTGGTGGCCACAGAATCTGGTACAGCTTATTGTCAATGCCTAATTGAACAAGCTGAAGTTAGAAGCTGATTGGTTACCATGATGTACAGCTGCACCAGATTCTGTGTTCACTAGTTTTAGTAACCCCCCCCCCCCCCCCCCCCCAGTGAGTTTAAAAGAAAGATGCCTTATTGCTATTGCCGATTACCAGCAGTGAGGAGCAGAGTATCACCTTTAGTTATGGTCCCTTGCTTTTCTGTAAGACGTTTGGTCTCTGCTGTTATGGATTCTGTTTGGTCAGTACCAGCATTAGCCAATCGGGAGTCAGAATGCACCCCTTGATGCGAAATGATGTGAAAAAAGTGGACAATCTGAATGTAGCTGCTCTCTGTTGTGTTTCGATAGTAGTAAAGCTGCTGGTGCTTAGCTAATGTTTTTTCTCCGGCATACATATATTTTATAATGTGGTTTTTACAATCATTAAAGTGGTTCTAAATCCAAAACGTTTATACACTTTAGGGATGCACAGATACCGATACTGGTATATTGTGAAAATACTCCCGATATCTTAACCGATGCTTTGCGGTGCAATTTGCATTAATCCCATTGCGTCATTCCATTACTGAGTGTCAGTATTAGGTTAAGGAGAGAAAGTGGCGGGGGATTTGAAATCAACTGCTGATTGGTCAGCTGCTGGCCAATCAGATGCCATCTAGCCTGATATGTTATCGCTGCAAGGAGAGGACAGTGACAGTCAGCAATGGGATGCTTGCAGGGGAGAGTTTCCTGCACTGCTTCTGTGCGAGCCTGGGTTCACACAGGAGCTATTCTTTGCGGTGCAATTTGCGTCCATTAACGCAAATTGCACTGCAAAGTATCGGTATTCATACTCGCCGATAAAAAAAAATGTTATTTGGTGCATCCCTTATAGCCTTTGTGCATTCCCTGCATTAACCACTTGGCGACTGCCCACCCGCAATGTACTGTGGGAGAGCACACCGCTCGCCTGCAGTGTTCCCGTACGTCACTGCCTACTTCCACATTTTGTGATTGTACACAGCGGGAGCCTGTCAGCAAGTCCCAGCCAATGATTCACGGCCGCGACATGCTGATCGGCTGTGTCCAATCACGGCCTAGAACTCTTTACACAGGAAATGAGCTCTGTGTTTCTCATCCCTGAAAAGAGAAAATTAGAGATCAATCAAAAACAGCACACTTTACGCACTCAGGCACACATTTTAACCCTTTGAATGCCCCTAGATGTTAACCCCCTTCCCAGCCAGGGTCACTAGTACAGTGACAGTGTATAGTATTTTCATTGGTCACTGTGTTAGTGTCACTGGTGATGTCAGTGGCAGTTAGTGTCAGAGTGCCATAATATTATTACTATTATACAGTATTTATAAAGCGCCAATAGTTCGCTCAGCGCTGTACATTACAGAGGGGGACAGAACATGTGACAGAACAATACCAATACAATGCAAAACATGAGGGGATTGAGGGCCCTGCTCTTTCGAGCTTACAATCTAGCAGGGAGGGGTTGGTGGCACAGGAGGAGATAGCTGTGGGGGATGGAGTGGTAGGAAGAGTGGAGGAGGTCGGCAAGTTAGCAGGGGGTGGGGTAGGCTTCCCTGAAGAGATGGGTTTTCAGGGTGCGCCTAAAGGAGAGGAGAGTATGTGATAATCTGATGGGTTGGGGCAGGGAGTTCCAGAGGATGGGTGACACCCTGGAGAAGTCCTTGAGGCGGGGCATGGGAGGAGGAGACCAGGGAACTAGAGAGAAGGAGGTCTTGTGAGGAGCGGAGTGTGCGTGCTGGGCGGTACTTGGATATTAGGTAAGTGATGTAGTTCGGGGCAGTATGGTGGACAGCTTTGTACGTCAGCGTTAGGATTTTGAATTTGATCCGTTGCGCAATCGGAATATTCAGGATCGACTGAAGCGGGGATAGCCAGCGGTGAGGCAGGCCAGTGAGGACGGAGTTGCAGTAGTCGAGTCGTGATATGATGAGGGAGTGGATGAGCTCTTTAGTGGTTTCTGGGGGTTAGGAACGTGCGTATTTTGGCGATGTTGCGGAGGTGGAGTCTGCACGAGTTTGTTAAAGATTGGACTTGGGGCTGAAAGGATAGGTTGGAGTCCAGAATGACACCAAGTACTCTGGCCTGCAGGGCGGGTTTGATGGTAGCGTTGTTGGATGTGATGGGAGAAGTCAATGGGGGGTGGTGTCCGGGCTGGGGGGAAGACAAGAAACTCGGTTTTGGAGAGGTTCAATTTAAGGAAGTGGAGCGACATCCAGTCTGATATGTCGCTCAGTAGGTGTGTGATTCGGGCTGAGACCAAGGGGGTGAGGTGGGGGGTTGAGAGATAGATTTGTGTGTCGTCAGCATAGAGGTGGTAGTTGAAGCCGTGAGAGTGTATGAGTTGGCCAAGGGAGGAGGTATAGATGGAGAAGAGAAGGGGCCCGAGGACAGAGCCTTGAGGGACCCCAACAGAGAGGGGGAGTGAGGGGGAGGTGGTAGCATTATAGGTAACGCTGAAGGAGCGTTGTGACAGGTCCAGGGAGGGCTTTTTAAGTATGGGGGTGATGTGTGCATGTTTCAGAGGGGGGGAAAGTGCCGGAGGAGAGGGAGAGATTGAAGATGTGGGTGAGGGAGCATAGGATGGAGGGGGAGGGAGGTCGTAGGAGTAGTGAGGGGATAGGGTCGAGGGGGCAGGTGGTGAGGCGGGCATCAGAGAGGATCTTGGAGACTTCCTCGATGGTAGTAAGGTCAAAGGTGCGGAGTGTTGGGGAAGCTTCAGTATGAGGAATGTAGGGTGAGGTGGAAGAGGAGGTCACAGCAGTGTTGGGGCTGTGGGGAGAGGGGTGATGAGGGGGTAGCTGAGTGAGGGTGAAGTGGGTTGGAGAGAGTTTGAGCAGCGACAAAGTCCCTGTGGGTTATGTCGAGTGGGAGGGGGGATGAGGGGGTAGCTGTGTGAGAGGGGACGGGTTGAGAGGGCGTGTGAGTTGCGGCAATGTCCTTGCGAATTGTGTCAATCTTGTTTTTGAAGTGATTGGCAATCTCAAGGGCAGTGAGTGAGGTACTGGGTGGAGGTGGGGTGGAGAGAGTAGAGAGTTGAAGGCGGAGAAGAGTCGGCGAGGATTGGAGGAGAGGGCCTTGATGAGAGTCAGGAAGTAGGCTTGTTTGGCAGCATGGAGGGTGGAGGTGTAGGTGTGGAAGGCAGATTTGTAGCGGGTGAAGGCTTGTTGGGATTTGGTTTTGCGCCATAGTCGCTCCAGGGCACAACTGTGTCGTTTGAGGGTTTTGGTGTGATCAGTCTGCCAGGGCTGGAGCGGTCGGGGTCTGATGTTGCGTGTGGTTAAAGGCGCTAGTGAGTCAAGGGCTGTTGAGAGCGCGTTGTTGTAGGCGGTCATAGCCAAGTCAGGGCAGGACAGGGGGAGGATGCAGTCGTGGAGTTGATCAGCTGCAGAGTGGAGGGAGGCAGGGTTAAGGTTGCGGAGGTTACGGCTGGTAGTAGTGTGACATTTGGAGGGGTAGGCGTTGGAGGACGAGGAGATAGAGAAGGTAATCAGGTTGTGGTCAGAGAGAGGGAAGGGTGTGTTAGTGAGGTTGTGGGGAGCGCAGCGGTTGGAGAAGACGAGATCAAGGATATTACCGTCGGAGTGGGTGGTGGATTGTATGCACTGTGCAAGTGCAAAGGAGGATGTTAAGTGGAGGAGACGGGCTGTGTCCGGGTTGTCGAGGTTGACAGGGATGTTGAAATCCCCAAGGATGATGGATGACAATATCACAGTCCCATAAGTCTCTGATCACTGCCATTACTAGTATTAAAATTGTTTTTAAAAATTCCAGTATATATCCCATAGTTTGTAGATGCTTCTATAGATTTAACGCAAACCAAGCAATATACATTTAATAGGATTTTTTTTTACCAAAGACATGTAGCAGAATACATTTTGGCCTACATTTATGAAGAAATTTGATTTATTTTATTTTTTTATCGGATAAGTTTTATAGCAGAAAGTGAAAAATATAGTCCGCTTGAAGACAGCACTCCCGCTCCACATTCTCCACCTTCTCAGCTCCGGGAGTGTCCTCTCCTAGGTTGGGGCATTCTCAGGCACCCCTATGGGGAAAATCGGCGCTGGAAGCCTCCCACGCCCCCTCCACCGGACCCCAAGCTATCAGTGCTGGACCTCTTCTTCGCTAGGCCTGCATCCCCGTGCTCGAGTAGCGGCAATGGCCCCAGCAAGAACTCCAGAGGATTCGCAGCAGAATAGAGGGGATGGACACAGATCCCCTCTTCACTTTCCTCACTGGTGGTCCCTCCCTTGACGGTGGATACCTTGGAAAATAAACTGCAAGTATTCTTACACAACATTTCCAGTACTATTGCAGCGGAAGTTGGGAAATTGGCCCAGGAGCTTAGGGAGGAGATTACCCAGATAGGGGACCGTACAGCCCACCTTGAGTCTAAATTTGATGAACTGGTACAATATGTACATGTTCTGGAGGAGGATAATGCGAGTCTGAAACACTCAGTGTCCCATATTATTTAAATGAACTCGTGAGCACTGGAGTAAAAAATCAGTGTATTAGAATTTTTTTCTCACCCTCATAAGATGTGAACTACATAAAAATAATTGATAATTAACCTCGCTCTAATATTACCGTGCCGATACTATATACTTAAAAAATACCACTAATTAATATATACTGTGACAATATCAACTTATCAACTGCATTACCAAAATTAATCAAATTATATTATCACAGTGTTTGATTAAAAATAAAAAAATGTGATTAAATCCAATAGTGATAATTTTACAATATAAATATCTCATTAAAAATAAATAAATTCATAAAGTTCACTGTGCAAATGTGTAAAACCAAAAAATGATTATAAATATCTCATTAGAAATAAATGAATAAATTCATAAAATCCAATGTGCAAATAGTGCAAAGCAAAAAATGAATTATATATATATATATATATATATATATATATATATAAAATAATAATAAGAAAAAAAAAATATTTTAAAATATATATAAATTTATAAAGTTCAATAAAAAAATGTGCAAAAAGGAAAATGTGCAAAAAAGTTTATAAAGTTCAGCAGGTAGAAGATGCCGGTATTATACTCTCCTTTCAAGCTGCTTATGGTGGTATGGATGGAAACCTACGGATTGTCTTCTGAGCCTATACAGGCATAAGGATTTCTCCCTCCTAGAGCCTCTCCTCACTCCAATGCTCAATATATCCTCATATGACCCATAGGAGAAAAGAAAATAAAAGATATAGTGCCTTACCCAAGGTATATATAAACACTCTTTAATGTGCTCCCATATTGCACTCACATGGTATCAACAATAAGCACGCATGTATTGTAATTTGAGCCGCAGAGTGCGGTAATGATCAGCCTCGTCAGAATGTGGATTATAAAAATAAAATTAAAATAAATATAAATGTAAAAATAAAAATGAAACTGAAAAATAATTGTAATGTAAAAAAATATATTTTTAATTAACTAATATCTATAATACTCATCTCCTTCTTGTTATTAATTATCACACATTACCCCCTATATATTAGTACAGGACTATTTATTCATTTATATACTAACCCAAAGTATATTAATGTATACATTCTATCAATCCCTAATATTTGGGTAATCATTCGTAGAATAAGCGTTTTTGTTTCACAGTTTGCATTTTCAACTCAATGTTTATTCAGTCATTCTAGTTTTTGGACTAAAATTAGTAATCACTCAGAAAACATGACAAGTCAAATTCTTTGTTCAGGCCATTTGGGGCTAGGCAATTCATTTCATGAATCCAATATGATTCTTCTTTCTTACTGATTTCTCTTACTAGATTATCACCTCTCCAATGAGTATTGTGTCTTTCTATACCCCAAAATTGTAAGCCTTCAGCTTGTTGTTTATGGAATTGACGGAAATGTAACGATACATTATGATATTGGTATCCTTTAATGATGTTTTGGACATGTTCTTTGATACGTTCTTTAAGTAATCTTTCGTTTCTCCCAATATAAATTTTGTTACAAGGGCATTTAAGAGCATATACTACTCCTTTCGTGTCACATGATATAAACTGTGTTAATCTTATATATATTTCCATTAATAGGGTTTTCAAATTCCACTCTGTGCTTTGGATTATTTTTTATTCTTATGAAACTGTAACACCTACCACATTTGAAAAAACCTTTTCCTTGGAAAAACGTGAGATTAATATTCTTAATTGGTGGATTTAATACCATTCTTAACAACTTTATCCCGAATATTAGGGGCCTTTTTATATATGTATCTAGGCAGCGCTCAGTAGACCTTCAACAAAATGGCGCTTAATGATATATAAGGAGCTGAGATCTGGTGATCTCTTTTTTTTCACATTTTTTTTATTGAACTTTATAAATTTATATATATTTTAAAATATTTTTTTTTTTCTTATTATTTATATATATATATATATATATATATTTTTTTTTTTTTTGCTTTGCACTATTTGCACATTGGATTTTATGAATTTATTAATTTATTTCTAATGAGATATTTATAATCATTTTTTGGTTTTACACATTTTGCACAGTGAACTTTATGAATTTACTCAGTGTCCCAGTTACAAATTCAGCAGGAAGATCTGGAAAACAGGGATCCACGGGATATCCAAAACGGTCCTCTGATTTCCAACTTCACCGTCACTTGCTGTCCCTATTCATTTACTCTGGCCCCAAGGTCCCAGATGTCGATTGGCAAATGGATGGGGCCCACAGGTCGTTAGGCCTGAAGCCTTCCAAGGGTACCAGTCCTAGAGATGTGATCATCCGCTTTCATTACTTTGACAGCAAAATAAGCCCTGCTCACTTCTACTCGTAACAAGCTCTCCTTGGAATGTAAAGGGGACAAGCTCCAAATTTTTAGCGATTTATCCCCCATCACCTTGGCGAAAGGATGGGTCCTGAAACTGGTCACTACACACCTCCAGGCAACACCATATCCCATATCAATGGGGATACCCTTTTAAGCTGATTGTCTCCAAAGATAATGACCAAGTCATACTCTGTGACCTCCATGAAGCAGACTCCGTCTTTAAACAGCTGGGACTTCCTCCCCTAGTGGATGAGGCCCTCCGCAAACATACTACCCCATTGGGGTCCTCTACCACTCCACACAAGATTTAGACACCTAAGCCTGGAGGAAAACGATGTCGTCGCACTCCCCAACGTTCACAAATCCCTGGATCGGTGGGCCCTGTCACCTGACTCTTTTCCATGTTAGGTCTTCCACCCCATTAATTGGGCCCTTTTGTTCCCATGTGTGCCTTATGTCTTGACTACAACAGTTTTGTGTTCTTCTGAGGTTGGCTTCTGCCAAATTGGGTCAGCTGCCGTGTTGCCCCGTGGAGCCTTTGGTCCTGATGACTTGGGATATTTCCTATATCCCGGGTGCATATCTGTGATTAATATCTTTGTTTATAGCCGTAATCCCTACGGAGCCTGTTTTGAGTGATACACTTGTATGTAATAGGCCTGTTGCCTTGAAAATCACCTGGTTTTCTATCTCTGTTGTTTTCTGTTTTGCCTCATCGATGATAATTTTCTTGTATGTTCAGGTTACACAGCTGATATGCCCACTACTGAACTATGATGGCTTTAAAGCTGTTGTTATATAAAAACGGTGGATGGCTCTGAATTAGTTCAGATCTTTGAGAGCAAACTTCATATTTATCCAGGAAACTCATTTCAAACAGGATGGTTCTTTTCGCTTTGCCTCTAAGAACTTTCCACAAGCCTACTTGGCTTTTGACCCCTCCGGGAAAGCCTGAGTGGCTATTTTGATTTTGGAAAAACTGCTCCCTATGGGTCTCCTCCTCCCAGGTTGACCCACTTGGTCGTCATGTTTTATTGGAATGTATGTACGAAGGTTGCGCATTTGTGCTTTTGAACTTGTATGCACCTAATTCTAGTCAGCTACTGTTTCTCTCTCAAACTTTGGATAAATTATGTTCTTTTTTTGCTCCACGCATGATTGTATGGGGGGATTATCCTGATTATGTCTCCTCAGAAGGATGGGAAGGTCCTCCTTAGATCTGCCCCAATTGAAGGCTATGCTCCTCCTCGACATCTTTCCTGTAAACTAATCCAGGAACATCGCCTATTTGACGCCTGGCGGGTCAAAACATCCTCTCCATAGCCAATTTACATTTTACTCTACTCCACATCATGTATTTTCTCGCTTGGATCACTTTTTTGTCACCGCTACTCACCTTCCCTTTTCGGGCCTCCTCTGAAAATTAACCCGATAACTTGGTCAGTCAGACCATGCCTCGCTGTCTCTAAATCTCCTTCTTCCTAACTCATCCCCTAAGTCTGTCACTGGAGCCTCAAAGAGAGTTTCTTGTGTTCTGACCACCTTCGGGAGGAACTCTCTCAGGGTCTGGACACCTATTTCCAATACTATGTTGGCTCCATAGCCTCACCCTCAACCCTCTGGGAGGCTCACAAGGGCTGTTTTCAGGGGCATTTGTATTTCCATGGGCACTCGTTTAAAGAAGGTCTTTGCCTGTGCCAGACAAGCTCTTTTATTCCAACTGTCCTTAGCCAAATGACTAATAGACAACCCTTCTATTACCTCGGCTTCAGAAGGATGTCCCGACTACTCATCCAAATCAAAGCCCTTGACCTGCACAAAAACTGCCCAATCCCTGGCTTGGGCTAGGCAAAAATTCTATGAGTTTTCTAACAAACCGCACCACACTTGTTTGTTAACAGGCTCAAATCTCAAACGTCCTCTTGCTACCGGGTCATCTGCTCCAGTCGGATGGCAAGCCCACATATGACCCAAAATGTAATGGCCATTGTATTTGGGGAATATTATGAGAAACTTTTACAATTGCCTGGGCCCTGACTTCAGTTGGATGCCTTTGATGCCTTTTTTGATTCTTTGTGACTACCCAGATTGTCACCAGCTGATATCACCAGCTCTCTGAACGCAGACATCTCTACTAACAAATTATTAGATGTTATAAAACATCTTCCTGCACACGAATCTCTGGGACCGGATGGCTCTCCCCTACTCCTATTACAAGACCTTTATTGGAATCTTGCCCCCCCACACTCATGTCACTGTTTTGGGGACCTCTTGAAGGGGTTGTTCAGCATGATGATTTTACACTCGCACACATTTTCGGTGATCCCTAAGCCGGATAAAGGATCATTCCCTTCCAGATAACTACCGTCCTATAGCCTAATTGAATTCTGATTACAAGATATTTATGAAAATACTAGCTAGTAGGTTGGCCAAATGCATTTCCTAACTTAGACATAGAGACCAGGTGGGCTTTATTACTGGCTAGGTAAGCAGTGGATAATACTCGGAGGACCATCGACTTGATCGACCTCATTAACTAGTCCTCGACCCCCACTCTCTGAGCTTAGCTGGCTGTATTTGTTTCTGGTCCAAGAGAAATTTTTGGGTTTAGTGGTCTGTTTATAGCAGCTTTAAAACGCTCTTTACTCCACCCCCAACCTCCCAAGTCAAACTGGCCTTGTTTTTATCACCCTCCTTTTAGGCTGTCCAATGGTACGTGCCAGGCATGCCTGCTTTCCCCTTTATTGTTTATCCTCTGTTTAGAACCCCTGGCCATAGCTATTAGATCCAACCCGGATATCCATGGGATAACGCATTCATAAACAGTGACTTCAAACTGTCGCTGACGACATTTTGCTAATGTTGACAGAACCCCACACACTACTTTACCTGGTTTACATCATACTTTTTACAACTCTTTAGTTGGCCTGTCCGGGATATAAAGATTTAAACGTCTAAAACTGAAGCATTGAATCTTCATATATACTCTACAATTGTATCTTCACTTCAGTCAAATATCCATACCGTGGTGTGCCCATGCCCTGAAATATCTAGGTACCAACCTTACTTCCTCATATCATTCCTTTTATGAAGCTAATTTCTCCCCTCTGTTTCATGCAATTTCTTAATCCTTAAAGTTCCTGGGATTGAATCTTCCTATAATCTTTTCTTGGCTGGATTAGTTGTACTAAAAAAATGACCATTTTGTCTAAACTCTTGCATCTGTTTGAGAGACACTTCCTTTTCTATACCCATGTCTAAATTACGTTCCCTCCAGAAGTCCTTCCTCTGCTTCATCTGGAAGAACAAATCCACTGGTTGCCCCATACGGTCCTCCTCTCCCCTTTATCCAGGGGGGTCTGGGGGCTCCGGACATTGCTTCATACTATCTAGCCATTCACCCACTCTCTGAGGCTCTTTTCTCATAGTCCTCACAGCGCCCCCCTAATAAATGGACCAAAATGGAATGGCTTACATTTACGCTCGATACACCCTTGTGCCCTCCTCTGGTCCATGAACCGACATCGAAGTCTCTTACCCACAAACGTAGCCTCTTTGGACCCATGCAGTTCACGTTCTTTATCTAGAAGAGGTTGTAGGGTTAGAATTTGCCCTCTCTTCTCGGTGTTCCCCCTTGACCAATGTCATATTTTAAAACTCCTGTCTCCCTGATAGCTTTTTATAATATCCTGGGCCTTGTCCCGGATGCTGCCGCTGGACGGAGACCAATCTATTTCAGTTGCAACATTTGATCCATTCCAGCAACTCGTAAGTTTAAATCCTTGTAGAGATTCAAAAGCGCCACTCGTATGCCAATCCACCAATACTAATGTTTTATTTACAGATATGTCACTTCTCTTTCTCCAAAGCTCCTTCTTTGAGTCTTAAGAAGCCTACCCCTTTTGAACGTATCTGTATTCAAGTCCCATTCCAATGAGGCATGTGTTCATTTATATATAAGCTTCTTTTAGACTCCTGCCACCTTTCTATTGATACTTTCTGATGTTTTGGTATAGTACTCCTGAGGATCTCCATGATTGTAACCCGAATGTTTCTTCTGTCTTTTCACATGTACAAGGAAACTGGCACTCTTTTCCACATTTTTTGGACTTGCCAGTCCATTGCACCCTTTTGGAGAGAGGTCCTTGACCGCCTACAGCTACTTTTTCAGGCTCCTCTCTTCATTCGAGCCTATTCACTTTCTGTTGGCCTAAACCTTTTCCAGGCATCTCCAAGTCTGCATGGAAACTTTCCTCCCACGTTATAACAGCAGTCAGGAGAACCATTCCCATGCATTCCTACGCTATCGGATTTAAAGAAGGTAATAGCAGAAATAGGAAAAATGGAGTACCTTACTGCTGTGCATACTAAGTTTCCATTTTTGAAGCAATTTGTGAATCATGGGATACTTCCAACTCTGACTTGTCTACTCAAGTGTCTGAAACTGATCGCTAAACCACTGTTTATGTAATGACATTATATATATTTTGAATGCCTCTCAATCCCACAAGCCTATTTCCTTATTCTGTTTTCTTTTGATGCTCTATGTAACTCTCTGCTTGGTTATACTTGTTTGAAAAGTAAAAAAAAAATTAATTACGAAAATAAAAATGTTTTCCTCAAAATTTCATTCTTTTTTTTGTTTAGATTAGAAAAAAAAAAATCCCACTGGTGATCAAATACCACCAAAGAAAAGCACCCATTGTGTGAAAAAAATATATAAATTTTCATTTGGGTACAGTGGTTTGCATGACCACGCAATTGTCAGTTAAAATAGAACAGTGCTTAAATAGCAAAAAATGGCCTGAGTCATGAAGGGGAATGCTGGTCTTCCTCCCCTTCTGTCCCTGCACTAAACTGAGAGCATCGGAAGCCATTGGCTCTTGCTTGTTGTCAAGTCAAATCCTGTGAGCAGAGAGTGGAGCAGGGCTTAGCCACCTTATGTGGGTCTATGCAAGCCTGCACGTCCACTACCTAAGGTAGTGGCTTCCATAACTCTGTGTACACTGGATGCTAGGGCTGTCTAAAAAAAGAACCCAGCACTAAGGGGTTGATTTACAAAAGGCAGAAAACGACTGGTCACGACTCTGCAAGATCAGTTTCTCCAGAGCTTAGCAAATGAGGGGGAGGGCTCTTACTAACTTTCATCATCCAATCATGTACAAAGACATTTACTAATAGAGAGTCTACACAAGTAGACTCAAAGCGAATTTACTAACTACCATGTCTAACACAATGTAAAAATCACTGCCAGAAACATGTTCACATTGAAATTTGCTTTCCAAATATCTGGACTTCAATTTAACCACCTTCAAGTCGGACACTTTATTACCCCCTTCTGTCCAGGCCAGTTGTCAGCTTTCACAGTGCTATCACACTTTTGAATGACAATTGCGCGGTCATGCAACACTGTTAACACATAAGAATTTTTATATTTTATTTTTTTAATTATTTGTTTTTTTTTTTTAAATACTGTCACCTAGCAGTACAGTGTCACCATGGTGACACTGTAAAATAAAATTAAGTACTACTTGTAGGGGGGTGATGAAGATTTTTTTTTTACAACGGATTGCTTTTACACCCATAAAGGGCTGTAGAAAGCAATAATTTCTTCTCCTTCTCTCTGGCTTCATTCTTGCAGCCATTGAGAACTACTGTGTGAGCTGTGATTGGTCCACAGCTTGTCACATGGTACAAGGCTGTTGTGAAAAATGCCTTATTGTACCATGTGACCTCTGTGATCATTCACAGATTTCACACGTAGTAAGCAATGATGTCAGAATGTGACATCGGGACACAGCGTGCACCAGATCTCGGAGCTGCGTGCTCCCAGGGGGAGCGCGACAAGCAGGGGGTGGAGAGGTCGTTTATAAACAGCCACACCGACCCTGCACTGCCACCGTCTGGCCGTTTATATATGCCACGGCCGGATCTATGAGAAGTAGTTAAACCATATATTAAAATTCTTTAAGGGAATTTCATGACAGTCAATGAGAACTAGAACGCTTTTCCAACATCTATGCAGGGATATAAATGCGCATGTGCAGAACACAAGTTTAGCTGTCTACTGTGGGCGCTTTCTTTTTTAGACTTCTGTTTAATAGTAATTCTCAGTGTGGAGTCCTCTGATAGACGGCACTCGATCGCACAGCCTACTGTGTTTAACACAAACAGCACTATTTGTAGCTAGGCATTATCTTTATGTAATTCTAATTTGGTTTCCTTAGTTCTATTGATCCTGCTTTTGTCTCTTATATCCTTTTTTTTTTTTCACCAAAAAAAAAGTTTATTGAGTAAGTGCATAATGATACAAAAGAAATGCGAAATGATACTCATATACAACATTTGGCCAATGCATACGAGAGAAAATGTAGGAACATTCTTGCACAAGAACCACATATGGAACATGGTTGTGCCAATCCACGACGGGGTAAGTTTGTAATACTCAGGCAATATAGTAGTGTGAATGGGAATGCTATCGCATCGGACATCCTTAGTGTGTAAAATTCTCATTGCAGCGCTGAAAAAGAGCGGAGGGTAGATGAAGTAGTACCACAGTTGAGGACGAGTGCTAAGTGTGTTTACTAGAGTGAGGGTGCCTGTAAGTCAAGGCTTAGATTGTCGTGAGGGTCGCTGATTGTAAGTAGGGTAGGTAAGACAATGCATGCCTAATGTTCTCTAGAGAGGAACCCAGTAGGGTTTGACTGGCTGTTTTGTGTTGTAACAGGAAGGAAAGATGAAAGAAAAGGAGAAAAAGAAAAAGAGAGAGAGAAGAGAAAAAAAAAGGGGGGGGGGGGGGAGAGACGAACGGGGGTTTGTATACTGTCAGTCAATACCAAGGTTCTTCTATGGGTGGATTTAGGCATAGAAGCTATCAACCTGAGCAGGTAGGTGGGGGATATAGCCCCTGAAGGGGAGAAAGTTGCCTACCGTATGATCTAGACGTGTAAAGAGAACACACAACGGAGGTTTCAAATTCAGTGGGACCAATTTGGTGCAACGGGTTGGTTGGTCCAATAGAGGGTCCTCTGGTATGTAGGGGTAGTGTTAAGCGAGTTCCAGCAGGCCCAGATATGGGAGAAATTAGTGGGGAATCGAAGTGCAGTCGCAATCAGTTCATTTCCAAGGACCGGCATTTTATCGCCACACGGGTAAAAAAACAAGAAAACCAATCAAAAAAACAAACCAAAGGTAGCAAAAAAAAAAAAGAAAAAGGAAGACAGCAATAAGGTGAGCCCCAAAAAAAAAAGAAACGGGAAGAAAAAAACAAAAACAAAAACAAACAAAACAAAATAAGAGTCTGGCTGCATTTGACCATATGCATGGCTAAAGATTTAGAAGTATTGTCCTCTGGGTAGGGAGGAGTGATGGAGAAGAAACTGTGCTGGAGATAAAGCTAGGGGCAAGGTGGTCAAGAAAGTCAGGGCTCCCGGGTATGACCAGACGTATGTGACTGACGCAGGGAAACGCAGACTTCAGATATGTTATAAACAATATAATATTATTCGCAAACACTAACAATAGACAAGCTAACATAAAACGCAGTGCAATACTAAACACATAAGTGACAGTGAAACAAACCAAACCAACCACCCCAGATTTAACAGTACATACAATGCAAGCGTCGATCAGAGGCAGGCCGGGTCAATATCAATCGGGCAGGTAGGTAACAGGGGGGAGCAAGCGGAGAATGTCGGGGTCACAAGCCAGGCTCGCAGAGGTAAGGGGCAGACAATGGGAGGTACAGAGGTCAGGCAGAGAAAGAATGGTCCAGACACAAGCCAGGGATCAGAAGCAAGAGGAATGGTCAGACAAAAAAGCCAGGGATCAGAGCAGGGTCAGCAACAAATCAGACACAGGAACAGGGGAGCAGGAACAGGGAAACAGGGCCCAGGAAAACACACACCAAGGCAGGGTCTGCAGGTACAAGGCCAATCCCTTAAATACACCAGCATAAGCAGTTTCAGGTGTTTAGCTGGCTGCTAGGTTGAATGTAGTCTCTGATTGCTGGGAGCACCCGCTGGCCAGCCCTGGTACTGCAGCCCATAACATCACAGGCGAGTCCAACCATAGAAATGCTGCCAGTCTCATTCCTGACAGTACCCCCCCTCTCTCAAGGATCGGCCTCAGACGCTCCAAAACAGTCCTAGCTGGGCAAAATGTTCCACCGCCACGGTCTGGTAACAGGCGGGATCTCGTTAGCAAAGACTAGGCAGATACACGGGATTTAGGGACGCCGGGCAGCGGCACATCCGGGCAGGACTCCGGGGCAGCGGCAAATCGGGCGGAGGCACACCGGGCAGAGGAATCACAACACCGGGCAGAGGCACACACCGGGCAGAGGCACAATCAGGGCAGAGGCACATCGTGGGAGTTGCACACCGGGCAGCGGCACATCGGGCCAAGATATCAGTCGGGGATAAGAGGCACACGGGGTCGAAGCGGCACACCGGGAAAGAGGCACAGGGAAAGCGGCACATCGGGCAGAGATAGGTAGAACACCGGGCAGCGGCACACCGGGCAACGGCACATCGGGCAGCGGAACACCGGGCAGCGGCAATCGGGCAGAGGCACACCGGGCAGCGGGCAACATCGGGCAGAGGCACACCGGGCAGCGGCACATCGGGCAGAGGCAGGAACGGGCAGGCCGCGGCCACATCGGGCAGGAGGCACACCGGGGCAGAGGCACACCGGGCAGCAGGCACATCGGGCAGAGGAAACACCGGGCAGAGGCCACATCGGGCAGTAGAGGCACACCGGGCAGCGGCACATCGGGCTTGGACTCCGGGCAGCGGCACATCGGGCATGGACTCCGGGCACACGGCACATAAGGGCTGGACTCCGTAAAGAGGCACATATCGATCACCAGGCGAAGCAGCAGGCAGCGGGCCCCCAGGCGGGGGCGACAGGCAGCGGGGCCCCCAGGGCGGCGGCAACAGGCAGCGGGCCCCCAGGCGGGGCGACGGGCGCCGGGCCCCCAGGTGGAGCGGCGCGGGCGCCGGGCCCCCAGGAGGGGCGACAGGCATCGGGCTCCCAGGCGGGGCGACAGGCATCGGCCCCCAGGCGGGGCGACAGGCATCGGCCCCCAGGCGGGGCGGCGGGCGCCGGACCCCCAGGGCGGAGCGACAGGTCTCGGGCCCCCAGGCGGAGAGCGGGCGGGTGCCGGACCCCCAGGTGGAGCGACAGGTCTCGGGCCCCCAGGAGGAGCGGCGGGCGCCGGACCCCCAGGCGGAGGATGGAAGCGACAGGTCTCGGGCCCCCAGGCGGAGCGGCGGGCGGGCCGGACCCCAGGCGGAGCGACAGGTCTCGGGCCCCCAGGCGGAGCGGCGCAAGCGGGCGCCGGACCCCCAGGCGGAGCGACAGGTCTACGGGCCCCCAGGCGGAGGCGCGCGGGCGCCGGACCCCCAGGCGGAGCGACGGGTATCGGGCCCCCAGGCGCCGGGGGCGACAGGCATCGGACCCCCAGGCGGGGCGACAGGTCTCGGGCTCCCAGGCGCGGCGACAGGCAGGATCGAGTCACCAGGCACGACAGTGGGCTCCGAGTCAACTGGCATGACCGCTCCGGGTACCGGCTCAGACATTTGGATTGCCCTGGCTGGACAGCGGGCATCGGGTCACCAGGCATCAGGTCATTTGGCTTGACAGCGGGCACCGCGTCATCTGGCAAGGCAGTGGGCACCACGTCACCAGGCACGGGACAGTGGGCTTCTGAGTCAATTGGCACGACAGCGGGCACCGGATCAGGTACCGGATTTGTCTGGCTCGACAGCGGGTATCGGGGTCACCAGGTATGACAGCGGGCACTGAGTCACCGGGCATCAGGTCATTTGGCTCGCCAGCGGGCACCGCGTCACCTGGCAAGGCAGTAGGCACCGAGTCACCTGGCCTAATAGGATGATCATCCAGGCTGGAACAATTCATCAGGCTGGATCTGTTCATCAGGCTGAGTGCAGGCATCAGGCTGAGTAGAGGCATCAGGCTGAAGAGAGGATCAGGCTGGAGTATAACAGGCATCAGGCTGGAGACAGGCATCAGGCTGGAGACAGGCATCAGGCTGAAGACAGGCATCAGGCTGGGTACAGGCATCAGGCTGGGTACAGGCATCAGGCTGGGTACAGGCATCAGGCTGGGTACAGGCATCAGGCTGGGTACAGACCTCAGGCTGAAGTGCGGGTGCCGAGGCACCAGGCTGAACCACGGAAGGCCGGTTCTCAGACGGCAGGCTCACTGGTTTGGATACAGGCAGGATGGTATTGGTTGGAAAGAATTTTAGCTCTTTTCTGGTTTTAACTACTGGAGCACTGCGAGTAAACGCAGGTCTGCAAACGAATGGAGCAGCTGGAGACAGAGAAGAGCTGGAGGATGGAACAGGGGAGGGAACAGTTGCTACAGAGGGCTTCTTTACAGGGTTAAAGGCAGGATAGGTGCAGCGAGTGGGAACAGGGTACTGACATGCGGTAGATAGCAGGGCAGGAGGAGCTGTTTGGGAATGCAGGAATTGAGCTTTGAAGGAAATAGATTAGAAGCAGGACTGGGTTTTTGTAGGCTGACTGAGGCTGGGTGCAACAAATCTGTCCATGTCTGCAGTATGGGTTGAACAAAGCTGAGCTTACACAAAGCCTGTCTGGTCAAAGACTGCACTGCGTTTATACAATCTCTTAATACCTGCGGTGAACATGCAGAATAACGCTCCAGAAAGTAATCCACATCATCCTCTAATAACCATACCAGGGACTCTACCTGGTCTGCACTAAATGGCGGCAAAAATTCATCCCTGCATTCGGGGGTATCAGATGAAACCAACTCCGCACAAATCTGAATCAATAGCTTGCACCTCAGAGAACTCTGTGCCCTGATCTACTAGAACATGAGCGAGCCGTATACATTCTAGCAGTTCATCCCGGGGGATACTCCTTCAGAGTCTGATAAGCATACTCTCTGTCATCAAAACACTAGCAGATATAAATACTCAACCTCATCAAGATCCATCTTTCCCAGCAACAAGCCAAGATGGCTTCCCTGTGCAGCCACTTCTGGTCAGGATTGGCCTTGGTGTAATGTCAGGGCTCCCGGGTATGACCAAAGGTATGTGACTGACGCAGGGAAACGCAGACTTCAGATATGTTATAAACAATATAATTTATTAACACTAACAATACAAACATAAACGCAGTGCAATACTAAAACATAACACAGTGCAAACAAACCAAACCAACCACCCACAGATAACAGTACATACAATGCAAGCGTCGTCAGGCAGGCCGGGTCAATATCAATCGGGCAGGTAGGTACAGGGGGAGCAAGCGGAGAATGGTCGGGGTCACAAGCCAGGTTCAGCAGGTAGCGGGCAGCGTGGTACAGAGGGTCAGGCAGAGGAGAATGGTCAGACAAGCCAGGGATCAGGAGAATGGTCAGACAAAGCCAGGGATCAGAGCAGGGTCAGCAACGAATCAGACAGGAACAGGAACAGGGAGCAGGAACAGGAAACAGGGCCCAGGAAAACCACACCAAGGCAGGGTCTGCAGGTCTGGCCATCCCTTAAATACACCAGCATAAGCAGTTTCAGGTGTTTAGCTGGCTGCTAGGTTGAGTCTCTGATTGCTGGGAGCACCCGCTGGCCAGCCCTGGTACTGCAGCCCATAAGGCAGGCGAGTCCCACCATTGCTGGCCAGTCCATTCCTGACACAGAGAATACAAGCCTGTGGACCTCCTGCCAGAATGGTTGGATACTCAGACAAGACCACCAAATGTGGAGAAAGGACCCATCTGAAGTTCCACATCTCCCAACAGCGTTGAAACGAGAGATTCTCGACGGGGTTCGGTACCATCTCGAAGCCAGGTTTTTATAGCCGTTTTCCTGAGTCGAGACATTGAGGGAGCATTTATGGGTATGCATGAATATTAGGTCCCAGTCGGCGTCCGCCAGACTGTCTCCCAGGTCTCTGTTCCATGCACAACAGGAGGGTAAAGAATTATAATCCCTACTCTCAACAAGGAGGGGGTAAATCTCCGAGATCAAATGTTTGCGCGGTTCAGCTTTAGAGCATAGGGATTCAAAAGGAGTGAGGGGACGAGTCCAGTTATGAAACGGTTTGTGTGAGAGCACGAAGTGTCTTATCTGCAGATAGGCCCAGAAATGAAAATCTCGGATATCTAGGCTCTCAAGCAGTTCGCGGAACGATGTTACTTTGCTGTCGCGGATAAAGTGTTTAACCAAAATCTGGTCATGTGGCCAATGCTCAGATAGGAATGACTTGTGCATGCCTGGGGGGAAGTCAGATTGAGACGAATGGAGGTTAAGGAGTTTGGTGACTCAGAGATGGATGACGATTTACAGTTCAGGCGGAGAATATTTAAGCTGGGCCCCACTAAAGGGTGGGTGAGGAGCTCTTGAGGTATATGCTTCGGCAGGAACCATGGAATCGATGTCAGGGGTGAGAAAGCATTTTCTAGGTGGACCCAATCTTTAGAAGTAGAATGAACATGCCAGTCCACTATGCGAGTAAGGTGGCATGCCCAGTAGTACCAGTGAAGGTCAGGGAGCCCAATTCCACCTCCAAGTTTAGGAAGAGTCAGTTGAGAAAAAGCAATACGCGGACGCTTATGGTTCCATAGGAATTGTGAGCAGAGTTTTTTGCAAGATGTAAAAAAAGCAACAGGTTTGTGGATTGGAAGCGTTTGAAAAAGATAGAGGAGGCGGGGGAGTATGTTCATTTTGATTATTGCTGCCCTTCCAAACCAAGAGAAGCAAGGACGATGCCATTTATGGAGGTCCTCTTGGAGAGAATGGAGGGCGGGAAGGAAATTTTTTGCATAGAGGTCATCGAGGTTGCGGGTAAGTTGCACACCGAGATAGGAAAGGGAATCCTTTTCCCAATGAAACGGGAAATCAGATTCACAGAAAGAAACTGATTCTGGGGGCAGGGAGATGTTAAGGGCAAAAGATTTGGAGAAGTTGATTTTAAAGTTTGACAAGAATCGAAAGAGGGCAAAATCTTTTAACAGATTAGGCAAAGTGGTGTGAGGATCAGCAAGGAAGAGGAGGATGTCGTCTGCGTAAGCAGCGAGCTTGTATTCCTTGTCCAATACCCTGACCCCTTTGATGTTGGAGTTCAAGCGAATTTTGCATAGTAGGGACTCAAGGGATAGGACAAACAAGAGTGGGGAGAGGGAGCAACCCTGACATGTTCCGTTTCCTAAGTGAAAAGAGTTTGACAAATGTCCATTGACCCGGACTCGAGCGGTGGAGTCCGTGTACAGGGTCATAATGAAGTTGAGCATCTTATCACCCAAACCCAGTGCCATCAGAGATGATGGCAGATAGTCCCAGGCAATTCTATCAAAGGCCTTCTCTGCATCCAGGGAAAGGAAAAAACCAGGAGTGTTAGATTTACACAGCCAATGGTGAAGGTTAAGGGCCTTAATGGTGTTGTCCCTTGCTTCCCTACCCGGTATGAATCCTCCTTGATCAATCTAAATTGATCAAGGAGGGAATCAGGGGGAGAAGTCGATTAGCCAGGATCTTCACAAATAACTTAATGTCCACGTTCAGCAGGGAGATGGGTCTGTAGTTGGATACCTGCATGTTATCTTTATTGCCCTTGGGGATAACTGTTATGTGGGCCTCCAAAAGTTGATGTTGAGGTAGGGGGGATTTGGAGAAGGTATTAAACGCCAAAAGAAAGGGGGTACCTAGGATATCCAAAAAGGGTTTATAATAGGCTGCTGAGAAGCTGTCAGGACCCGGACTCTTTCCAGGTTTTGTCTTCTTCAAAGCACACTGCAGCTCATTCAGGGTCAGGTCCATTTCCAGAGAGTTGGCCAGGTCTTCCGAAAGAGCCGTCGGGCTGTGGAGCTGGAGAAATTCAGAAATCAAAGAAGCCCTGGATTTGTCAGTGTGTGGAGGTGGGCGTTCAGGAGGGAGGTTGTATAAGGATTTATAAAAATGTTCAAAATGGGCATCAATATCAGGATTAGATGTGGCTATGGTGCCATCGGGATCTCTAATTTTATGTATCATCATACTGGATCGTTTCTCGCGGAGAGCTCAGGCAAGGAACTTTCCGCTCTTGTTAGCAAATTCATAGTATAGTTTTTGAGAGAGAATGAACCGTTTCTTAACCACTTTCCCCAATTCTGTAAGAAGCTGTGAGCGTGTACTCGTAAGTTCGGATAGGGTCGACGCAGCCAGAGACCGCTTATGTGCTCTCTCTAATGAATGGATCTTATCCGTGAGGCGTCTCAAGCGCTCTTGT
Source organism: Staurois parvus (assembly GCA_951230385.1). Taxonomy (NCBI): domain Eukaryota; kingdom Metazoa; phylum Chordata; class Amphibia; order Anura; family Ranidae; genus Staurois; species Staurois parvus. Next base: position 73,811 of record CATNWA010019278.1, read on the forward strand.
CTATCTCTTTTACGCTTGGACGCAGCTGCTATGAGGACGCCCCGGATCACACACTTATGAGCCTCCCACTGCGTGAGTGGGGAGGTATCCGGGGAGCAATTTAAAAGAAAAGTATTCAACCAGATTGGTGCGGATCTCTTGTTTGATTGCAGAGTCTGCAAGAAGGGAAGCGTCTAGGAGCCAATATTTTGAGCGTGTGTAGTTATCTGGGAACCGTAAAGTCATGGTAATGGGATGGTGATCGGAAAGAACCATCAGTTCTATAGAAGTGGCATGGAGTAGTGGGAGATCTGATTGCGACAGAAAAAGATAGTCTATCCTGGAGTACTTATTATGTGGTGCGGAATAAAATGTGTAATCTTTCACCGTGGGGTAGAGAGTTCTCCAGAAATCGTGCACTTGTAAGTGTTGTAGTTGTATGTTTATTTGTTTGAGAGCCTTAAACGGTAAAAAAGAGCTTCCGGAGGAGGAGTCTAGCAGAGGACTTAGTGGGACATTCAGATCGCCCCCTAAGATCAGAACACCTGAATGGAAAGCAGCTAGGGTGGTAGTTATTGAGCATGTGAAAGAGACCTGTTTGGTAATAGGGGCGTACACATTAGCAAATGTGACGGGTCTATTGGCGAATGAGCCCTTTATGAATAAGTACCTGCCTTCAGGATCAGCAAGGGATTCGGACATAGTGAAAGGAAGATGTCTAGCTAGTAAAATAGCTACCCCCTTCGACTTGGCCAGAGGGTTAGTGGCATGGTGGACTATGGGTAAGTGGAAATTAAAAAGCTTGGGAATGGAGTCCTGATGAAAGTGTGTCTCTTGAAGGAAGACTACATCTGCCTTTTGTTTATGCAGGTAGGAGAGCAACATGGAGCGCTTTTCGGGTGTGTTCAGACCCATGGTATTGAGTGAGAGGATTTTCAGGGACCTTGGTCTCGAGACTAAGGTGTGGGACGGCATGTTTACCAATCAGTATTGCGGGAGTCCGAAGACGCAGCGCCCTGGGGGTGGAGGGAGAGAGAAAAAAAAAGGGGAGGGGTAAAAAAAAAAAAAAGGCAGAGAAGCGAAGATAGTAAGCGTAAACGACTAGAGGAAGAGACCCGTTATTCCACGTGAGAGAAGAAGAGAAACCAGAAAGGAAAAAGACAGAAAGAGAAAAGAAGAGGGGAGGAGCACGTAGAAGAGAAGGAGATGAACAGTATGAGGCAAGGAAAGAGAAAAAGGAGAGTCGAGATAGTGATGATAGCCGTAAGAATGTTCAGTAAGAGCTCGCAGAGCCTACTGTGTTGGGAACGAGGTAGACAACAAAACGAGAATAGAACCACCGCCGGTCGGAAACCACCTTAAGATGAGTAAAAAAATTATATAGAAGAGTAGGGTTTAAAGAGGAAGGAGTCTACAGAGACCCATATTGCAGAATAAACTCAGGGTACGATATGTAGAACAGGGCCCTGGCCTTCACTGTAGAGTAGCAGGGCATAAAAGAAAAAAGGAGTCGAACACAACTGCATGGGTAGGGGCGGGGGTACAGTATGAGTGGATTAAAGCCAGTCTGAGGCTGCTTTTAAACATATATGTGCCTAGAGTATCAGGTTTAGAGGCCACAAATACTTGTGAGCCATCCGGTCATTTTGAGACATTGTCAGGCAATTAAGGGGGGAGAAGGCAATACGCGGAACCGTGGGAGGCATGACAAGTATTACAAGCATCCTCTAACAAGAAACATAGTATCAACAGGACAACATGTGCAATAACAGTTAAAGCAATGCAAAAACAGAAAAAACAGCGTTGAGTACTCACAACACAGGCAACAGGATACGCAAAGACCATTCGGCAACAAGTGTCTGTGCAGGGCTGGTTTAAGTAGCCGCCCTGCACCTGACAGGCGCAGCCTAGGTCCTAGTGCCTGCCCAGTACTGTCATAGACGACGGGTGCGCCTGGGTCCTAGTGCCCTGCTGCCTGGATGTCTTGACAGACACCTACGCATGTGTAGACCCATGCGTCGCGATGGTCCCTGACATTGCCCCCCCCCCCCCTATGGGCATCCTCCGGGTGCCCAACTGATCTCTCCTCTGCGGGTGGCTACGATGTAACTCCCGGATGAGTCTAGGGGCATGGACATTTTGGGCTGGTTCCCAAGAGTTCTCCTCTGGACCATAGCCTTTCCACTTAGTCAAGAACTGGGTCTGGCCTCCCCTGCTTCGACAATTTAGAATGGCTTCCACTTCAAATTCCTCTTGGTCCTCAACAGTAATGGCTTCAGGGGGTCTGGATTCCCAGTCCAGAAATGGATCTGAGACCACCGGTTTCAGCAATGAAACATGGAACACCGGGTGAATCTTAAAGGTTTCTGGAAGGACAAGCTCATAAGCCACTTCGTTAACCATACGTTTGACCTGAAAGGGTCCTAAAAATTTTGGTCCTAGCTTCTTTGAGGGACAAAGTAGTTTCAGGTTAGTTGTTGCTAGCCAGACCTTATCCCCTGGTTGCAGCACTAGTTCCCCCCCTTCGCTTCTTGTCAAACATCTCTTTGTTATCTTCCTGGGCCTTAGCCATGGCCTCCTGCAGTAGTTTGTTGTTATCAGAAAGAAAACTGACCATGCTTTGGGTGGCTGGAACTGTGCTTTCAGCAATCAGGTCAGGCATGAAGGTGGGGTGGAATCCGTAATTTGCAAAAAAAACGGTGATTGACCTGTGGCTGAGTGGTTTGCGTTATTGAAAGCAAATTCTGCTTGGGGCACGGAGTGTCAGCCAGTCGTTTTGTAAAAAAGACGTGTAGCACCTCAGGTACTGCTCCAAGGTCTGGTTGGTCCTCTCTGTCTGTCCGTTGGTCTGGGGATGAAAAGCGGAGGAGAGTGATATTGAGTGAATTGATCCCGCCGCGTTTTCGGATGCATCCACTTCTAGCACATATGGTAGTGCTTCGTCCGGGTAGCCCAGAATGGGAGCTGTGGTAAACAATTGTTTCAAAGTTTCAAATGCTTCCTGAGCTTCTGATGTCCATTTAAAGCGGACCCCTGACTTAGTCAGCTGCGTGATAGGGGAGACCAGACCTTAAAAATTTTCTAATGGACTTCCTGTAGAATTTGGCGAACCCAATGAATCGTTGGACACCTTTTTTATCAGTTGGGATTGGCCATTCAAGAATTGCCGCGACTTTTTGGGAATCCATTGCGACCCCCGCAGTGGAGTGATCAGACCCAGGAAAAGAAATGCTCCTGCTGTTCAAAACAACACTTATCAGCCTTGGCATATAACCGTGTAGGCGCAAACGCTCCAGAACCTTAATCACATGAACTCTATGGTGTCTAAGGATGGAGAGAATATCAGGATGTCATCTAGGTACACAATGACAAAAATGTCCAGGAAATCTCTGAAGACATCGTTAACAAAATGCTGGAAGGTGGCCAGAGCGTTGCAGAGTCCAAAAGGCATAACCAGATACTCGAAGTGGCCGAACTGAGTGCGAAAAGCTGTTTTCCACTCGTACCAAATGCGTACCAAATTGTATGCCCCACGGAGGTCCAACTTGGTAAGCAAACCGCCACTTTCAGGCTTTTGGAAGAGCTCTGGGACTAGCGGTAAAGGGTAGCGGTTCTTAATTGTAATTCGACTTTAATTCCCGATAATCTACACAAGGCCTCAAGGTTTTATCTTTCTTTTCCACAAAGAAAATACCCGCCCCTGCCGGGGTGAAGTGGAAGAACGGATAAATTTCTTCCGGAGGTTCTCCTCTATATTTTCCTTCAACACCCCCAATTCCACCTCAGATAACGGAAAAATGCGGCCAAAGGGAATCTCGGATCCTGGTAATAAATCAATAGGGACAGTTCATATGGGCGATGTGGGGCAAGGTGTCGGCCCCACGTTGCTTAAAAAAATGTCAAGGTAGTCATGATATACTACTGGAACAACCTGTCTCAGACTGGAATCCTCCTCAGCACACAAGAGAATTTTGGGGGCCCCGGCCCTGAGGCATGGCAATTTTCCGAAGGAAAACTGAGGGAACCGGTCCTCCCAGTTGATCTGGGGTTGTGGGCTTGTAGCCACGGAAGCCCCAGGATCACTGGGAAAAGGGGTGACGCAATGGCGTCAAAACGTAACAACTCCTGGTGAAAACCCATTATGGTGGTAAGCATAGGGGGGGTCTCTTGATCTTCTAATCCCCGATTTAATCTGGGAACCATCAGCTAAAAATAAGTTAAGCACCCATTTCCTGGCCTGTAAAGGAAATTTCCTGCTGACGGGCCCAAAGGTCCAAAAAACAACTGCAGGCCCCCCGCGTCAATGATTGCTGTGGTTTCCACGATCCTTCCTGGAAGCTGAAAAAAGAGGGGCACCGCTAAGTAACTGGATTGGTTTATATTCCCCATGGAATAAGAAGGAACTGAAGTTCTCGACTTACGTGCTTTCACCGGGCAAGTCCGCACGACATAGTCCAGCTTCTCCACAGTAAAAACAAGGTTCCTGGTGCGTCCTTCGCTGGCGTTCCTCTGGGTGAGGGTCTGCCGAGCCAACCCCAGCTGCATGGGTTCAGAAGTATCCACGGGAACGGCTGGTAGATTATCGGTGGCGGTTACTTGACCCTGTGCCCCTGGGAGGTGCCCATGTGACTCCTTGACCCTGGCCTGACCTCTCAGACCGGCATTCCTGCAACCTGCGATGGATTTGGATCGCCAGGGCGATCAGATCTTCCAAGGACTCTGGGAGGCCAACTCGGCTAGCTCATCCTTTAGGGCCTCCGAGAGTCCGACCCGGAATTGGTGACGCAGGGCAGCATCATTCCAACGCGCATATTCCTCTGCTGCTCTGCGACCCTGTCGGAGTGAGTAAAGGGTGGATTCGCCGAAGCCACCCATTGGTGGTCGTCGTAAAGGATGGCCATAGCTTAAAAAAATGCGTCTACAGACTGTAGCTGGGTAAGCCTGACTTTCCCTTAATATCTATGGGCCCAGTCCTGGGGTTCGTCTTGTATTAGGGACATAACTGAATCCTACTTTGACCGACTCAGTGGTGAACGTCTTGTACGGGGTTGCAGGTCAAAAATATAGCAGACATGCGTTTTTATCAAAAGACCTGAATCGTGCACGATCTCCCCGAAAATGTTCAGGCATGGGAACACGAGATTCTGCGGTTGAAGGTGCAGCCGCAGCCCCTTGTGGGAGATCTAGATGGTTCCCCCCAGAGCCGACCGAACAGCCGAAGCCTGGCTCTGGGAAGGAGTCTCAGACACGGTCATGGTATCAAAACGATTTTCCCAAACGTGAACCTTATATCCTGGAGTGCAAGTTACTGCCTTATGGGAGATACAATGTCCGGCAAGATGTCCTACTAGCGGGGAGGAGGCCTCCCTCCAGACTCATTCATGGCCGAATGGTAACCTGTAAAGCAGACCACCTGACAGCCACCTCTATCAGTCCCCTGATAGCGCCTACCCACAGAGGTGTGGAGTCTAAGTACCGGAACAACCTTGTTCACACAACGGGGCCCCTGATGGTGGGGATGGACTTTTGAGGAGCGTTCCGGGACCAGGTCGCAGCTACCGAGTATCTCCTACAAGAGGTAATGAGGAGAGTACTGCCAGAGGCTTCTGGTGGGATAAGAAGTCTGATGTGAGGGAGCCCGGGGATCCCTTGAGTATCGGATGGGATGAGCCAAGATCCAGAGTTCTAACAGGCCTGTGTCAGTAACTAGCCCGCGTCGGTGCCGGTTACCAAGAATGGTAAGCAAGAGCAGGGATTGTCGGAGTCACAAACACAGGGTCAATACCAGAAGAGCAGATCTACAAAGGGAAGCATCCATGAGCAGAGTCCAGCTAAGCCCAGGGGTCAGGACAGGAGAAGGCCCATACAAGGTTCAGACAATCCAGATCAGAGTACTCACAACACCCAGCGCAACAGGATACGCAAAGACCATTTCCGGCCAACACAAGTGTCTGTGCAGGGCTGGTTTTAAGTAGCCTGCCCTGCACCTGAACAGGTGCAGCCTAGGTCCGAGTGCCTGCCCAGTACGTCCCATAGACGATGGGTGTTGGCGCCATCGGTCCTATGCCTCTGCTGCCTGGATTGTCTTGACAGACACCTACGCATGTGTAGACCCATGCGTCGCGATGGTCCCTGACACATGTTGTGGCACTGTATCCTAGGCCTGCGTGGTGTCTCATTGCAGTAAGTAGCAGCCGGTGTCCCCTCGGCTGCAGAAGGGAGGGGGAGAGGGGGGAATGGAGAGAAGAGAGGGAGAAGGCTGGGCGGCGCCCAGCTCTCTCTGCTTTGTGGGAGCTACAAAAACAGGCTCATTTAATGTGGTCTCCACAGTGGTGTGAGAGAGCCCCATGGGGACTGGGACCGGGAGCGCCGGAGGGCATCCGGTCGGGTTTCCCCATTACACAGGAGGCACTGGTCTCACCCTGCCTCCTCTGTGCGGTAGCGGTGGATCGGTCCGTCCCCGCCCGGCGGAGCTCCGGATTCAAAACAGCCATGCTCGTCGGCGGCTTAGCTACGACCCCGTCTCTTGTTTCCCTTTATATCTTATTTCTGTAATGGTTGTACATATTTCGAATGTCTAGATAATATATATTTTGACAGCAGAATCTAAAAATCTAAAGGGTTGGCAAATAAAAAAATAACTAAACAAAAATGGTGTGGGGGTCCCCCCTCCCATCCATACCAACACCTTCGGGTCCTGGTATGGAGTTTTGAGGGGAAGTCCCATGTCAAAATGAAAAAAAAAAATGGCACGGGCCCCCCCCCCAAAATCCATACCAGAAACCCTTAAGCGAGCATGCAGCCCGGCAAGGTCGAGGAAAGGGGGGGGTATGAGCGAGTGCACCCCCCGAACCCATACCAGCGGTCCACATGGCCCTCTACATGGGGGGGTGCGTTGGAGGGCAGGGGGAGCTCCCCCCAAAGCACCCTTGTCCCATGATTGATGGGGACAAGACCCTCTTCCACCACAACCCTGCCCGTGGTTGAGATTGTGAGGTGTCCTGCAGGCGGGTCACTTATCAGAATCGGGAAGCCCCCCCCATTAAACAAATGGGCTCCCAGAACCCCCCCATGTAAATAAATGAGTTATGGGGTTTTACATGGTACCGCTACTGATTCATCACAACCCATAAACAAATAGTGTAGCGTAAACAAAAGACCAGGAACACAACGGTCTTTGACCAGGTCCTCTTATTAAAAGAAAAATCTAAAAGGATGTCCCCCTTGAAGTAGATGCCAAACGCAATCACACTGTAAAGCCGGCTAGCGACCCTAAAACAAAAAAGGGTTCCGTTCCCGACGATGACATCCAGCCCCTCTGGCTGTGAGCTTGGTTTGAAGCTCGTTAAAATATGTAAGTGGGGCAAGGGCCACCCAGCGGACATCATCCTATGTGACCACACCGCCCCATGTGACATCATTGATCGCACATGGGGTTGGGGTCCACGTGCGTGATGTTCCCCCGGTTGGCCCTCACACCCTTACCTATATAAAGAACTGTCCCAAAACCACCCGGAGCTGTCACAACCTAGACCGCAGGAGCCAGCATCGGGAATGGAACTTTTTTTTTTTGTTGTTGTTTGTTGGTTTTCCGATTCGCGCGGCGGCTTACAATCGTGATTGACAATGGATCTACTTCGGGGGACATCCTTTGACAACAGGTCCCTTTATTAAAAGAAAAATCTCTAAAAGACCCGTGTCCTGTTATTTTTTTATTTACACTACACATTTTGTTTTTGGTGACATGAGTAGCAGTACCATGTAACCCCATACTCATTCACATAGGAGGGCCTGTGGATCCTGCGGGGCCCCCTTGTTAAAGACAGGGGGCTTCCAATTCCGATAAGCCCCCTGCCCGCAGACACCCCACAACCACCACACCGGCCAGGGGTTGTGTGGAAGAGGCCCTTGTCCCCATCAACATAGGGACAGAGGTGCTTTGGGGGGAGAGCCCCCCTGCCCCAAAGCACACTCCCCCATGTTTTAGGGCAAGTGGCCTGGTTATGGTTTCAGGGGTGTGGGAGAGAGACACTCGCATCGCCCCCCTCTCCCCCCCCTTTCCTGACTTGCTGGGCTGCGGTGCTTAGATAAGGGTGGGTCTGCTATGATTAGGGGGGGAACCCCACAACACCATTTTTTTTTCTATTTTGGGTGTGTGGCTTCGCCTCAAGATACATACCAGACCCAAAGGGCTTGGGTATGGATGGGAGGGGAGGGGGGACCCCACGCATTTTTTTTATTTAATATGGTGCTGGTTTTCTTTAAATGTAATTTCTGGCTTTTTTTTTTTCTTTCACTATAGCCTCAGAAAATCAAGCTGTCCACGTATTCTTTGAGTCTATTCCTCTAAAGGAAACAATGTTTTACTTTGATTTTAGTATAAGATACAAAGTTTCCGTGTAACTCCAGGGAAAGTGATAGCTAAGCTTGTGGACTATATTGAAAGAAAAAAAAAAAGGCTGGCATTTGCATTTTAAAAATTCAGCAACCCTCGACATACACTTTGTTTTGCGAAAAAAATTAAAGACAAAATTTAGAAATCCCGAGGCTTTATTTTCAATGTAATTTCATTCAATAAACCGAAAATTTATATTGTTTAACTGAGCGTTCGTAAACGGTTTACGCCTGTATTAGTATTGCAATCCTTTGTATTGGGATACATAGAAACCAACTATACATCTAAGTGGCAACATAGGCACATTTGGGTCACATGTGAGATATCTGGCTATTACAACTGACCTTTTCCCAGGACTTAGTGTGATTCACACCACAGAAATAGAGCTTCGGATTTTGTATCACAGCCTGTAGTGGATAAGTGGTTTGCACTCTGCTGCCTCAAGCACTTGGGTCGGGTCGGTTTGAATCCCAACCACGCAATGAAAGTTGCATGATCTCCTTGGGTATACCCTAAAATAGATGGTGGTGGCAGCATCTTGCTTTCTGTCTAAATGCCCCTAGAATGTAATTAAAGAGACCTTGTCTGTTCAAACACCTTCAAAGCTGATACTAAGCAAAATGGTAGTGTGACAAGAACACCCCACCGGAAAAAAAGAAGGTTATTGGGTGATCCAGGGGAGTAATATGAATTCAAAAATTTTCCCAAAAAATTTTTATTTGATCACATAATCATGAGGGGGTTAAACAGAGCTGGTGTACTATAAAAAAAAAAAAATTTTTAAAAAGCACTAGGCGTCTTCAGTTTGGGTCATCTTAACAAATAGAGTCCACAAGGCAGATTTTAAAAGTGGTGATATAGTTACCCGGGTTTCCAGGGGTTTTTTCGGCTTTATTCGAGAAAACCCCATGTAGCAGCGAATGTTTTCCCAATGTATGTCAGGTATCCCCTGAGGGAAAAAGGCTGGAATTACAAAAATATATAGTATATATATTAAATAAATAAAAAACCAAAAAGAAACCAGTAACACAATCGAATATGATCACATAGGCCTCCCTCTAAAATGGCCATGGATACTACTATTTTAACTTCTCAAAAATAAGGAAATAGACAGCCATGCCTTACGTTAAATGAAAGGAACAAATTAATAGATAGATAAAACACCAAATAGAAACAGATCCCACAAGTACAAAAAAGATTCTGATGGCATATACAGAACCCAAATAGGGAAAAAAAATAATCTAGGCATCAGTCACCCAGAAAATAAAACCAAATAGAACTGGGATTCACAAAATATCAAAGAAGATCCACGATTAGAACATATTTACTAACTTGAAGATAAAAGGGGGGGATCAGGAAAGAACAAATGAGAAATTCCAAGATACGCTATGGACATGAAGGAAGCCAGGTAGTCCACAGTATAAATTCCAAACACGATATACTGTGTATAGCTAAAGCATTTACATCAGCTATAGAACCTGAGATTCCTGATACCCAATAAAGTTTCCAAAGATATTGCTCAAAATGAAGAAAAAGGATTACATTATTCCATATACTTGTAATATAGCATATAGCAAGGCCTTTGCCAACCTGAATTTTTATACCCAAAAGAAGGGTTTCCTCCAAAAATTGCTCAAAATGAAGAACCCTCTAACCTAACGGTATCATGAAGGAAAGAACTAATGTCACATGCACAACCCCTAGATAGGAAAAGACGTAGACATTAATATAAAGTAAGGATCGTCCACCAAAAGAAAAGAGATTAAAAAGCAAAGATGCTTTAACGAATATACAAGGTTAAATTTAGGCCCAGAATGAAGAATAAAAAATATCTAACACCATACAAGCTCCTAAGAATGCCTCAACAGCCGGATAGCTAATTTTTAAGGAATAATACCACCAATAGGAATATATAGGCTATCAAATATAATAACAAAAGAAAAAAACAGAATAGCCTTATTTGTTTGCCAAGAAACAAAAGAATTAATAACAATAGCAACAATTATAATAGTTTAAAGAAAAATCCAAGGGCCTTCCCAGCAGGGAAAAGATGACATACCCCGCCGTACCCTTCCAGCAAAGACAAAAATCTTATGGGCGCCGGCACACATGAAACCCCGAGCGTCAGGTGACGATCAAATACTTGACGCGTTTCGTTAGGATCAATCATAGAATAGAGTTCCGTCAGTACGAACTGGGAAAAAAATAAACAAGACTTCGCATAAGATAATATGAAGAATAGGAATTTAAAATGCATACCAAAGAGTATCTCAGCGCTAAAACATCTTGTGTTGAAAGAATATCATTGAACAGTATAAATAGACCTAAACAGAGAAAAAAAGACAAAAAAAGACATATATTTTAAAAATGATTGGCTGGATATAGAGAAAGGGGCCTAAATATCATTATAAATCAGAAGAAAAGAAAAAATATAAAAAAAGAATAAAGATAAAAGAAATTAAATAAGAACAAAATACTTTCCATGGGGAAGACAGCAAGACCAATTCCGCTACCCAAAAAATCAAAATATAAGTCCAAAATTCTGAAATAAAATAAATTATCTAGAAAAAGAACAATAAAAAAAGAATCAAGGTGAATATCGATCTAACAAATAGCAAGGAAGAAGTCGATCAAACGAAAAAAACATTTTTTAGGAATAATAGAGGCATTCATCAATGAGTGAAGGAGAGGAAAGCTAAAAAGAATGGTTATTTTTTTAAAAGAAAAGACAGCGGGCGGAACCGGGGATCAAACAAAAAAAACAAAAAATCAAGGGGACAAAGGAAGAAAGAAGCACCCTGTTCCCCCAAAAAACCACCCAATAAAAAAACGCACCCGAAGCCAAAAAGAGATAAACCAACATAGAGGGGGGAGTGAATGTTTAAAGGTAAAAAATCTTTCCAAAATTTTGTATTAAAAAAAAGACATAAAATTTATACGGAAAGGTTTAAACCCTTCTCCCCCCCACGGAAAAAAATCCCTATTTGGGGTTTTAAAAAAAACTAACTTTTTCCTGAAAAGATCCTTCTGAGAATTCCTATTTATCTAGAAAAACAAAATCCTATGACCTCAAAAGAGGGAACAACAGGCTTTGAGAGAACCTTATTAGCCTTCTCTGAGGAGACCTCCTAGAAGTGAGCCAGGGGAGGTTGGATGTCTCTTATAAGTGGAAAAGACACACCTAGACTTAAAACTTTCAACTCCGTCCGAGAAGAATCCCAATATATCAGGGAAAACAAATGGTTAAGTACTTCCTAATCGAGTACACAATGATCTGGGGAAATTAGAACTGACAATGAGGTACGGGTGGATAACCTGCACTAAGCAAGCGAAACGAATGCCCTTAGGAACTTAAGAATGCCAAAACATTGGGAATCAAATAGAGTGATAAAGAGGGGGAATTGGGTTAGGGTATAATGGGGTAGGGGGGAGGAGTAATGAGAAGGAGGTAAACTTTAGACAGTTGAAGAGTCAGTACATATCATAAACCCTGCTAATTAACCCGTTTCCAAAACTTGGTAGTTGATTTAAATAAAAAAGTGAGATTTGGCACATGAAGCAAATCTATTAACCAAACGGGAATGTGATATGTTGACAGTTGAAGGTATATAATATCCCACCTTCGTATGTAATTTCCAAAAATACACAAAAATCCCTCTCAACCACCCGGGACGCCCATATATCGCCATTGGTGGCCCTTGGAAACCCCAAAGGTAAATTTTTAGATGATTTAATTAGGATCTGGTTTTAAACTCAGATCTTAGTAAAAGACACGGAGATGTACTTAAAAAAAACCAAATGTAAAAGTAAAAAAAAGGTGCACTCCTGGTCGGCATTTATGGGAATCCCTCACACCTCTATCCCACATCCTGGGGGCAAAAAGCGTGGCCCACTTTTTGGAGACACATTTTTTTGAAATGGAGGCTCAAAATGAAATTTATATTGGGTTTGTTGGAATTTTTTTGATTTAAAACTGTTTTTCATTTTTGGGTTCCTTCACAACAAATAGGGTACCTCCATGGGAACCTTGGGCCCCGGCATTGCATGTTACATCTAGGGCATGGGGAGGGATTGGGGGAAAACCCCCTTTCCCCCATAACCAAAACCAATAACTTTGGTTGCGAAAAATTGATGATGTCCTGATGGGGTTGGGGTGGTGTATTTATAGCTTAAAAGGTTTATGGAATTTTTGAAAGACAATGATAGGAAAATTAAACTTACTTTTTTACAGTAATAGAAGGGGATAACTTTTTTAGATCGTCAAACTCTGTCTACGGGAAAAGTTTGGTTACTAAAAAATTCAGAAAGGAAACAGCGGCTAAAACACTTCTCCAGCAATAGTAACATCCAAGGATTTAAAACAAGGAATTCCTTTTGGTCAGTTTCAGGAATAAAAAAAATTGTACAGGAAACTGGATATAGATATGAAACTATTTAGCTTTATAAAAGGTTCAAAGGGGAGGCTTTTTAATAAACTCTTAGAAGAGCAAAAAGAAGGCCCTCGGTAAAAAAGAGAGGAACTGATAAACAAACCAAAATTAAAGCTAGCGAGAACCTTGAAAAACCACCGGGGAAGATTTTAACTAAAAATTTTGGGCAACGTGGGGGGAAGTTGGGAAGGCCCCGGACTTCCCCTTGGTATTATTAACTCAAAACCCGCAGATAGCCAAATATAGGGGAAAAGCCCCTCAAAAGGTAGCAAAACAACTCGGAATCTAAATGATATACTATACAATCAGAATTCCAAGGGCACCCCAGAAAAACTGGTTAACAGGAGGCCGGTAAATTTTTGGAATGTTCCCTTGTGGTCACTGTCAGATATGCCCATTTGTGATAAGTCAATCATTCTTTAAAAATGAAATTTCTAAGATATTCCCCAAAAACCAGCTTTATTAATTGCCAAGTAGCAAAATAGTGTACTGAAAAGAATGCCCCGTAAGAAAATGTATTAGGTAAAACCAAAAGGAACCTTTGGGGCTCGGATTGGTAAAACGGAGACATAAAAAGAAAAAAGGAGTAAGAAAAGGGAGAAAAAAAAAAACCCATTGGCCCAACATTTTTTAAAAAAGTCCATGGGGGGCAAAACAGATGTCTAAAAGTAAAAGGATTTTCTGTGAATTTTTCAGCCCCTCGGGTGACTTTTTATAAAATTCCCCCTAAAAGGAAAATTTTTGGAATTTTTCCCTGGGGGCACTTGCCCCCTATGGACTTAATACAGAACTTTAAATTTGGGGTTTTTTTGAAAAGATTTTCTTGGAGCCTCTACATATCCTAAGCCATAATCCAAATTTTGATATCCTTTATGTAACTAAATAGGGTATATTTGGACAAAAAATTTAATTTAAATTTGTATCTATTCTTTTTTCTCTAAATAAAAATAAATTCAAATAACTGGATTAAATTGAAAACCTGGGTAGCCCGGGCTTGGCTTATTCTTCCCCCTGGAACCCCGTATTGGTTTTTGGTAGAAAGGAACCCCAAAAAAAGAAAACAGTATGATAACATAAATTCCAACAAATCCAAAATAAATCATTTTTAGCCCCCATTTTTGGAAAATGTGTCTCAAAAAGTGGGGCCCCGCTTTTTGTCCCCAGGTATGTGGGGTGAGGTGTAAGGGATTCCCATCAATGGACCAGAGTGCACCTTTTGGGACTTTTCATTTAGGATCTTTTTAAGTACATTCCAGTGTCTTTTTCATAAGACGAGTTCTAGAACCCAACCTTAATTAAAAACATCACAAAAATTTCCTATTGGGGGTTCCAAAGGGCCACCATGGCCGATACTATGGGGGGTCCCGGGGGGTTGAGAGGGATTTTTGTGTATTTTTGGGAATTTAAAAAGGGGGATATTATATCATCAAATGTCACATATCAATTCCCGTTTGGTTAATAGATTTGCTTTATTGCAACTCCCTTTTTTATTTAAATCAAACAAGTTTTGGAAACGGGTTATAGACGGTTTTTATATGTATCCGACTCTTCAAATTCCCCAAGTACCTCCCTTTTCCTACTCCACCTCTCCAATAAAACTACATTCCCCTCTTTATACTCTTTTTTATACAATGTTTTGGGATTCTTAAGTTTCCCCAAGGGCGTTCGTTGTCTTAGGAGGTTATCACCGTTCCTCATTGTCCAGTCTATTTTCCCCAGATCATTGTGTACAGATCTAGGAAAAGTACTTAAAACCATTTGTTTTTTTCCCCCCTGATATTGGGTATTCCTTAGGTGGGACGGGGGTATTTTAAGGGTAGGGGGTCTTTTCCACTTAAAAGAGACATCCACCTCCCCGAGGGGCTCCACTTTCGATGAGGTCCCTCAGAGAGGCTAATTACGGTCTCTCATAGCCTGTTGTTTCCCTCCCTGATTGATCCTAGGGATTTTGTTCTTCTCTAGATAAATAGAATCTCAGAAGGATCTTTTCAGGAACAGGATTTTAGGTCTTATAGACCTCAAAATAGGTCCATTTTATCCGTGGGGAGAAGGGTAAAAACCTTTTCCGTCGTAAATCATATGTCTTTTTTTTCAATACAAATTTGGAAAGATTTATTACCTTAAGATCATTCACTTGCCTCCCCCCTCTATGTTGGTCTTTAGCTCCTTGTGGCATTCGGGTGCGATTTTGATTGGGTGTTTTAGGGTAACAGGGGTGCTGCTTTCTTCCTTTGTCCCATTTGATTTTTTTTTTGTTTGTTTTTTTTCCCCGGTTCTCGCCCGCTTCTTTTTTTTCTAAAAAACAACCATTTTTATAGCTTTCCTCTCATCTTCACTCATTGATGAAAGCCTCTAATTCCTAAGAAATTTTTTTTTACGTTTTGACACTTCTTCCTCCATTGTTAATCGAATATCTCACCTTTTTCCCCTCCTAAATCTCCTTTTAAATTTTTGTTTCGTAACTTTCAGATTTGAAAGATCTCTTGGAGCCTTCTACAAACCCAAGCCATAAATCCCCTATTATGAATCCTTTTTGTGAAATAAATATGGATATTTTGGCAAAATAGAATCTTAATTCGTATCTGATTTATTTTCTCTAGAAATTAAAATAAATTTAAAAACTGGTTTTTTATTTAAAAACCTGGGTAGGGGAAACTGGTCTTGATGTTTCCCCCCTGAACAAGTATTTGCTAATTTAGATTTCCCTTTTTTTTAATTTAATTTTTTCTGAAGGGATCGATTTATAATAAATATTTAAGGCCCCTTCCTTCTATTCTCCCAAGCAATCATTTATTTAAATTTAATATATGTGTTTAATTCACTTTGGGTCTATTCCCAATGTAGTGATACTCTTTCAAACACAAGATGGCGCGGTGGGAGGACTCCTTTGGTGATGGCCATTAGGAAGCACCATATAAGGCGAAGTATTGAAGTCCCCTCCCCAGTTCTGGACCTGAAGTCCAGCGGTGAATGGCGGACTAAACGCGTCAACGTAATTGACGTCACTACGCTCCGCGCGTCCATTCAACAGGGTGTGCGTCTCCCAAGAGGCGGGAATGGACGGACGGTGTCACAGCTCCACTGCTCAGGACGGCCCCTTGACCCTCTGAAAAACTACCATAACAGGCATAATGATGCAAAGCGGCTCGCAAACCTGGCCTCTCTATCTTCAGTGAACTTTCATCTTCCACCGGTGGCAAGGTATATACCTTAGCTTACTTACGGCTGTTTAGATGAGCTGCATAGAGCCTATTTATGGTCGTTTTAAACGAGTGCATGGTTCAAATTTGGGCCTAACTATACCCTGTACTCCTTCGGGGGGGGAATCTTTGCAAATCCTCTTTGTAGGACGATCTACCTATATACAACATATCTACGCTCTCCCTCTCTATGGGTTCGTGCCTGTGACATAGCCATATCCTCATCGAAACCGCAAATAAACCTTCCCTCATTTTGAGGCAAATTTTTGGACAACCCTTTAATTGGGCTATAAAAGATTCAGTTTTTTGCAAAAGCCCTGCTATATGCTATATACACAGTATATGGGACTTAATAATCTATCTCATTTTGAGCATTTTTTGGAAACCCTTTAATGGGTATCGAGTATTCCAGGCCTGTAATAGGGCCTGTTATATGCTATATTACACCTGTATTATGTTGTTGGACAACTATGAACTGTGACTACCTGGCTCCTCAGCACCGCCCATATGCATCTTGGAAAAGTATCAAGGAACCTGATCCTATTTTTTCCAAAGGTCGACAGATGTCTTCTTGATCTTCATTGATGGTACTATATACCCACTTCTGTGTGTGTAGTTTTATTTTCAGGGTGACCTGAAAGCCCATGATTTTTAAATTTTTCAATATTTTTCTATATATACAAGAAGTCCTCAGAATCACTTTGGTACTGTGGACTTTATTTTTATTTTGGGGTGGCTATCCAGGAAGTCCCTACCCATAAGAAACGCTGGCCTGTTCATCCTCACCTTTGAGAAGGTAATAGTCGTATCCACTGAACCATTGTAGAGGGAGGCCTGGTGAAATATTGGATGTGTTTCTGGTTTTTTTGGTTTTCATATTTCCATATATATACTATATATTTTTTTTGTATTCCACAGCCTTTTTCACATCAGGAGATTAACCTGACATTACATTGGGAACCCACATTCCGCTGCATACATGGGATTACTCGAATACAAGCCTAAAACCCATGGAAACCCATGATAACACTATATCACCCCCTTTACTAACTCAGCCTTGTGGTACTCCTATTTTTGGTTAAGACGACCCCTTAAACTGAAGGACGCCCCCTAGTGCTATTTAAACATGATTTCTATTTTATTTCATATGTACAAGCCATGCTCATGTGTAAACCTCCCTCTATGATTATATGTGATCTCAAATAAAGAATTGTTTTGAATATTTTTTGAAATTCCATATTACTCCTCCGTGGATCCACCTAATCAACCTTCTCTTTTCCAGGTATGGGTGATCCTTGTCACACTACCATTTTGCTTAGTAATGTAGCCATTCTGGTTTTAGTGGATTCCACACTTATACCAAGAGAGTCGGAGAATAAGTTAATGACACTCGTACTAGCTTCTTGTCATTATTGGTTGGCTTGTTGGTGCTTTATTGTTGGGACATTCAAAGGCCTGCACCTTTGTGTGAATGTCAAAACAGATGAGGATGAGAATAAGGGCCTGGAACTAATGATTGCTATGATGAGAGAGAACAAAAGATTTAAGAAAACATAAATTACTGGCATGGAGTCCCCCCCCCCCCCCCAATCCACAACCAGAACCCTTATCCGAGCATTGCAAGATGCCTTCCAAAGATTTATTTCCTCTTCTGTTGCATTGCCCTGCTTGGTTTCACATCTAGATGCGATTTACAATTGATGCTTTTTGTTCGGCAAATTCACCGTGTTTTTCAGCAGATTTAACCAACAAGTTATTGCATTTTCAATTGTGTTTTTGCATTTGCGATAGTCTATTGTAGTCCTTAATTAGAGTGAGACGAATTCGAAGTTAGCCGACCGTGGAATTCGGTAGTCTCGAAATAATCGGAACAAAAATTTCGAAAAAATATAGCCTAATTCGTGACGCACTCCGCGAAATCCGAAAATTTTTTCCGAAGAACATGGCGGCGCTGACATGTGCGGCGACGGAGCGGGGGGATGTCTGGGAAGGCGCGCAGCCAAGGCACCGCTGACCACATAGATGCATTCCTCAACGACAATGTGATCGCATCAGCCAATCCAGCAGCCAGCCATCTAGCACTGTGTCATGGTCGAGCTATAACACTTAGCGGCCATTTTGGAAATTCTTCATTTGCCTGCACGTCATTGAACAGAGGCAGACCCGCTCTGTATTAGGGACAGGGACCAGAGTTAGGGCCCACAGACAACGATTACTTGGGGGACAAGAGATAACGATACTTAGGGACAAGAGAACTATTACTCAGGTAAGGGACACAGAAATTTGTTATTTAGGGCCACCAGAATCGTTACTTAGGACAAAGAAACCGCCTAGTTAGGTGCCCCACAGAATTCATACTCAGGGACAGACAAGAACTTGTTTACTGAGTGCCCAGAGCATTGTTTTACTTAGGGCCTCAGAAAACCCATTATTAGGGCCACGAATTGTTACTCAGTGACAGACAGAACTTGTTACCTGAGTGCCAGAGAATTGTTACATAGGGGCCACAGAAACTCTTTAGTTAGCGGCCACAGAATTGGTTACTTCAGGGACAGACACAGAATTGGTTACTGAGCCGGCCACAGAACTGTTACTTAGAGCCCAACAATTAATTGTTACTCGCACAAGGCCCAACAGACTTGTTACTCGCACAGACACAGAATTGTTACTGAGGGCCACATGAACTGTTACTTAGGGGCCACCAGAATTGTTATCTCTAGCACAGACACAGAATTTGTCTACTCACAAGGGCTCAGAACAGAAATTGTTAACTGAGTTGCCCCAGAGGAATTGTTACTTAGGGCCACAGAAACGTTTAATTAGGGCCACAGCAATAGTTTACTGCCAGGGACAGGACAGAAATTGTTACGTGAGTGCCCAGAGAAATTGTTACTTAGGGGCCTACATAAACTTTAAGTCCTAGGGCCACTAGAACTTGTTACTCTCAGGGACAGACACAGCAATTGTTACTCGCACAGGACACCAGAAACTGTTACTGATGGCCACAGAAACTGTTTACTTAGGGCCACAGAATTGTTACTCCGCACAGACACAGGAATTGTTACTCGCACAGACACAGAATTTGTTACCTCAGGGACACAGAACTGTTCTGAGGCGCCACAGAACTGTTACTTGAGGCCACAGAAGTGATACTTTCGCACAGACAGCAGAATAGTTATCTCGCACAGACACAGGAATTGGTACTGCAGGGCCACAGAAACAGTTTAACTTGCGCGGCCACCATGAAACGTAAAATAATCAGGGGACACAGAAATTGTTATTCTGAGGGCCACAAGAACTGAGTATTACTTAGGGCCACAGAATTGTTACTCGCACAGACACAACTTGATACTCGCGCACAGACACAGAATTGTTTACTGAGGGCCACAAGAACTGGTTAACTTGGCGGCCAACAGAAACGTTAATCAGGGACACAGAATTGTTACTTAGAGTGCCACAGAACTGTTTACCTTAGTGCCACCGACTTGTTAACTTACTCGCACAGACACAGAATTGATACTCGCGACAGAACACAGACTTGTTATCCAGAGTGCCCACAGAACCTGTTAACTTGGAGCCACAGAAACGATAATCAAGGGACACCAGAATTGTTACTGAGGGCACACAGAAACTTGTTTTACATTAGGCCCACGAGAATTTGTTACTTCGCACAGACACAGAAATGTTACTCGAGGGCCCGACAGCACTCGTTACTTAGGGCCCACAGAATTGATGCTACGCAACCAGACACAGAATTGCATTACTACGCACAGGACACAGAATTGCTTACTGAGGGGCCAACAGAACTGCCTTACTTGGGGCCACAGAAACGTTAACTCAGGGACACAGAAATTGTTACTGAGAGGCCACACGAACTGGTTTACTTAGGGCCACCAGAATTGTTACTCGCACAGGGACCACAGAATTGTTAACTCAGGGACACAGAATTGTTATCAGGGACACATAATCGATTTCATAAAGAGTATGTCAGACAACATGCAGAGGCAGTGGCAGAGGACCGGGCAATGTGTTTAGAGGAGCGGCAAGGCAGACGTGGCAGCAGCAGGAGGAACGGGTCGACGGCAGCCACTATACGCAGCCCAGAGGCCAGTGCTACCGGTTGTCATCCCAGCGGTCGTGTATCTCCACCGACAACCCTGCCGTCAGTCGATGGGATGGCTCGGTCATCTCTTCCCTTCTTCCAGGTTCACCTCTGACACCTACCACAGCAACGCGTCGTGTGGGTACGTCAGGACACTAACGTTCGTTGGCATGGCCCCGGGACCAAGCCCCACTGAAACTCACGTGTTCCTCTACTACCTGCCCCAGTCCTTGTGGTGTTCCCTCACCAACGCGACCGCATAGATCACATGCTGTGGGTCTCAGCCCCACTGTTACAGTGAGGAAGAGCTAACAGGAGGGCGGTCATGGAACGGGGGGGAGACATCCGCCTTTTCAGCAGCCAGGCGATGAAGAAGTAGATGCAGAGGGAGAGTCGGCGCCCGGTACGCCGTGTCTAGAGGACCAGGTCTGAGTCTCCTGACCCACCGAGCTCAGCGAGGGGGCTAGTAGAGCGAGCGCGAGAGACCCTACTTGAATGATGAGGATGGTGATTCGCTAACTTGGCAGCCTCGTCGTCCATCATCAGGACAATTTCTTCCCACATCCTGCAGGCGAAAGCGGGTTGGCAGCTTGGCAGTGTAGCGAAAAACAGGGGGGGGGGGGTGGGGTTTTTTCGGTGGGTTGCCCACGGAGACAGCAGTCAGGGGTCGCAGCAGTGTCAGTGGGAAGTCAGAGTCAGTGGACCCCAAAACGGCCACGGAGTAGAGCAACCAGCTCCACTGCAGCCTACCAGTCGTTGGTGCCGGTGTGCATCTGAGGAAGCAGCATGTCAGCCAGTGACGGAGTATCGTGGGCAAAGTTTTCCTACTCTGGCGGTGTTGACAATTTTTCGTCAAGCCGCCTTCCACGAGGACAGTAAACGTAGCCGTATGGTCGACTATCGAGCGGCCAGAAACGCTCAAGCCGTGGCCAGGGGGGCCCATGTTGGGACTACAGCGTTGCGGCTAGCGATATTGCAGCGTCCGCCATTTTGGTGGCCTGGGAAATAACCGTGATGATAACAGATACGGCGGTTCTGCCCCGCCCCAGCCCCCCGCTTCCATCACCCGCTCCGTTACTTTGGCTCCGTCACACCGACGTCACTCGCACCTCCATCCAGGCACCCCCAGTCAAGGCCTTCCAACACCTCTGCTGAGGGAGTGTGTCGCCTCAGTTGGGCATCATCCGCTCGTTCAGCAGATATGCCTCCTTCTCCTGCTACTCCTCTTCACGGATTCCGTCAGCAGTCTTTCTTGGAATCCGATTCCAAGAGAAGCGTGCAGCAGTTTGCCGAGCACGCCACCCGACGGGTGCAATGCAAAAAAATAAGCTTGCATGTCCTCCTGTCCAAAGTTGCTGGGTGTTGCTGCAGTCCCTCCCTTTCCAAGTGGGTGGACTCAGCACCTTTCCGATGAAATGATGGCCTTGTGCCTGCGGTCCGCGGTGTGGAGAGTGCCAAGCCGTCATTTTCTTCGCCAAAAAGGCAGTGCCCGCCATGCATTCACATGTAGAAGACGATGGTGGGCCAGACTTTGAGCATGTCGGTCTCTGCCAAAGGTGCACCGTTTGGGGTCCGGGCCAGCGCCGACGTGTGGAGCTGTAACTACGGTCAGGAACAGCTACATTTCTCTACATTTACGGCCCCACACCACTGGCGTGGAACGCTGTATCACCCCAGGTGCCGTCACTCAGCCGCACCCAGCAACCTTGGACTGGTCACGCCGCTTTTGCTCTCCACCGTTTGCACAGTCCTTGGCGTGCAGAGCAAAAAGCATTGTCTCTCCAGCCTGTACCGACCGCTTCTGTGTTCCGCTACGTCCGTCCTCAGACCGTCCACCCCACCCCAGTTGCCACGGTCCCGATTACTCGCGAGACCGGCATTATCACATGTGCAGGGCGCGCAAACGCGTAGTTGTCACGCTGTTCTGGCACCTGTATCGTATGTCCTTGGCGACGTGTGAGTCACACACGGGAAGTGCGAAACTTCTGAGTGTAATGAAACAGAGAATCGACAGATTGGCTGTCTCCGCCGTGGCATACAGACTGAAAAATCGTACTCCCATGCTTGACCGACCAACGGAAAGAACACTGGTGTCTGCTCTGCGTCAAAGGAAGGTTGTGCCATGCGCCATGCATTGCTCACCGTGTTCCAATGCTTGGTTGTCAAGAAGCGTTCCTAAAATTCCACCATCCCCACTAGCAAGACATCCTTCAAATGTCACGTAAAACTTAGCATGCATTTCAAGCCATTCCTACACCCGCAAAGCACGACCCTCGCTTGAGCTAGCAGCGGTCAAGAACGGAATCTCGTCACATCATCGCACTGCATCTGCGGACGTGTCGCAAACAAGTGTTGAATTCAAACCCCTACACATGTTAGACCGCCTTTACGAGTGCAGCGAAAGGCCATCACCGATTTCCAGATGTTAACGCAGCGGATAAAGGTTTACTCCCTGTGTAACTTTCGATCGTCAGCATTGGCAGCTCAATGCGTAGACACCTGCCTGCTTGTCTGAGAGAGATCGTGCCTTTTGGGGAGGTTACGCTAATTCGTGAGTCGGCAGGACTATGGGATGATCGACTGTCGATGTTCGTTCCCATGATTGCACGTCTTGTGGAATACAAATGCTGTTCAAGCGCAAGTGGGCTGGTCAGGGGTGACGGTGTAGACGTAGGAGCGCACAGCTGTCTCATCATATCGCACTGAGCATGACCCCTGGTGGGCCGGCATGCGCTATACACGGCTATGCAAGCAGTGTAGACGGCAGAGCGTCTCCCAGGGTGGACCCACCAAAAACCCACAACCCAGGCTGTAACGCTGGTCACCTCGCCTCAAGATTGTTGCGGCATGCTCAGCGACACCTCTCGTACGCGCCAGTGCAACAGGCCCGCGTGCGTCCGTTTTTCCACCACTCAGCGGACCAGGCTGTGCGTAGCGCGAGGCGGCTAGCAATCTTCCGGTAGCTCGGAGGCGCGAGGACGGAACGCAAGAGGACCCCAGACGCACCCGTGGCACCGCGCCTGCATGCTGAGGAGCCCTAGCCGGACCGGCATGGAGCCCTCCCGCCTCCTCGGCCCCCACGATACTCTTGGCACAAATGGGCCACCATAGCATGCTCGATTGCATTGCGCTTAGCGACTGCTGTCCGAATAAGTAAACCATCAGACCAGCAGGGATGACTTTTTGGCTGTCCACCTTGTGTGGACCCTACGCTACCGTTTCCAACAAATGCGTGGCCTTTGTTCACACCTGCTGCGAGGGGAGGGCCAAAATAACCGTACTATAAAAACCACCTATGTTAGTCAGTTGGTGCTCTGCCTTTGTGCGCCAACGTCCATCCTCAGACACTGGTGGGCCCTGTTGCGCTCAATCGCGTTCCTGTTGCCATGGCCAGCAGGGGATGGGTGGCCCGGTGGTAGGTAGCAGTGGCAGCTCCACCAGCATGCGGCTGCCTCAGTCTGCAGTGCAATGATGATGAGTCAGCATTTCTTCAACCAGGCGTAGTGAGGATAACCTACTAACCAGCCGCGCAGCAAGTAGCAGCATCAGGTGGACCTGGGTGCAGTACCTCAAACAACGTGCTTGGGGCCCTACTTGGACCAGCACCCTGCCAACCGACGGTAGAACGCAAATCCCCTTGACTAACGCTGTTGGCAAACCGAAACATGACCTTTGGCCCCCAGCAACTACGTTGAATTTGCCCCTTGAGAAGGCTGTCAATGGCCCCCGGCCGCAGTAGCGTTGGCATCGGAAAGCGCCGTCGTTTTATTGGGCGGCAAGGCAGGTATTGTAACTCCGCCGGGAGGTACACGACAGTCCACGCCAAAGTGTAGGAGCGACTCACGTTTGTGGAACATGACATCAGGCGTGGAGTTAGTCCTGGATTTTCAAACCAACCCTGTTCCTGACACAACTGACTAAATTCCGCCAAGAAATCATGCCGCAAACCATGTGCCACTTTCAGGTCTCTCACATCACACACGCTAGCGTGTGGTTGAATTTTTTGACATAGGGTGCTGGCAGATTAGCGGGCCTCCTATAGCTTGGCTGCCCAGCCCCTAATTGCTTGCCATGGGCCCCTATATACCGCGTCCTCATGCTGCCTGCCATAGGTCCAGAGTCCCTCTCATGGGTTCCCTGTACGGCCTCCCATATGCTGCTCGTCTCCATCGCCACACTCTCTGCCATGTGGCCACTTTCAGGTCTCCTCACAGACACTGCTGGAGTGTTGAATTTTTTGACATCGGGTGCTGGCAGATTTACGCGTCCCTCCCTATAGCTTGCAGCCAGGTCCCCATAATCTGCCATGGGCACCCTATATACCGCCCTCCTCAGGCTTGCTGCAAGCGTCCAGAGTCTTGCTTCCAATGGGTCCCTGTATACGGGCCTCCCATTGGCTGCTGTCTCCTTCGCCACATTTCTGCCATGGTGCCACTTTCCAGGTCTCCTCACACTGCTGGTGTGTTGAATTTTTTGACTATAGGGTGGCTGGCAGATTCGATAACGGGCCTCCCAATTAGCTGCTGCCAGGCCCCTAATCTGCCATGGGGCCCCCTATACTATCCACCGGCCTCCTCATGCTGCTGCAAAGTCCCAGAGTCTGTCATGGGATCCCTGTACGGCCTCCCACTATGCTGACTGTCTCCATCGCCACACTCTGCCCAATGTGCCACTCTTTCAGGTCTCCTCACAACGGCTGGTGTGTTTGAATTTTGTAGGCACATAGGGTGCTGGCAGATTACCGGGCCTCCCATAGAGCTGCTGCCAGGGCCCCTCATCTGCCATAGGCCCCTATATACCCCGCCTCCCTCATGCTGCTGCCCAGGTCCAGAGGTCTCACTCATCCGGGTCTCTGTACGGCCTCCACATTGGCTGCTGCTCCGTCTCCTCCATCGACAACACTCCTGCACATGGTGACCAGATTCAGGTCTCCTCACACTTGCCGTGGTGTGCGTTAGAATTTTATTGACATAGGGTGGCTGTGCAGAATTAACGGGCATCCCATAGCTGCTGCCAGGCCCCTAATCTGCGCAATAGGCCCCTATATACCGGCCTACCTCATTGCTCGCTGCCCCCCCTAAAGTCCAGAGTCTCTCATGGGTCCCCTGTACGGGCCTCCCATTGCTGCTAGTCTCCATGCGCCACCACTCTGCCATGATGCCACCATTCAGAGTCTCCTCACACTGCTTGGTGTGTTGAATTTTTTGACACTCGGGTGCTGGCAGATTACGGGCCTCCTATAGCTGCTGCCAGGGCCCCTAATCCTGCCATGGGCACCCTTATTATACCGCCTCCTCATGCTGCTGCCTAGTCCAGAGTCTCTCATGGGGTCCCCTCTGTTACGGCCTCCACCATTGCCTGCTGTGCTCCAATCGCCACGACGCTCTGCCATGTGCCACTTTTCAGGTCTCCTCAACACACTGCTAGGTGTGTTGAATTTTTTGACATTAGGAGTGCTGGCAGGATTACTGGCCTCCCATAGCTGCTGGCCAGGCGCCCTAATCTGCCCATGGGCCCCTATATATACCGCCTCCTTCATTGCTGACTGCCAAGTCCCAGAGAGTCGCTCTCATGGGTCCCTATACGGGCCTCCCATGTGCTGCTGTCTTCCGCATCGCCACACACCTGCCATGTGCCACATTCACGGTCCTCCTCCTACACACATGCTGCTGTGTTGACAAAAAACAACTTTTTTTTATTTTATTTTTTTCGACATAGGTGTGCTGGCAGATTACGGGCCCCATCTAGCTGCTGCCAGGGGGGACCCTTAATCTGCCAATGGTCCTCTATGATTACCACCCCACCGCCTCCTCATGCTGCTTGCCAGGTCCAGGAGTCTCTCATTGGGTTCCCTGTAACGGGCCTCCTCATTGCTGCTGTCTCCATCGCCACACTCCTAGCCAATGTGACCACTTTTCAGGTCTCCTCACACTGTGCTGTGTGTTGAATTTTTTTGATCATAGGGTGGCGGGCAGATTAACGGGCGCCTCCCAATAGCTTGCTGCCAGGCCCATAAATCTGCCATGGTGCCCCTGATTATACCGCCTCCTCATGCTGCTGCCAAGTCCAGAGTCTCTCATGGGTCCCCTACATAATTAACCGGGGAGCCCTCCCATCTGGCTCGCTGTCTCCATCCATCGCCACACTTCTGGCCATGTGGCAACTTTCAGGTCTCCTCACACTGCTGAGTGGGTTTCCATTTTGTCCATAGGGTTGTGGCAGATTAGGGCCTCCCCATAGGCTGCTGCCAGGCCCCTAATCTGCCATGGGCCTCACTATATACCCGCCCACCTCATGCTGCTGCCAAGGTCCAGAGATCTCTCAGGGGGTCTCCGTGTACGGCCTCCCATTTTGCTGCTGTCTCCGATCGCCACGACTCTGGCCCATGTGCCACTTTTCAGGGTCTCCTCACACTGACTGGATGTGTTGAATATTTTAGATATATCGGGTTGCTGGCAGATTACGGGCCTCCCATAGCTGCCTGCCAGGCCCCTCGAATCTGCCATGGGCCCTATATTACCGCCTCGACTCCATAGCTGCTGCCAAGTCCTCAGAGTCTACTCATGGGACCCCTCTACGGCCTCTCCCATTGCTGCTCGTCTCCATCGCCACAACTCTGCTCCATGTGCCACATTTGCAGGTCTCCTCACACACTGCTTGGTGTGTTGACTATTTTTGACATACGGGTGCTCGGCAGATTACGGGCCTCCCATTAGCTTGCCTCAGCTAGGCCCCTTAATCTGCCATGGGCCCCTAGCTACCGCCTCCTCATGCTGCTGCCAAGTCCAAGAGTCTCTCAGTGGGGTCCCTAATACGACCTTTCCTCGATTGCTGCTGTCTCCATCGCCTCACTCTGCCCCATGTGCCACTTTCAGGTCTTCCTCAACACTCTGCTGGTGTCTTGTTGGAATTTTCTTGACATAGGGTGCTGGCAGATTACGGGCGCCCTATAGCAGGCGATGCTGCCAGGCCCGCTCAATCCTGCCAATGGCGCCCCTATATACCGCCATTCCTCATGCTTGTCTGGCCCAGGTCCTAGAGTCTCTTCATGGGTTCCCTGTAACGCTGCCCTCCCATTGCTGCTGTCCTCCATCCCGCCACACTCTGCCATTTTTTATTTTTGCCCGTGTGCCACTTTTCAGGTCTCACCTCACACTTGCTGGTGGGTTCCATTTTGTTCCATCGGGTGCTGGCAGAATTACTGGCCTCCCATTAGCTGGCTGCCAGGCCCCTAATCTCTCCATGGCCCCTATATAATAAACGCCTCTGCATTGCATATGCTTGCTGCCAGGTTCCAGAGTCTATCATGGGTCCCCCATGTACGGCCCGTCCCATTGCTGCTGTATCCATCGCCCACACTATGGCCATGTGCCAACTTTCAGTGTCACCTCACACTGCTGGTGTGTAGAATTTTTTTGACATAGGAGGGTGCTGGCAGATTTCCGGGCCTCCCATTAGCTGTCTGCCAGGCCGCTAATCCTTCCAGCCATAGGCCCCCTAGTACTACCAGCCTCTCTCATGCTGCTGCCAAGTCCAGCAGTCTCTCCATGGTCTCCTGTAACTGCCTCGCCAATTGCTGCTGCGTCCTCCATCGCCACACTCTGCCATGTGCCACTGTTCAGGTCTCCTCCTCACAACTGCTTGCGTGTGTTTGAAATTTTTTTGGACATAGCGGTTCGATGGCAGATTACGGGTCTCCCATATAGCTGCTGCCAAGGCCCCTAATCTGGCCATGTGCCCCTCTTTATATACCGCCATCCTCATGCTGCTGGCCAAGTCCAGAGTTCCTCTCATGGGTCCCTCTAACGGCAATTTCCCATTGCTGCTGTCTTCCGATTGCCACACTCTCTGCCATGTGCCACTTTTCATGTCTCCTCACACACAGCTGTTGGAGTGTTGAATTTTTTTGACATAGGGTGTGGCTGGCAGATTACAGGGCGCCTCCCATAGCCTGCTGCCAGGCCTAATCTGCCATGGGCCCTTATATACCGCCTCCTCAGCTGATGCCCGGTCTCCAGGTTACCATTGTTTTGTTGGCGATAGATAAGTAATGCCTGGTACTTTGTTAATGCACGTTCGAGTTAGATTCCCTTTTTTTATTACTTGAATTACGTTGCGTTTTCTGTTCGGCTTTTTTGTGTTTTTTCGTTCATTTATGGTTGTCGTGATGTGCTCACATTTTTGCTTCGTTTTTTTGTTTGTTCCTTATTGCTCTTTCGTGTCTCCTTCCTTCTGTTTTTTTCATGTTATTCAGTCTTGTCTTCAATGTGCTCTGTCCCTCATCCCCCCTCTCTCATGGGTCCCTGTACCGGCCTCCCATTGCTGCTGTCTCCCATCGCCACACTCTGCCACTGTGCCACCTTTTCAGGTCTCCTCACACTGCGCTGGTGTGATAGAACCTTTTTTTGACATAGAGGTAGTGCTGGCAGATTACGGGGCCTCCCATAGCTGCTGCCAGGCCTCCTAATCTTTGCCATGGGCCCCTATATAACCCCGCCTCCCTGATGCTGCTGCCAGGTTCCTGAGTCTACATCATGTGTCCCCTGTACAGAGTTCCTCCCATTGCTGCTAGTCTCCATCGCCACACTCTGCCATGTTGCCACTTTCAGGTCTCCCTCACACGGTGCTGTGTGTTGAGAATCTATTTTGACATCGGGTTGCTGGCAGATTACGGGGCCTCCCATAAGGCTGCTGCCAGACGCCAGTAATCTGCCATGGGCCCCTATAGTACCACACCATACCCCACCTGCCTCCTCATGCATGCTGCCAAGTCCAGCATTCGTCTCATGGGGTCCCTTATACGGCCTCCCATTGCTGCCCAGTCTCCCATCGCCACACTCCTGCCATGTGCATACTATTCATGGTCTCCTCACAACACTGCTGCGTGTTGTTTGAATTTTTATGACATAGGGTGCTGGCAGATTACGTGGCCCACTATAGCTGCTGCCAGGCCCCTAATCTGCCAGGGGCCCCTATATACCGGCCATCCCTCATGCTGCTGCCAACGCTCCTAGAGTACTCTCATGGGTCCCTGTACGGGCCTCCCATTTGGCTCGCTCGTCTCCATCGGCCACACTCTTTACTCTGCCATGTGCCACTTTCAGGTGCTCCTCACACTGCTGGTGTGTTGAATTTTATTGACATAGGGAGCTGGCAGATATACGGGCTAGCCTTCCCATAGCATGCTGCCCAGGCCCCTTAATCTGCCATGGGCCCCCCTTATACCGCCTCCTCACTGGCTGCTCGCCAAGTCACAGAGTGTGACATGGGTCCCTGTACGGCCCTCCCATTGCTCTGCAGTCTCCATAGCCCCACTCTTGCTGCGAATGTGACACGTTCAGGTCTCCTCACACTGCCTGTGGTGTAGCTTGCAATTATTGTTTGACATAGGGTGCGCTGGCAGATTACGGGCCCTCCCATCCTGCTGCTGCCAGGCACGTAATCTGTCCATGGGCTCAACCCGTCACCGACATCCTCATGCGCTGTGGACGTGTGCACAAACAAGGGTGGACTTGTCAAACCCTACATATGTTAGACCGCCTTTAAACGAACCAGCGAACAGGCCATCATCACAGAGATTACTGATGTTAACAGCCGGAATCAAGGGTACTCCCATGTGTAACCTTAGATGTCAGCCATTGGCCAGCTCATGCGTGACACCTGCCGCTTGGCCAGTCGGGCCCTATGAGGAACGGCCACACGGCTAATTCCGTTTGAGTCAGGCCAGGACTATGGGATGAACAACTGAACGACGTCATTTCCTCTGATGCACTGCGACGTCCTTGGAACAAATGTGTGTACACATATGGCAATAGGTCAGGGTGCGGTACGATCGTGGCGCACAGACATCTCAACGCCACATGACCCATGTGGGGCAGACAGGAAAGAAGAGGTGGAGTGACGTGGGCACATGTGGGAAGGGTTGACACGGTCGAGGTGTCGGTCAGCGGCCCAAGGGGTAGAGGAGACATTGGTGCTCCAGAATTATTGAGTGAAATGGGTTGAGTTATTTCTGCCACTCATAGCGGACAGGAGGTGGAGGAGCCCGGAAGCATCTGGTAGAGGAGGAGGAGGAGGCGACAGCGGACCCAGATGCACCGTGGCAGTATGCTGTGGAGATGGAGGGCAGGGAGTCCCTCGCATTCCTTGTGCACAATAGGCCCATTAGCATGCTCGGTTGCTTGCCGTTAGCGTCAGGTATTGTATTTCGAATAATTTGTGAACCATAGTTCTAGACAGAATCCCAGACAGAGATGACTTTTGGCTGTGTCACCACTTTTGTTGGACCCGGAGCGATACCGTTCAAAAATGGGTGGCCTTTTTCACAACTGCTGAGATGGGAGGCCAAAAATAACGTACTATAAAAAACCACCTATGTAGTCAGCTGGGTCTCTGCCTTTCTGCGCCTAAACGTCCATCCTCAGGACACTGTGGGCCCTGTGCGCTCTCGCGTCCGCAGCCATGGCAGCAGGTGGGGAGGTGGGGGTGGTAGGAGCAGTGGGCCAGCTCCACCAGCAGTTGCGGCTGCCTCAGTCTGCAGCTCGATGATGAGTAGCTTTCTTCCAGGCAGTCGGCGCATGAGTGAGAGAAACTACTAACAGCCGCAGCAGCAGCAGCATCAGGTGGACCTGGAGCAGGACCTCAAACAACAGGCTTAGGCCTACTTGGACAGCACCCTGCCAACCGAGGGTAGACAATCCCATTGACTACTGGGCAACGAAACTTGACCTTTGGCCCCAACTAGCTGAATTTGCCCCTTGAAAGGGCAGTCATGCCCGGCCATTAGCGTGGCATCGGAGCGCGTGCTTTAGTGCAGGCAGGAGGGTGGACGGTTTGTAACTCCGCGGAGGACCACGACTGTCCACCCAAAGTGTGGAGAGACTCACGTTTGTGGAATAATGAATGCAGGCGTGGATTAGTCTGGATTTCAAACCACCAGTTCCTGACACACACTGACTAAATCGCCATGAGAATCATCGCCCCAAACATGTGCCACTTTCAGGTCTCCTCACACTGCTAGGAAGAGTGTTACATTTTTTGTCATAGGGTGCTGGCAGATTACGGGCCTCCCATAGCTGCTGCCAGGCCCCTAATCTGCCATGGGCCCCTATTACCGCCGTCCTCATGCTGCTGCCAGGTCCACAGTCTCTCACATGCCATGTGCCACTTTCAGGTCTCCTCACCGCACTGCTGGTGTGTTCAATTTTTTATGACATAGGGTGCTGGCAGATTACGGGCCTCCCATAGCTGTTGCTGCCAGGCCCCTATAATCTGCCATGGGCCCTATATAACCGCCTCATCCTCATGCTGCTGCCAGGTCCAGAGTCTCTCATGGGTCCCTGTACGGCCTCCCACTTGCTGCTGAACTCCATCGCCACAACTCTGCCATGTGCCACTTTCAGGTCTCCTCCTTCCCCACACACTGCTGGGTGTTACATTTTTTGTCATCGGTGCTGGCAGATTACGAGGGCCTCACATAGCTGCTGCCAGGCCCCTAATCTGCCATGGGCCCCTATACCGCCTCCTCATGCTGCTGCCAAGTCCAGAGTGTGTCATGGGTCCCAGTACGGCCTCCCATTGCTGCTGTCTCCATCGCCACACTCTGCCATGTGCCACATTCAGGTCTCTTCACACTGCTTGTGTGTTGAATTTTTTGACATAGGGTTGCTGGCAGATTACGGGCCTCACCATAGCTGCTGCCAGGCCCCTAATCTGCCATGGGGCCCCTATATACCCCCCGCCTCCTCATGCTGCTGCCAGGTACAGAGTCTCTACATGCCATGTGGCCACTTTCTGGTCCTCCTCACACACTGCTGGAGTGTTCAATTTTTTTGTCATAGGGTGCTGGCAGATTACGGGCCTCCTATAGCTGCTGCCAGGCCCCCTAATCTGCCATGGGCCCCTATACCGCCTCCTCATGCTTGCTGCCAGGTCCAGAGGTTCTCTCATGGGTCCCTGTACGGCCTCCCATTGCTGCTGTCTCCATCGCCACAACATCTGCCATGTGCCACTTTCAGGTCTCCTCACACACTGCTGGTGTGTTTCAATTTTTTGTTGTCATAGGGTGCTGGCAGATTACGGGCCTCCTATAGCTGCTGCCAGGCCCCTAATCTGCCATGGGCCCTTCTAATTAGGCCGTTTCCTCCTCCTCATGCTGCTGCCTGGTCCAGAGTCTCTCATGGGTCCCTCTACGGCCCTCCCATTGCTGCTGTCTCACATCGCCACCACTCTGCCATGTGCTCACTTTCAGGTCTCCTCACACACTGTTGCTGGTGTGTTACATTTTTTGTCATAGGGTGCTGGCAGATTACGGGCCTCCCATTGCTGCTGCTTCAGGCCTGTAATCTGGCCATGGGCCCGTACGCATGGTCACGCTGCTGCTGGGTCCACAGTGTGTGACATGGGTCCTTGTAACCCGCCACCCATTTGACTTCCCACTCTGCCATGTGCCACTTTCAGGTCTCCTCACACTCCTGCTGGTTTCCATTTGTCATAGGTTGCTGTATGGCCTCCCATTGCTGCTGTCCTCCACCGCCACACTGTGGCCTCTCCAAAACACTGGTTTTGGCCCTGTGATGGCCAACTGAGTGAAGTGTGCGGTGATTCTAAGATCGCGACGGCACTCATCTGCATGTCATACTGACTGACAGTATTATTTCTCATCACCCAGCAGACTCCAAGGGCATTTAAATTAAAGGTACAGTGTTCTGCACTAATATTAAGTCTCTCTGAAGCTAGAAACACCCTTTTTTAAGTTACAATTCACAGCGGAATTTATTCGACTCGAATCGAATATTGTCCCACGATTCGCCGAATCAGTCGAATCGAATTTTTTCATTTCTTTCGCTCATCTCTAGTCTTTATGTGAAAATCACTACAAAATGAGAAAAAGTTAGACAAGAACTACTTTGATAATTGTGCTGCAGCAAATTGCATATGGTTAAGACACTCACATTCCACATTCATTAGATCCGATATCAGGTTACGATTTCAATTCCCCAAATCGCTCCTGAAAATTGCGCACCACTGGACTGCGACTTGGCATGCGATTTGCATGCCCTACGACTTGCAAATCGCATGCCAAATTGCACCCAATGTGACCAGGGGCTAACACTACAGTCACATCTAATCTGATTTGGAAATCGGGCAACTTACAGTGAAGTCACATGATTTCAACATTAGATTGGATGTGAACGGAGCCTATAGTGGACATAGGGTGGAAGTTGGCCTACAGTTTGCAAGTTGCCTGTCATGCAAATCACATGCCAAATTGCACCGATGTGACTGGGGGCCACCCCGGTCAAATCAAAGCGGATTTTGAAGTGGTTCAGCGACTTACACTGTAAGTCACATCATGTGACTTACAGTGAAGTTGCATGGTTTCATATAAAGTCAGGGGACATGCTGATTTAAAGTGTGATTTGCAAGACATCTGACACAGATCTCTCTGTAAATCGCATGAAAAGTAGTGTATTCATTACTTTAGAAATTGTTGCTGCTCCGACAAAGTTTGAACCACAAACCAATATGAACGCTCTAATAGCGGTAAATTGAGTGTGACTTGACTTTTGAGTATGTGATTTGCATGACATGTGACTTGCAAATCATATGCCAAGTCACACCCTATTGTCTGCTATTAGAGCGGTCACATGGGTGCGTTTACCAACACTGATTTCTAAAGTAGTACATGTACTACTTTTGTGGCGTATTTTCATAGATATCTGTGTCAGATGTCTTGCAAATCGCAAGGAAATCGGCATCATCTTCACTGTACGTCGCACAGTTTCTACATTGGCTTTGATGTGACCACGGTATAGGCCTTTTTTATGTTTGATTTCCTGAGTGTTTTTCCAATTTATGGGAAATCCTGCATACTAGCAAAGGTGAATTGTACATTTTCAGTATTGCATGCGAGATGTGGTCATGTGATTGCCTTTACTCATGCGATTAATCTGGAGTGAATTGTGCCCATAGTGCCAATAAATATTGCCATGGAGTTCCCTTTCACATCCCTGTTCCATTCCTGTTGTATGTTGCACAGGTACACTTCACTGTGGCTTTCTTGCTGACTCTGATTTGTGGGGCTTGTATACCAAGGGTTAATGGAGGTGGAAAGAGAATTAATCAGGTGCAAATACTTTCTCTGACCAAATGAATGACAGTGGTGGGTGTGGTCTATGTTATATAAAGAGTTGCAGTAGTGGGTGATGTTTTCCTTGTACAGGCCATGTTATTTTCTGCAAGTTCCTGCCTGTGGTGGTTTGGAGAGGAAGAGATATTGTGGTGAATTGCCCCAGGCCACACTCCACGCGTTTTTTTTTTTATGTGGGCTGTAAATGTTCTGCATTTTTTTTTCCTTCTAAGGTGTGTGTTTTGTGTGTTTATTATCTTTGCATTGTAATCCTAACACATGTCAATTGCTCTGCTGTTCCAAATCTGCACTTGGCTATAGTTTGCTTTAGACTGAAATGCAGTTTTCAGACAACCTGATGAGAAATGTATGTGTAGGGGGTTTGACTATTTTGGTTATTTTGGCACGTATGTATTTTGATATAGATATTTTGATCTGCAGCCTGTTTTGTGGATAGAGAGCCTACTACGTGATTCATATTACCCGGTTTGTTTCCTGCTGTAACCTGTGAAAGCACAGTTCATTAGAAGTATAATCTTTTATATTGTAAGCTCTTATGAGCAGGACCATTCTATATTTAGCAACATCAATCCTGCTTTTTTTTTTCACCAAGAAATTGTATGTACCTACTTGTTGCTGTCCAAATAAAATGTGGAATGTGTATTTGATCAATTGACATTTGGACTATATTTTTTTGGGGGGGATTATTTAATGTTCTAGTTGAATGTACTAGCACCCCTTACCACTTATTTTTGCTAGCTATATAATATGCCCAAATCTTCCTTGTTAGAGTGCACATATGCAAGTATGTCCAAACTAACAAACCAAAAGCCCCCTATTGCGCCACAAGACCATGTTATGTACCAATGAATAGGTCGTGTTCAATGTGCAGCGAGCTATTCTTTTTCTACAATCCTCTTAACAGTAATAAATTAGGCCCCCAATTTATGTTGACTTTGGGCCTTTACTGGCAAATATAAATTCGCCAATGTCATATACACAGTAGAGCTGCAAACATATATATTCGCCAATGTCATATACACAATAGAGCTGCAAACATACATTCACCAATGCCAAATCCACAATAGAACTGCAAAAACATATATTTGCGAATGCCATGTACAACAATGGAGCCGCATGGAAAATTGCTATGTGCACAAATCAAAAACACCAAGACGGCTGTTGGAAGAGGCACTAGAGCAGCTGTCATACCGGAAATATGTCATGACGTTTGCGGAAGGACGTTTGCACACACCCGGGAAGTGGTAGTGGGGAGTGTTAGTGGATGGAAGTGTAGTTAGGAGAGTTTAGTGGTAATTTTGCAAGTCTATTTTTTAGCTTTGTGAATTGTTCTTTTGTGGAATTGCAGACCACATCTGGACATGACGAGTTAGCTGTTCTCCAGCTGATCCTCATTTGCCGGGGAAAACATTACTAATAATTGTTGTATTTTCAGTTGAAAACATGTCCAATTCCTAGATACATTGAGGTACATAGAAGAAGTTCAAGGTATTCCATAGAAGAGGTTATTGTTCTTCCTAACTATACAAGTGGCACAGACACAAGCATACACCCAAGGCCCACTGATTAGATATCACGGGGCCCCGTACAGCATATCTGACAGCCTCCTACCACCATAGAAAATATCCAAATTATATTTATGGTAAAAAAATACACTACAAACATTATTAATGGACACAATCCCAACAATATTCCTGTGAAATCTAAATGATAAAACTGTACTGAGTTCATAAATAAAGCTGTGTGTGTAATTGAGGTCTTGGGGCTCATTCACATGGGTGCTGTGGCCTGTAGAGTGGGAATCAGTGGTTTGTTTTTGTGGCTGTCGCCGTTTGCAGGCAACCTATGTTACACAATGGAAATGCTGCAGGTCATAATTTGACAATCATATGGGTGCAGGTGTACAGCCCTGAACACAGACAGTGAGTATTCAGGGCCACTTCCCCACGCCTTCACACCTGTCAGATTAAAACCTGTGTTCATACAGCTGCTGTGTCCCCATAGTGTAACAGGTGGCTCCAGCCACATAAACAACCACTCATTCATGCTGTACAGGCCAGAAGGACTTGCGTGAATGAGGCATTTTTTCACTTTTTTTTTTCCTCAGCTCATTATTTCAGGCTCAAAATTAGGCTGCCTAACGTGTGGGAACATGTAAAAATACTGCAGACATATTTTTGTAAAAGTGTGTTGCACCTAACCTCACAGTAGTGTGGTGCCATGCGTTTTGGTTGCTTAGAATGCATCTGTGTTTACTAGACGTGTGGAGGTGCAATTAAATTTTCATCATGGTACCGCGCACATCTGCAGAAGGCATTGCATTTCTTTGCTGTGTTGGAAAAAAGTGCTCTTGCATGCGTTTCTTCACCACAAATGGTGTGAACAAGTCCTAAGGGCCAGTTCACACTATAGAAAATACAGTCTAGATGTGTTCCAGATGCTTTTTTGAATGCACTTTTTTGATGCATGTTTAGCGTATTCCAGAGCATTTTGATTGCATTTTTGATGTGTTCCACTGCATTTTAGATGCGTTTTTTGTGTGTTCCAGTGCATTTTGGATGTGTTTTTTTGGTGTTTCCAGTGCATTTTTTATGCATTCCAGTTAATTTTTTTCCCCTCTCTTTTTCTTAAATTTAATTAGTGACATGTGTGTTTTAATGCATTCCAGGGCGTTTTACCGCGTTCCAGTACAGTTCTATGCATAAACAATGCAGCCTGTTTAACTTTTTTGGCAGCACCTGCAACACACTGGAACTGCAAACGCTGATGTGAACTATGACATTGACAACCATATAACCTTCTTTCTGTGCATTTTGGATGCAAAAAAAAGCAACTGAAACACATGTAGTGTGAACTGGCTCTAAAGGTTATTATAGGTAAGGGAACGGGACTGACCAGGAATTATAAATTCAATCAGACTAGTGGTGAGATACAATCAGGAATCATATAATTATGCGAGATCTGAGCTGGAGGTGATAGGAAATGAGACACATTAACTTGATTAGTAAATAAATAGTTAAATAAAAAGAGTGGGGCGGTGATCCATAGATTTGCAGATGGAACAGGTGATGACAGGGGGAGTGGGGGAGGGGGTCAAGTTGTATAAGGAGAGAGGTTTAAGGACTCGTTCACACTTGACTTTATTTCTAAGTCTTGCCAAACGCCCCCATAGCATTTGACAGGTGTTTGGGAAGCGTTTTTAATGCTCCTCAAATGCCCTATGTGCAGTTTTGAGGCTTGTGCTAAGCATTTCCCAAGCGTTAAAACTGAACCACAAATGCCTGTAATGAAGGTAAATGGTATTAACGCTCCGAAAATGCCCCGCAACCACATCGCAAACGTCTGCCAGGCGGTTGAGGAGCGGCACCATAGACCTAAATGGGAGGCTTCAACTCCTGACTTGACATGAGGCACCAGTTTTGCCGTGATGCAATGCTAACGCTTCAGTGTGAACAGCACTGTGTGCTGCCATGTGCAGAATTTTCATAGGCGTTTGCGAAGCATAAAAAACGCTTCCCAAATGCCTCTCTGACACCTGCTGACAAAGCTAGTGTGATTGTAGCCTTAGAGAAGATAAACAAAGTTGTAATGAAATATAAACTGAAGGAAAATTTAAAGTTTCAAACTTATCAGAAGAACAGGACGCAGGTAAGATTCTCTCCCTTTCCACTTTCTAGTCAGTAGGCAAAATCTTAATTGATTGATCAATATTCCAGGCACTGACAGAACCCTGGAAATTGATCTCCATATTTTGGGCATTCACAAATGTCAAAGAGTTTAAAATCTAAGACAAGAAACTCAAACATATATTAGGCCCAATTAACCTAACAGCATGTCTTTGGAGTGTTGGCAGAAATACACCCGTGCAGAGAAAGCACGCAAACTGGGATGCAGACAGGTGCAGCCATGACTGGGATTAGAACCCATGACCCGAATACTACTTTAACCAAGAAGCTCATTCACAAGGGCGGGTGTGGACTACAGGGCAGAGCCTGACTATGGCGGCTGAGGAGAGCTCTCGGTAAGAGCTCTCGGACTTGTCCCCCTCTTCCCGACCCCCCAAGCTACTGCGGCAGACATGTGGAGAGCCAGCAGGGTAAGACCTACCTCTGCCTAGCCGGCACCCGGGGACGAGTGGTGGACCGCGAGAGAGTGGATCCGGGAGTCGGAGACCAGCGGGTGTGCAGCCCTGAAGCGACGACGTGCCTGAGTGCCGGGAGGTGAGGGGGCGCGGCTCGAGTGTGTGGCCGGCCGCTATGCATCTCTGGGAGCCGGCCGGCATCTGATAGGGGGGGAGTGAGAGACGCCGATCAGTTTGCCGGCCAGCTATCCCGGGGTCCTGCTGGAACGCTAGAGGAGAGAGACGGTGTGTCTGAGGAGAAAAAGCAGAGGAGGCCATTGCCCTCTGCTCTACTGACTCCTCTATTGCAGCTTTCAGCGTTCCACAACCCCCTCTACCATATCTCCAAGCATAATATGCCCCCCTGCACCACAACTCTCAGTGTTTTACAGCCCCCCCCCACCACAACTCCCAGTGTTTTTACAGCTTCCTGCATCATAACTCCCAGCATTGTGCAGCACTCTCCATCACCACAACTCCCAGTGGTGCCCTGGGGAGTCCCCCTGAAAGGAGAAGAAGAAGAATAGTTGACCTGCTGGATGGACTGATGGAGGAAGCCTGGAGCCGCCTCACAAGAAGAGAAGTGCAAAGGGGGTGAGTGAGTCCGGCTGTGGCTATTTATATAAACCCAGTGCTGTGTTGGTGGGGGGAAGCAAAGTATGAGAGAAAAAAGGGGGGACCCCCAGAGAATATAAATAAGGAGAAGAGAGCGGTGAAGGGAAAAAGCTAAAGGAAAAGTGAATAGACGGGGCTAGGACTGACATGTTAATAGCTGTACCGTTCTAACTATGAGTCTTTAGAGGAAAAGATAAAAACCACAGAAGAAAGGGAAAAATAAAAGCGTTTGTTTCTTCTAAAACACAAGTCTATGAGAGAAATTAAAGAAGAAATGAAAAATAAAAGTGCAAAAGGAACTTTGCCTAAAGGGACCCAAATGGGTGCAATTAAAAAGTATACATCCCAGGGAAACGTGACCCCGGAAAGGCCTCAGAGTAGAAATGACAAAGGAGAATTAGACCTAAGTCTGCAAAATAGCCCTAGAAAATCAATGGATTTGGATATCAGTAGTCAACAAATATCAGAGTTGGAGAAAGATCTACAAATTCCAAATAAAAAAGAAATGACAGAAATGTTTTTAAAGAATTGGAGAGAACAATAAAGCAAGAAATGAAAAATATTCGGAATGACCTGGGGCAGATGTTGTTAAGAGTGGAAGAAACGGAGCAGAGATTATTTCCGAATTAGAAAAGAAGATAAGCAATATGGAAAAAGTTTAGGAAAAACTGCAGTATAAGGCGGAAATCCAAGAGAATAGAGAGAGAAGGAGAAATATAAGGATAAGAGGGGTACCGGAAAGTCTAAAAGGAGAAACACTGGATGAGGCGGTTTTCAAAATTCTGAACTTTATAATGGGAAACTCTGATATGGAAAGGACTAATATAGAAGGAATCTCTAGAAATGGGAAATCCCAGGGGAAGTATGAGAAGGACAGACCGAGAGATATACTGGTTAAATTGTATGAACTTCAACAAAGGGAAAAAAATCTGGAGGAAAACTAAGGGAAAGTCAGTTATAAAATATGGAGAAATGGATATCCAGATATACGCGGACTTGTCACCGGAAACTCTTCGGAGGAGGAGAGCTCTGAGGCCCTTGTTGGAACAGATGAAAAAACAGAAGGTGCAATATAGATGGGGGGTATCGGAGTACCTAATAGGATGGAAGAATGGAATAACAGCCCATCTAAGGTTCCCAGAGGACTTGAAAAACTTTTGTGATAGACTTGATTTACAAAGAACTGAAATTAGTGGTTGGGAAGAAGAACTTGGGGAATTAGAGGGGAGGAAATGGAGGCTGGTGGGTGGGGGGAGATAGGGCGGGGGAGGAGAGAGAGAATTTTTTTTTTCTTTTTTTTTTTTTGGTTTGTTCTGTTCTCCTTCCTTGCTAGTCCTCCTTTGCCTTCTCTTCCCTCACGTTCCCATCTTGATTCCTTTATTTAAGAAGTATATGTAGAACGGAGGTTAAAGGGGGGACTGGATAGAGGGGAAGTTGTCCATGGGAAGAGTGTAGCCCTAAGGATTAAATCAAAGGTGGATATTATTTCCACAAATGATTGTTAGGCAAATTGATGGCCTAAAAAGAGGGGAGGGGGAGGGAGGGGTGGGGAGGGACGAGGTGCGGGAGAGTGGGATGGAGAGGGAGGGGGATGGAGGGGAGGGAGAGGAAAGGGATTGAGGGGAGTACAGAGAAAGGGGGGAAGGGAAAAGGGGAGAGAAAAGGCTAGTGGGATAAAAATGCTCTATAGAAATAAGAAAGAGGAAGGTAAGGAGGAAGAAGGAGTCAGCAGGAAAAGAGTAAGATGGAAGAAATCCCATATATAACCTACAATGTAAAAGGGTTAAGCTGTCCAGGAAAGAGATTTAGGGTATTTAAAGAACTACAACATAGAAAATCTTCAGTGGAATTCCTGCAAGAGACACACTTACAGATAGAGTCGAAGGTTAGATTGAAGACCAGATATTTTCCAACATGGTTCTATGCGGACTCACCAATTAAAAGAGCAAAAGGAGTTGCTATAGGCTTCGCAAAGAATATAAGGTTTGAGGTGGAGGAGAGATTGGTGGATCTGGAGGGAAGGTTTTTGTTTTTGAGAGGTAAATTACAGGGAATTGAGTGTACAATAGCAAATATATACATGCATAAAATGGTAATTGAGCGCTGGGAACATCAGTAAAAAGCAGCTAGCATAAAGAGGTAACCTTTGGGACCCAATGAAAACATGTAAAGAAGTATGCAGCGCTAGTAAAGCTAATAAGAACAAATGGAAAATCAGAACATAGGTTGCACAATAGCATAAAATGAAAAAAACTCAGTCCATATTACATGGTGAGATAAAGTGATAGGTGCAATTGTCCAAGTAATCCATGGTCAGAGATAATCGTGACTCTTGTGATCTTGTAATTGTACAAATAATGCACTAACCAGATAGCGCATAAAGTGCGCATGGAGCAATTAAGACCCGCTCCTGGTGCTCTGGACTTGTGATATCAGAAGGATGTCATCTCCAGGTTAGCCACCAGATGTCATCAATCCAGGTATATTCGTAACTGTGCGTGCCTGCGTCGCCGATTCGGTTCGCGCATGCGCACTGGTAAATATGCGGCCATTTTCCCAGTGATTTGAGTAGATAGACGAAAACGGACTTTCGCGCATGCGCAGTGAGCGCTCGCGGCCATTTTACTTTATTTTTACTTTATTTTATTTAAATTTTACAGATTTTTACTGTCTCCAACTTTTGGAGCTTAAATATAGGGGTGTTTTACCATGTAAATATATCTAACTGTCTGCACCCATATTTTTGGGGAGATATGGAAACATTGATCTTATATGGTTTACAGTACTGGTTTTAGTGACCAGTATTAGCTTATTTATTCGTTCTGGATTGTTTAGACTGGATGTTTAAATCCATCTATTTTATTTTATTTTATTTTATTTTGGATTTATTTTGAATATAATTTCACGAATGCGTTCTGGCAACAGTGTGAAGATCATTTCACCGCATACATATTACATACTATTGCCAGCGAAGTATGATTCTTATCAATCATGAAGTGATATAAAGAGATTGGCAGGTTAAAGTAAATACTTGGACCATCCACTAGATGTCACTGCCCATAAACTTTACAAGTCTATGTTTTATATATTTTATATAACTCATATATATTCAACTTCATTTTTATATTCTTACTGTCCTAAGCTCCCCCTCGTTTAAGTGCATTGTGAGCTTTGTTTAAGGACGAGTTTGTTGCATATTGAGTGGAGAGATCGTTCTGTGCTCCTTATGCTGTGCATCTGTTTAGGAGGCTTGTTAGTATGGGTACACTGAAGCACCAACAAAATGGCAGCTGCGAACACTCACTGCGCATGCGCGAATGCCCTCCCTAGTTACAAACTCTTGGAAAATGGCCGCGAGCGCTGTCTCACTGCCGCATGCATTGCGCGAAAGTCTGTTTTCGTCGATGTACTCAAATCACTGGGAAAATGGCCGCATATTCACCAGTGCGCATGCGCGAACCGGAATCGGCGACGCAGGCACGCACAATTGCGCGCCAATTACAAATTTATATATATACTAGTCATCTATCATGGGCACACTCCCTCTGAGGAAGTGTTATTTACACAAAATGCGTTAGAGAGGTGCCCCTGACCTGTGTACTCATACCACAAGGCTATCCTGACTGACACCCTGGTGGCCAGATCTTATTCTGGATGTAAGTTTATCCATTATCTGTACATGCTGTAATTTTGCTTATTAAAGACATACTACACTATTAGAAGCCTCTGTGGGTCTCATCTATTGCATGGGAGCCCGCTTTTGAAGGTTCCTGCTGGTTTGGAGTGATGTGTGATTACCCCCTCCCCCGCTGACGATTTTCCTGGTGGATGACTTACGAATATACCTGGATTGATGACATCTGGTGGCTAACCTGGAGATGACATCCTTCTGATATCACAAGTCCAGAGCACCAGGAGCGGGTCTTAATTGCTCCATGCGCACTTTATGCGCTATCTGGTTAGTGCATTATTTGTACAATTACAAGATCACAAGAGTCACGATTATCTCTGACCATGGATTACTTGGACAATTGCACCTATCACTTTATCTCACCATGTAATATGGACTGAGTTTTTTCATTTTATGCTATTGTGCAACCTATGTTCTGATTTTCCATTTGTTCTTATTAGCTTTACTAGCGCTGCATACTTCTTTACACAGCAAATATATACAGCCCAAATAAGAGGCCGGAGAAGTTTATGAGAGAAGTGTTGAAGAGATTGATGGATTTTAAAAGGGGGTGTATGATAGTAGCGGGAGACTTTAACATCTGTATGGACCCACGGATGGACACAACTTCCTGTGTGAGGAGGGAGGAAAGCAAGTCCTTGAGAGTGTTAAAGAAATTCTTGCATGAGTGTCAACTGGTGGACATCTGGAGAATTAGGAATATGAAGGAGAGAGATTATACTTTCTTTTCGCATGTACATGAGACTTATTCTAGACTAGATTACATACTAGTAGAACATCGAATGATAGAGTTGGTGGTGGAAGTAAAAATTGTAGGAAGCACCCTGTCGGATCATGCCCCAGTTGCAATGAATTTAAGATGGGGTAGAGAGGAGAGAGAAGGATATGTATGGAGGTTGAATGAGGCACTTCTCATGGATGAAGAGATCGGTCAAAGAATTGAGAGAGAAATTGAATGGTTTTTTAAAGAGAATGAAACCGAGGATGTGTCGATAGCAACGGTGTGGGAAGCACATAAAGCCTACATCAGAGGCCTACTCATTGCAATAGGAGCAAAAAAGAAAGGAGAGAAAAGATAAATAGATTATTAAATGAAATATATGATCTTGAACAGGAGCATAAAAAGGAAAGATTTAAGGAGATAATGCAGCAGGTAAAGAAGAAAGAAGAATTAGAGAATGTAATGGAGGAGGAAAAAAAAGAAAGAGTCTTTAATAAAATAACATGTGAAAGGTATAGATGGGGAGATAGGCCGGGAAAGTATTTAATGAGAACTTTAAGAAAGAAGAAAAATAGAAATTATATTGAGAAAATAAGAAATTCCAAGGGGGAATTTGTACACTCAACCAAGGATATTGCTAGAATATTTAAAGAATATTATAACGAGCTGTATAATATCATACCTCAGGACAAGTTTAAGAAAACGGAAATAGTAAATAGAGGGAAAAAAGATATATCTAGAGGACGCAGGTCTACCGAGACTAAGAGAAATACAACTGAACTCTTTAGAGGCAGAAATAACCTCAGAGGAAATAAAAATAGCATTAAAAAGCATGGCGGGAGGGAAAAGTCCAGGTCCAGATGGATATACGGTTAAATACTATAAAAAATATAAAGAGCTTTTATTACCCAAGATGAAGATTTACATGAATGCCTTGGGGAATGGGATGGAGATAAGGGGAGAATCTTTACAGGCTAATATAGTATTGATACAGAAGGAAGATAAAGACCCCTCGCAATGTGCGAGTTATCGACCAATAGCGCTGTTGAATGTAGACACTAAAATATACGCGAAGGTTCTGGCAAATAGATTGAAAGAGCTGATGCCGGAGTGGATACATAGAGACCAGGTGGGGTTTGTCTCAGGAAGAGAGGGTAGAGATAATGCTTTGAGGTCACTGTTGCTTATACAGGAGGGTGCAAGAAAAGGGAAAACCCCAATGATACTGATGTCGATAGATGCTGAGAAGGCATTCGACAGAGTAAGTTGGGGTTTTATGATGGATACCCTGGAAGCGTTAGGAGTGGGAGATAGAATGAGAGGGTGGATTGGAGAGTTATATAGAGGGCCTACCGCTACCATAATGGTAAATGGAGGAAGATCGGAGTATTTTAAAATGTCAAATGGTACAAGACAGGGATGTCCATTGTCTCCGTTGTTA
This sequence comes from Staurois parvus, assembly GCA_951230385.1. NCBI lineage: Eukaryota > Metazoa > Chordata > Amphibia > Anura > Ranidae > Staurois > Staurois parvus. The sequence goes on from CATNWA010019278.1 coordinate 118,657, forward strand.
TATGTGTTATCACTGGAGCCCTTACTTTCCATGATTAGGAAGAACATAGACATAAAAGGAATAAAGATAGGAGATAGAGAACATAAGGTAGTGGCTTATGCAGACGATCTGATGTTTTATGTTGGAAATCCCAGAACATCACTTCCAAATCTAATGAAAGCATTGAGGGAGTATGGAGACCTGTCGAACCTGAAAATTAACCCGACAAAGACCGAAATTTTTAAACATAAACCTAAAAAATAGCAAAAGGAAAAACTACAAGAGGAATTCCCTTTCCTTTGGAGAGATAAAGAATTAAAATATCTAGGAATAAAATTATCTGCCTCAAATAAGAACCTATATAAAGCCAATTATATAGCATTATTAAACGAGATTAAGGAGGAGTTGAGGAGAGTGGGAAATGGAAACCCATCGTGGATAGGTCGCATAAATTTGATAAAGATGGTAATTGTCCCCAAAGAATTATATAAATTTCAAATGATCCCAATCAAACTCCCAGAGGCATATTTTAAAGAACTTAGGAAAATGATAATAAAATATATATGGAGGAATAAAAAGCCTAGAATAGGTTATGAAACGTTGACTAGAAGCAAAGAAAGAGGAGGAATGGGGGGGGTACCAGATTTTAGGAGATATTACAAAGCGGGGATCATCGCGGGAATCTTCGATTGGATTCATAATCCGGAGAAAAGTTGGGTCAAAATTGAGGAAGCACTGAGTGGAATAAGTTTAAGTAAAAGTATTTGGGTACCCGCACAATACAGGGAATTAGAGGAGAGCACTAGCACATACACTCTTAATGTTTTAAAAGAATGGGATTTATTACACAGACAAAAGGGATGGGATTTTAACTCACAATTAATACCACTTAGGAACACAAAATATTTCATTCCGGGTAAGGATAGCATAGCAGGGAAATGGATTATAAAACTGGAGGCGCAATTGAGAGATATAATGGTAGGAGGAGGATATTGGGTCATACAAGGATATGGAGGAAAGAAAGGAGAAGTCTTTAATAAGATGGATAGACTAAGATACTACCAACTGAAATACTTTTTTGAGAGCCTTCCAAAGCCTATAAGAACTAGGAAAGACTGGAATCCATTTGAGAAAATATTTGAATCACGGGGAAATGGTAGACACGGAATGGCAAAAAATACATAAGATATTAATGGAACTTGACACTGACACAAAATTAACGCACATAGAGAAATGGGAAAGAGATATGGGAAGAAAAATAGAGGAGGAGGAGCAGAGGAAAATGCTCACATTAATTCATGAAAATATTAGTATGAAGGAAGTAGAAATAAATTATAAGTGTTTGAATAGATGGCACATTACCCTAATGTGGAGCACAAGATGAATCCAGAAATTTCATAGAAGTGTTGGAGAGGTTTGTGGAGAGGTGGGCACGTGGTATCATGTGTGGTGGGAGTGTCCAGAAATACAGGTGTTTTGGCAGAGGATAGTTTATTTGATAGGGAAAATTACTAAAATTAATATAGGTTTAGATCCAGAACTATGTCTCCTCCATATCTCAGAACTCTCAGTAAAAACATACAAGAGTTCTGGGATATGGCATTATTTGACCGCAGCAAAAAGCCTGGTACCCAGGTTTTGGAAGAAAAGAGAGGTGCCAACTGAGGAGGATTGGATGGGTAGAGTAAATCAGATTTCTGGGACAGAAAGATTGTACTATACGCATGAGGACAAGTTGGAGATGTATAATAAAAAATGGAAAGCCTGGGAAGAATATAGAGAAAAGGTAAAAATACATGAAGAGATAATATCCCCGGAAGTAGGTTTGGAAGTGGTTTTAGGAACAACAGAATTAAATGGAGTTAACGAGAGAAGAGAAAATGTGGAGCAGGGGTGGGAGAGGGGAGGTGGAGGGAATAGGGAGTTAGAGGTGGGGGATTTCGGAGGGAGGGAGGGTAAGAAAAGGAAGTTATATATATATATACTATATATATATAAATAAAGTAGACGAGGAGAAAATTACGGTTTTGATAATTTATATTAATAGAAATGTTGAAAATTATTTGTATATGATATGAAAAATGAATAAATATTTATAAAAAAAAAAAAAAGAAACCCATGACCCAAGTGCTGTAAGTTCTGAGTTCTAACCACTAAGCCACTGTAGGAGACAGAGTTTGAGCTGCAATGTAGAATAGTTACATTGTTTAAAAAATAATGATAAATCGAGTGCTGGTAAAATTATATAGACTACTAAAATAGTATTACACAAGGTAAATATAAATCTAGGTATAGATATGAATGGTAGCAGCTAGCACTCAGGGTATTGGCAACAGTCCCAGAAATAGAAATATGTTAAAGTAATAGTGCAGCGCTATAAATGCATGTTATCAATCATAAAAACGAGTTCAGGCACTACTGTTCGTCATGGATAAACCACACGTGCCATTCACAGGCACTCTCTGAATTGGTACTCTCACACGAAGGACATTCCATTATTCAGGAATGATTATATGAACTTTTTTTTTAGCACCGTTTACCAGTTTACATCATTATTATTGCACTTATTTGCACTTTGTTGACTTTACATGCGTTTGGTTTTGTTAACATGCATTTATAGTGCTGCACTATATTACTTTAACATAGAATAGTTACATGATTAAAGAGAAGGAAGATATATCATTATATTGGGAACTTAGAACTAGACATTTCCAATTATTTGAGATATAAGTGTGAAAATGTTTGACGTTTGAAAATAGAATGTATGACATTCATTAGGAAATGCATTACAGTAGTTGTCTGATCATTTTGGAGAAACAGCAACCCAAAAAATAAATAAATAAAATATAGGTGTACTTTTTATTTTACATTATAAGTATTCTCATATACAAAACGCCCAACAGGATAAAAGCCTGCGGTTGTGTGACACCTAGCGAACATATCCGGCATTGCATCTAAAAAATGTGCCAGACGCGATTTTACTAACAGGAAAAGAGTCTACAAAGTAGACGCTTTTCAAGGAGTTGGCTCGATGCCTTTCTGAAGACTGACAGGCTTGATTGAATTGAGGGTTTGTCTGCCAAAATGTTCAGCATCTGCTGGTAGACTCAATTCTTAGTAAATCAGGGCATTTTTGTTCATTTGAAAAAAAAAATCAGTATTTTTTTGCTAGAAAATTAATTTAAACCCCCAAACATTATATATTTTTTAAAAGCAGACTCCCTAGTGAATAAAATGGTGGGTAGTACAATTGTTTATGGCACATAGTACTCGCGCAGCGATTTTTCAAAAGCAAATTAAAAAAAAAAATACTTTTTTTACAATTAATGCACAAAAACACAATATATTGGCCAATTATTTGGTAAAATATATAAAAGAGAATGGTATGCTGAGTAAATAGATACCAAACATGACATGCTTTTTAAAACTGCGCAATGCCCGTGCAAAGGCGACAAACTGCATACATTTTTAATATCCATAAGCAACGCTTTAAAAGCCTTTAAAAGCTACCATTTTAGATTTACTGAGGAGGTCTAGTGTTAGAATTACTGCCCTTGATCGTCTGACGTTCACGGCGATACCTCACATGCATGGTGCAACCGCTGTTTACATACCGGCGCAGGGTCAACGCTTGTGCACACAGGTGTGCACGCATTGGAGGGGGGAGTTTTTTTTTTTTTTATTTATTTATTTTGATTTTTTTTTTGGTTTTTTTACACTGTACCTTTCATTTTTTTTTTATCACTTTTAATGCTATCACAGGGAATGCAAATATCCCCTATAACTTCAATGGGCATTGTCATATATTCTTTTTTGAGAAATTTGGGGTCTTTCAGACTCTAGATATCTCCTCTGCCCTTACATGAACTAATCAAACCAAAATCGGTGTGATCAGATGCTTTCCCAATTTACAAATTGCTTTTTTATATCCTGCGAAACTGAAGTGATTAAATGCTCGTAGCTTCCGAATTCTTAGACTATAGAGATGATTGGCACCACTCTGGTCTCCAATCAGCTCTATGGTCAGCTGGCAGATAAACACCGGCTACATTTTCAGGTTCCCCCGATGGCACTGGACTGCCCGATAAGGCCATGGAAGGCAGCGGGGGAGGGGTCATCCTCTCACGCTGCTTGTAAAAGCAATCCTGCAGCGAATTAGCCACTAGGATTCATTTTACATGAAAGCTGATCGCCGGCTGAAAAAAATGATACCAGGATGATGCCTGCAGCTGTAGGCATCATCCTGGTATAACCAGTCAAAGTCCAGTGATGTACCAGTACGTCGCTGGTCCTTGTTGGGTATATACAGTTGCAAGAAAAAGTATGTGAACCCCTTGGGATTACGTGGAGTTTTGCATGAATTGGGCATAAAATGTGCTCTGAACGTCATCTAAGTCACAACAATAGAAGAACACAGTCTGCTGAACATAATACTACACAAACATTAGATGTTGCCATGGTTTAATTGCACATAACATGTAAACATTCACAGTGCAGGGAGGAAAAAGTATGTGAACCTTTGGACTTAATAACTGTTGACCCTCCTTTGGCAGCAATAACCTCAACCAAACGTTTCTTGTAGTTGCAGATCAGACCTGCACAATGATCTGGAGTAATTTTGGACCACTCCTCTTCACAAAACTGTTTCAGTGTAGCAATATTCTTGGGATGTCTGGTGTGAATCGCTCTCTTAAGGTCATGCCACAGCATTTCAAACGGGTTGAGGTCAGGACTCTGACTGGGCCACTCCAGAAGGCGTATTCTGTGCTGTTGCAGCCATTGTTTTGTTGAATTACTTGTATGCTTTGGGTCATTGTCCTGTTGCATCACCCATCCTCTGCGGAGCTTCAGTTGGCGGACAGATGATGGTCGTACGTTTTCCTGCAAAATGTCTTGATAAACTCTGGAACTCATTTTTTCCCATCAATGACAACAATCCGTCCAGGCCCTGAGGCAGCAAAGCAGCCCCAAACCATGATGCTCCCTCCGCCATGTTTTACAGTGGGGATGAGGTTTTGATGTTGGTGTGCTGTGCCTTTTTTTCTCCACACATAGTGTTGTGTGTTCTTCCCAAACAACTCAATCTTGGTTTCATCTGTCCACAGTATATTTTGCCAGTAGTGCTGTGGAACATCCAGGTTCTCTTTTGCAAACTTCAAACATGCTGCAATATTCTTTTTGGACAGCAATGGCTTCCTCTGTGGTGTCCTCCCATGTACTCCATTCTTGTTTAATGTTTTCCTTATTGTAGATGTGTCAACAAAAATGTTAGCATATGGCAGAGATTTCTGTAGGTCTTTAGCTGACACTCTGGGATTCTTCTTTACCTCATGCAGCATTCTGCGTTGTGCTCTTGCAGTCATTTTTACAGGACGACCACGCCTAGGGAGAGTAGCAACAGTGCTAAACTTTCTCCATTTGTAGACAGTCTGTCTTACCGTGGACACATGAACATCAAGGCTTTCGGAGATACTTTTGTAACCCTTTCCAGCTTCATGCAAGTCAACAATTCTTGATCGTAGGTCTTCTGAGCGCTCTTTTCTGCGAGGCATGGTTCACATAAGACAGTGCTTCTTGAAACCAGTAAACCCAAAACAGGTGTGTGTTTTTTGAAGGGCAGGACAGCTGTCAGCAACACATCCAATATCATCACACTGATTGGAGTCAAGGTTGGCTCACTCCTGGCTCCAATTAGCTCTGGGAGAAGTCATTAAGCTAGGGGCCTCACATACTTTTTCCTCCCTGCACTGTGAATGTTTACATGTTATGTGCAATTAAACCATGGCAACATCTAATGTTTGTGTAGTATTATGTTCAGCAGACTGTGTTCTTCTATTGTTGTGACTTAGATGACGTTCAGAGCACATTTTATGCCCAATTCATGCAAAACTCCACGTAATCCCAAGGGGTTCACATACTTTTTCTTGCAACTGTATACTATGTTCTTTTTTTTTTTTTTTTTTTGTATGCAGCCTGTGGACTGAATGAAAAAAAGAGAAGAAATCTCTGCCAGAAAAAGTGTGTGGTCTGCCCACCATTAGAATATACCATCCTGCATCCACCCACTTCTAATGGTGGGCACACATTAGGTCACACTTTGCCACAAGCACCAATTCCAAGATTGAAGAAATGTCTAAATAGTGGCACGCTTGAATAAAAATTGTCCACGTATAAGTGGTACCCCATATATCTCCTAGATTGTAAGCTCCAAGGAGCAGGGCCATCCTATCCTCTTGTATTGAACTGTATTGTTGCCGTATTGTCTCCTGTCATATTGTAAAGCGCTGAGCAAACTGTTGGCGCTATATAAATCCTGTATAATAATAATATAATAATAATATGGAAAAAGGATGACACCAAGTCCCAGACTATCTTGCCACTGCTCCCCATGTAGTCTGGGCATCCCCGGGGGCTCCACGTGACTATCCTGTCAAGGTCCTATCTTTCCTCAGGGCTTGTGCTGCTCCATGTGTTGGCATCCATCTTAGGTGTCTGCAAAGCATTGTGGGATCCTTTATGCTTTCAGCCCTCTGCGGCTCCTCCCAGGAGGTGGCGGCTTATCACATTTAAGTCTGCTGTTTATAGCTGTCCATTGCATTCGTGTCCTGTCTGTTGCACAGCAGCAATCTCCTGTTCAGTTACTCATTGCTCTCCTGGATACCGACTCGGCTTTGGCAAAGACTCCTCCTGGCTTCTGACCCCGGCTCTGGCAACCATCCTTCCTGGCTTCTGACCCCGGCTCTTGGCACCATCCTTCCTGGCTTCTCACCCCGGCGCTGGCGACCATCCTTCCTGGCTTCTGACCCCGGCTCTGGCTATGATTTCCGCTGTTGCTGTCGGACTTGCATAGACTCCTTGCCTTTTTTGTTGTATGAATAAACCTACCTTTAATTGCACCTCTTTGTGTGTCTGGCTCCTCGCTCCCTGACACTACACGAATGCCATGAATCCTGACGGTGCCTATGTTGGTTGGCAGACTTTGATCAGCAGGATCTCTTGTTGGATCAGTTCACTCAGGCGTTGCAGATGCTGCTTGCACGCACAGCAGCGTACCTCACTCCTCGTGCAATTAGGCCGGTGGTAGCTCCTGTGGTCGCTCCCGCTGCTGCTCCGGTTGTTGCGCTTACCCCTGCATCTGCTGCTGCACCTGTGGTGCACAGAGGTATGACTGGTTCAGCCCCCCTTCCCCAGCGCTTTGGGGGTGAGCCAAGTCAGTGTCGGAGCTTCCTTAACCAAGTGGGCATATATTTTGAGCTGATACCCCACGCTTTTCCTACTGAAAGGTCAAAGGTGGGCTTCCTAATCTCGCTGCTCTCGGACAAGGCCTTGGCCTGGGCAAATCCCTTATGGGAGGATGATAACCCTGTGATTCACGAGTTTGCCGGTTTTGTTGCCTACTTTTGTCAGGTATTCGATGTGCCTGCTCGCTCCGCCTCTGCTGCCAAGCTGCTCATGTCCATGCATCAGGGTTCGCCATAGAATTTCGTACCCTGGCAGCAGAGGTGGGTTGGAACAATGAGGCTCTGGTGGCTGCTTCCTCTCATGGTCTCTCAGATATGTTGAAGGACGAGATTGCAGCCAAAGAACTGCTTGTGGAGCTTGAAGCACTCATTTCCTTCCTAATCCTGATTGACACCAGGATCAGGGAGAGGTCTTCACTTAAGGAGCGTCTGCGGAGGCCTCCTAACCGATTGGCGCCTACGTTTTCTGTCCCATCCGTTCCTCCCTCTCCTCCCACGCCTCCTGGGGATGGCTTGTCTGGCGGTGAGCCCATGCAGCTGGGGTTTGCTCGCCTTTCCAAGGAGGAGCAGGCCTCTCTGCGTCAGGAGGGTCGCTGCCTGTACTGTGGTCTCGGTGGGAATTTTCGTCAGTCCTGTCCGGTCTGTCCGGGAAACACTCGCACCTAAGATCCTGTCGGGGGCATATTTTAGGTGGAGTTTCCTTGTCCCCGGTGTCCCGCAAAGATAAACCGCTAATCACCGTTGTCCTCTCTTGGGCGGAAGGCTCGGTGACGGCCCAGGCGTTGGTAGACTCTGGTGCTGGCGGGTTGTTTATGGACAGTTCGTTTGCCGCCCAGTACTCCATTCCTCTGCAGGCTCGAGTTACTCCATTGGTTCTCGAGGCGATAGATGGCAAGCCCCTGCAACCGCCGTAGGTTGCCCACGAGACCCTGCCGGTTGAAGTAGCTATTGGGGCTGTTCACAGGGAGTTGGCCTGTTTCCAGGTAATTTCTTCTCTGCACTACTCCGTGGTTTTGGGATATCCCTGGCTTCAGAAGCACAATCCGACCTTTAATTGGCGGTCGGCCAAGATTCTCTCGTGGTCTCCACAGTGTGGGGCCAGTTGCATCCGTGGACCTGTTAAGGTGTTGTGTGCCTCCGCGGACTCTGTGTTGCCTACTGACTATGGGGAGTACCTGGACATGTTTGACAAGGTGCGCGCCGGTGCTCTGACTCCTCATCGGCCATACGATTGTGCCATAGTCTTGCAAACCGGTGCCACTCCTCCTCGTGGCAGGGTGTATCCTCTTTCGGTTGCGGAGAATCAGGCCATGGACGAGTACATTGCGGATGCTCTTTCCCGGGGGCACATTCACAAGTCTACTTCTCCAGCAGGAGCTGGCTTTTTCTTCGTGAAAAAGAAGGTTGGTGAATTGAGGCCTTGCATTGATTATAGGGTCTCAATTGAATCACGATTAAGAATGCTTACCCAATTCCGTTGATTACCGAGTTGTTCGACTGCCTTAAGGGAGCAACGGTCTTTACTAAACTTGACCTTAGGGCTGCGTACAACCTCGTACGGATCAAGGAGGGTGACGAGTAAAAGACCGCGTTCAACACCAGAACCGGCCACTATGAATCCCTGGTTATGCCCTTCGGGTTGTGTAACGCGCCCGCAGTCTTTCAGGAGTTCATTAATGATGTCTTTCGTGACTTGTTGCAGCAGTGCGTGGTGGTTTACTTGGACGACATCCTGGTTTACTCTGCGTCTATGGAGTCTCATATCCAGGATGTCAAGCGGGTGCTGCAACGGTTACGTGAGAACGAGCTTTTCTGTAAGCTTCAGAAGTGTGAATTTCACCGATCCCAGGTTGCCTTTTTTGGGCTACATCATTTCCGCTGTGGGATTCTCCATGGACCCTCAGAAGGTTTCGGCGGTTCTGCAGTGGCCTCGTCCCAGTGGTCTTCGGTCCATTCAGCGCTTTTTGGGATTCGCCAACTATTATCGGAAGTTTATCAGGAACTTCTCCACGCTGGCCAAGCCTCTCTCAGATCTGCCCAAGAAGAGCAGTAATCCCCACGACTTGTCATCCGAGGACATCTTAGCTTTCGAAGCTCTGAGATCCGCCTTCGCTTCGGCTCCGATACTGTCTCATTCCAATCCTGGGTGGCCCTTTGTCCTCGAGGTTGATGCATCTGAGACGGGAGTGGGGCACCCTCCTGTCTCAGTGTCGGTCGCCCGGGGGACCCCTACTTCCCTGTGGGTTCTACTCCAGGAAGCTTTCCTCCACAGAATGCAACTACCAGATTGAAGACAGGGAGTTGTTGACCATTATTCAGGCTCTCAAGGAATGGAGGCACCTGCTCAAGGGTTCTGTGGTTCCGGTTCTCCTTCTCACTGACCACAAAAACCTGACGTATCTCTCGGAGGCTAAGAGGTTGATGCCCCGTCAGGCCAGATGGGCTCTGTTCTTGTCACGGTTTAACTATGTGGTCTCCTATTTGCCCGGCTCCAAGAATGTCAAGGTTGACACCTTGTCGCGGCAATACTCGAGCTGTCCAAGGAGGACTCTGAGCCGATCTCGGTCATACCTCTGGATCAGATCCTGGCTGCTCTTCGTACCAGCCTGACTTCTCCCCTTGGGGAGCAGATTTTGGCGGCTCATACTGATGCTCCCTCTGAGAGACCAGCTGGCAGATGTTTCGAACCTGAGGGATTGCGCACCCGCCTGCTGCGTACCTACCATAATTCCAAGACTTCCGGTCATCTGGGGAGGAACCAGTTGTCCTGGGTCGTTTCTTGTCTATTCTGGTGGCCATCTCTCCGTTCCGACATCGCCTCATATGTAGCGGCATGTTCTGTCTGTGCCCAGAATAAATCTCCTTGGCATCTTCCATTGGGCCTTCTGCAGCCTATTCCCAATGGGGAGCGTCCCTGGTCACACCTGGGCATGGATTTTATTGTGGACCTCCCTGCGTCTCAAGGCCATATGGTCATTCTTATGGTCATTGATCGTTTATCCAAGATGTGCCATTGTGTTCCGTTCAAGAAATTGCCAACTGCGCAAGAACTGTCTACGGTTTTCGCCATGGAGATCTTTGGCTTGCATGGGTTGCCTAAAGTGATTGTCTCGGACCGTGGGAGCCAGTTTGTGTCCAGGTTCTGGTGCGCCTTCTGCTCCCAGTTGGGTATCAAGCTCTCCTTCTCTTCGGCCTACCACCCGCAGTCCAATGGGGCTGCGGAGCGTTCCAACCAGGCCCTGGAACAATTCCTTCGCTGCTATATCTCAGACCATCAAGACAATTGGGTCAATCTCTTGCCATGGGCAGAGTTTGCGAGGAACTCGGCTGTCAAGTCCTCCTCCAGGATGTCTCCCCTCATGGCCAACTATGGGTTACAACCCGCTGTATTGCCTGAGTTGTTCTCGCCACAGGACATTCCGGCTGTGGATAACCATCTTGCTGCCCTGCGTTCCTCGTGGGGGCAGATCCAGAAGCTCCAGGCTGATCATAGACGGTTTGCCCGCTCCTTCATACCAGGTCGGAGATCGGGTGTGGTTGTCCACTCGTAATCTCAATCTTCGGGTGCCCGCACCGAAACTGTCTCCCCGTTTTTTGTTGGTCCTTTCTGCATCCTCCGCAAGGTGAAACCGGTTGCCTATGCCCTTGCCCTTCCCCCTGGGATGAGTATCTCCAATGTCTTCCACGTATCCCTGTTGAAGCCTCTGGTCTGCAATCGCTTTACTGCCTCACTGCCTCGGCCCCATCCTATCCGGGTTGACGGTCACAAGGAGTATGAGGTGAGCCGCATCCTGGACTCTCGGTTGGTCCGCAGTCGGATGCAGTTCCTGGTCCATTGGCGTGATGGTTATGGTTCCGAGGAGCGTTCCTGGGTTCCTTCCGTGGATGTTCATGCTCCTGCCCTCCTCTGCGCTTTTCACGCTCGCTTTCCCCAGAAGCCTTATGTTGAGCCGCGGAGGGGGGGGGCCCTTGAGGAGGAGGTACTGTCGAGGTCCTACCTTTCCTCAGGGCTTGTGCTGCTTCATGTGCTGGCATCCATCTTAGGTGTCTGCAAAGCATTGTGGGATCCTTTATGCTTTCAGCCCTCTGCGGCTCCTCCCAGGAGGTGGCGGCTTATCACTTTTATGTCTGCTGTTTGTAGCTGTCCATTGCATTCGTGTCCTGTCTGTCGCACAGCAGCAAGCTCCTGGTCAGTTACTCATTGCTCTCCTGGATACCGACTCGGCTTTGGCAAAGACTCCTCCTGGCTTCTGACCCCGGCTCTGGCGACCATCCTTCCTGGCTTCTGACCCCGGCTCTGGCGACTATTCTTCCTGGCTTCTGATCCCATCTTTGGCTACGATTTCCGCTGTTGCTGTCGGACTTGCATAGACTCTTGCCTTGTTTTGTATAAATAAACCTACCTTTAATTGCACCTCCTTGTGTGTTTGGCTCCTCGCTCCCTGACATATGCTTTCCCTCATAAATCTGAAACTTATAAGTATAGCCTGTTGCCCTCTCACAGGTCTTCTACATCTTGACCCCATATCTGGCACGCTTGCTGGGGAGAAATTGCTTGAATGCAAGGCGGCCAGAAAAATTAATCAGGGACTCATCAACGCAGATGTTTTGCTGGGAAGTATAGACATCTGCAAATTTTTGGTTAAAGTTATTTGTGAAGGGCTGAATTTTGTGGAGTCGGTCAAATTCAGGGTTACCCCAAGGATGACAGAGTGTGTTGTTGTTGAAATGCATAAAACACATTATACTCTTATACCTATGCCTGGTCATGGCAGCAGAGAACATGGCATATGATGAATCGGGTCTGTGGACCAATACAACTGCAATTCATTTTTTTAGTAATGCCCATGTTGAGGGTTAGGCCCCAAAAAAAATGTAAATTCGGAAACTGTAATGAGTTTCCATGCGAATGGTCTGGCAAGGTTTGAATTTGGGTTGGCAGCGATACATTGTTATGCATATAAAATGCTTTGATCCACAATCAACGCATACAGATATATTCTGTGAAAAACAGCTCCAAAAATCAAGGGGAGTAGTAGTTAAATTTGCTATTTCCACCTGAATTCTGGGTTGGGCAGTGAATGGGGGAAGTACGGGTGCTGCAGAATTTGTGGGCTGTCAATCGTGATTTGCAAGCACATCCTGAAGGATACTAGGGGCTCTACTGGCCTGTGTGCGAATTCTTGGTGGTTGCGGGACAATATTTGTGCTCGCACCGCACCGGCTTGTACTATTGTACTACACTTATGGGACTCGCCACGTCGCCAAGTCATACTGCAGTGCTGGTATTATTATTATTTATACAGGATTTATATAGCACCAACAGTTTGCTCAGTGCTACAATATAACGGGAGACAATACAGAAAAATACAGTTCAATACAAGAGGGTTAGGAGGGCCTGATCCTGGGAGCTTACAATCTAAGAGATATGTGAAAGACCAGGATGTACTAGGCCACTAGTACTCGCCAGTTCACCAAAAGGTAGCGTGGCACTAGTACTGGCACTCTGCTGCATATGAGAGTCATCATTTACTGACAAGTGCTAACAGAGATCAGGCCTGATTCTGCCAACACTGCGGTTTTGTGTGCAATGTATCAAGTGACAGTGACCTACTGACACTGCACTTGCTGGGGGAGAAGGGGGGGGTAAGCGTAGGGGCTAAACGCAGGTGCTGGCAGGTGCCGCTAACGCTGCGTTTTTGTGGACACTATACTAATGTGAACGCTGGTATAGTGCTGATCTGATCAAAGATATTGATCCGTTCAGACACTATACTAGCAATGTGGGTTTATTGTGTATGAGCATGTTGCTGGGAATCAAGGGGTTAAATGTGATGACTGGTGTACTGACGGGCAATCTGATGCTATCTGGGAGTGTGGCGTGAACACCGCGGGAGCACAAATCACATATATACTGTATATATATCTATATATGTGGTTTTGTGCACCCATTCCACCCTGTAGCAGTATTTATGCTATAGGGTGGTGAGGAAGCGGTTACAGAAGTGGTTTGTGTTACGTCGCTGCGTTACTTTAACTGACAATTGCGCGGTCATGCAACACTGCACCCAAATTAAATTTACGGCCTTTTTTCCCACTAATTGGGCTTCCTTTTGGTGGTATTTGATCGCCTGTGCATTTTTAATTTTTTGCGCTATAAAAAAAAAGGCTGACAATTTTGAGAAAATAAACAATATTTTGGACATTCTGCTATAAAGCATGTCCAGTAAAAAAAATGTAAAAATCAAATTTCGTCAAAAATTTTGGCCAAAATGTATTCTGCAACATGCCTTTGCTAAAAAAAAAATATTAGTACGTGTAAATTAATTGGTTTACGTGAAAGTTATAGCGTTTACAAATGGCGGTATAGATACTGGATTTGTAATTTTTTTTTTATACTAATAATGGTGGTGATCAGCGACTTATGGCAGTGATCAGCAACTTATGGCGGGACTGCGGCAAACATTCTGACACTGGGGGGAACTGACTTGGGATCACTGACATCCCCAGTGACACCAATACAGTGATCAGTGCAAAAAAAAAAAAAAAACTGACCCTGTACTAATGGCACTGGTGAGGAAGGGGTTAACTTTTTTTAGGCAATCAAAGGGTTAACTGTGTGAGGGGAGTGTTTTACTAGTGGGCGGGGGGGGTGTACTTCACTGTTGCACGCTGTCCCGGAAAGCTTATCTCTGCTCTCCAGGACAGTGAGCTGGGAACTGTCAGGGAGCAGAGCTGCTTTGAAAACAACGCAGCTGTGCTCTGTGTCACTGTTTGCCGGCAATCGCCGGGACCCGGTGGGTAATGACTGGCCGGGACCCGGTGATTGACACCCGCGGCCACGAACGGTGGTGTGGGTAGGGCGGACGCGCGCCTCGTGCGTACCCCCTACCTGATATGCAAAATGACGTTTATAAACGTGATTTTGCACAGCGGTGCTGCCCTGCTGCAGTATAATGTACTATGGCTGGTTGGCAACCGGTTAACCAATGCCCCAAGCTGGTATTTTTGTGCCATCATTCGGTAACCATGGAAACAATGGCTTGGTTACCATGGTAACCAAATATAAACAATGCCTTGGTTACCATGGTAACCAAATTTAAACAATGGCTTGGTTACCATAGTAACCAAATGTAAACAATGGCCTGCTATTTCATGTGGCATCATTTGGTAACCAAATTAACCAATGCCCAAGGCAGCATTTTTTTTGGGATAATTTAGCTGCCATGGTAAGCAAATGTAAACAATGGCTTGGTTACCATGGTAACCAATGTAAACAATGGTTTGATTATCGTGTTAACCAAATGTAAAGAATGGCCTGAACTGGTATTTCATGTGGCATCATTTGGTAACTATATTAACCACTTGCCCTCCTGAGGATTTACCACCCTTCCTGACCAGGTCTTTTTTTGCTGTTGGAGCTGCACTATTTCAACTGATAATTGTGCGGTCATGCAATGCTGTACCCAAACAAAATGTATGTCCTTTTTTTCACACAAATAGAGCTTTCTTTCGGTGGTATTTAATCACGTGTGCTTTTTATTTTTTGAGCTATAAACAAAGACCAAAAATGTAAAAAAAAAAACAATATTTTCTACTTTCGGCTTTAAAAATGATGTAGTAAACTCAAAGTTAGTTATAAATTTAGGCCAAAATGTATTTTTCTACATGTTTTTGGTAAAAAATCCCAATAAGTGTATATTGATTGCTTTGTGTGAAAGTTATAGCGTCTAAAAACTATTGGATTGATAATGGAATTTATGCCATTTTTTGCTATACAGCGCTGCGCTAGTTTAACTGACATTTGCGTGGTCATGCAATGCTGTACCCAGACAGAATTTATGTCCTTTCTTTCACGCAAATCACACTAGCAAATAGATATTTCTTTCGGTGGTATTTGACCACCTGTGCGCTTTTTATTTTTCGCACTATAAACAAAAAAACCACGAAAATTTTGATAAAAAAAAACCAATATTTTCTCATTTCTGTCAAAAATATCCAAAATACTCAAATTTCATCATACATTTTAGGCCAAAATGTATTCTGCTACATGTTTTTGGTAAAACAAAATCCCAAAAAGGGTATATTGATTGCTTTGTGTGAAAGTTATAGCGTCTACAAACTATGGTATAGATAATGGAATTTACACAGCTTTTACTTTCTGACTGCCCATCACATTTCTTGAGGTGCTAAAATACTAGGACAGTACAAACACCCCCAAATGACCCCTTTCCGGAAAGTAGACACCGTAAGCCATCTGCTGAGGGGCATATTGAGTCCATGCAAGATTTATTTTTTTTCAACAAATTTTTGGAAAATGACAAAAACAGTTTTTGGGGGAGGGGGGGGTTTACACAAAGTTGTCAATTAAATGATATATTGTGCACAAAAGCCATGGGTATATGTGGAATTACACCCCAAAATACATTCTGCTACTTCTACTGAGTATAGGGATACCCCATGTGTGAGACATTTTGGGAGCCTAGCCACATACAGGAGCCTGAAATCCAATAACCACTTTAGAAAGCCTGCAGGTGCGTAACTTTTCTCACAAGGTTTTGAAATATAAAAAAAGAAAAGAAAAAATATGTTTTTGTTTTCTTTCTTCATTTTCTAAAAACTTGTGGCAACAAATGAGATCTGCAAAATATTCACAATGCTTCTTATCAAATTCCTTGGGGTGTCTACTTTCCAAAAAATGCGGTTTGGTGCTATCCTGGCATTTCAAGGCTTCCGAAACTGATAGGTAGTCAGGAAGTTTAATGAGGAAATAAAGCCCTTTAAAAGCCTGAAGGTGCTTATTGGATTTTGGGGTCATGTACTTGGCTAGACTGCCAAAACGTCTCTCACATGTGGTACCTCCATACTTGGGAGAAGTAGCAGAATGTATTTTGGGGAGTAATTCCACATATACTGATGGCATGTGTGAGTAATAAATCTTTTAAGAGACAAATTTTTTGTAAAAATAAATAAATAAATACATTTTATTTTTTTAAAACTTTCAGATAGGGAGTTAAAAAAAACAGTGTCATTTTCCAAAAACTTCTGGTAAAAAAAATAAATTCTTCTATTCACTCAACATGCCTCTCAGCAAATAGTTTGGGGTGTCAACTTTCCAAAAAGGTTTTTTTTTGGGGGGGTGGGGGCATTTTATGCCCAGCATTAGAAGTTTTTGCCACACATCACTCACTCTTCTAACCACCTGAAGACCAAGCCTTTTCTGACATTTTTTGTTCTCATGAAAAAATCTGTATTTTTTTCAAGGAAATTACTTTGAACTCCCAAACATTATATATGTTGTTTTTTTAAAGCAGACACCCTAGTGAATAAAATGGTGGGTGCTGCAATTTTTTATGTGACATAGTACTTGTGCAGCGATTTTTTCAAACGCAAATTGTTTTTAAAAATACACTTTTTTACTTTTAATGCACAAAAACACAATTATTTGGTAAAATATAAAAGATGATGGTATGCCAAGTAAATAGATACCAAACATGACATGTTTTAAAACTTTGCATGCCCTGTGCAATGGCGACAAACTGCATACATTTTTAATATTCATAGGCAACATTTTAAAAGCCTTTACAAGCTACCATTTTAGATTTACAGAGAAGGTCTAGTGTTAGAATTACTGCCTTTGATCTGATGTTTGCAGCGATACCTCACATGCATGGTGCAACCGCTGTTTACATACCGGCACAGGGTCAACGCTCGCGCACGCATGGGGGGAGCGAGGGTGATTTATTTTGATTTTTAAAATTATTTTTACACTGTCCCATTCTTTTTTTTTTTTTTTTTCTTATCACTAGAGATGAGCGAAGTATTCAAAAATTCGATTCGACTGATTCGGTGAATTCGTAGAAAAATTTCGATTCGAGTCGAATATATTCACTGTGAATTTAACTTAAAAAAGGGTGTTTCTAGGCTTCAGAGAGACTTAATATTAGTGCTGAACACTGTACCTTTAATTTAAATGCCCTTGGAGTCTGCTGGGGAAGAGAAATAATACTGTCAGGCAGTATGACATGCAGATG